>OY720679.1:10979053-11333177 GCA_963170755.1 Amphimallon solstitiale | reverse complement strand
ATTCAGAATTCTATTCTAAGTACTTCTATTCTCTTAATAAATTACTATAGAATGCATACTTTACGAGATATTTGCAAAAAAGTGCTACTCGATAAAGGTAAAAGTGATACTTCCGGTCAGTGGCGGCTCTTTAATGAAAGCAAGTGAGCAATTGCACCCCCTGGAATTTTGAAACAAAACAAACCAAGCGGCGACTAACTGTAAAAGTATTTATTTATTACGTATTCATAGTTATTGAACAGGAACGTGGCGTGTGCGGCACGCGTAACAACCTACATGCACCGATCGTCGTCACAGATATAATGACGACTAACAGCGCACGAGCAACTATTCGAATGTTTACCCCTTCCACCGAGATAAACATACCCATGAGCAAAGCCCAACCGTTGCTCCGTTAAGCCATTAACATTACATTGAAGGTGGGGAGAACTGTATTTTGTTCTACTTCCATATCGTATAATACATAGCGTGTGAGCAAGATCTCCAGTCTGCTCACCGCTGTTGTAAGATAAATTTCGTCTCTGCGTTACAGAATAACACGTTTTCGCGGTTAACGTATGATGAAAAAATCGTAATAAAAAATCTTAAACGCCCGATGCCTCAATTATGTTTAGAAAATAAACAATCTGTTAAAGGTAAAGACGTTATAAGAAAATTCAAAATGAATATTTATCAGAAAAATGACTGGATTTGTGGGTGTGAAATTAAAAATACTTTGTTTTATTTTCCGTGTCTTTTGTTTGGTGGTGAACGGTCTTGGTCAAAGAACGGAATAAAAGACTTAATTCATCGTAGTGCTAAAATTACGAAACATGAAAATTCCGAAGGGCATTTGAAAAATATATTTAGTCTAAGAATGTTGGGAAAAAATAACATTCAGAATGTTTTAGATTCATCATATAGAAAAGCAGTTCAATAACACAATGAACAGGTAACAAAAAATAGGCATGTGTTAAATTTAATAATAAATTGCATTAGATTTTGTGGCGCGTTTGAACTGGCACTTCGGGGTCATGATGAACGGCAAACGTGGAATACCAAGGGCATTTTTCGGGAATTGATAAATTTTACGGCAGAATTGGATAAATTGCTCAGAGATCACATCGAAGCAGCACCGGTTTTTAAGGGATTATCAAAAACGATACAGAATGAACTGCTTGATGCAATGTTGAACGTGTATCATGGACAAGTTTCCAGTGAAATTAAAGCAACCGACTTCACATCTGTGATAGCTGATGAAACCACAGATGTGTCCAATCAGTTTCAGTTGGTGGTTGTTTTAAGATATATTGTGAACGCGAGACCGGTCGAAAGATTTTGGAAATTTCTTCTGCCTAGTGGATATGATGCTAATTCTTTATCTGCTTCCATCCTTAACGAAATTAGTTTGCTTGTTGATGACCCAGAAAAACTGATTGCACAGAGCTATGATGGGGCAGCAGTCATGAGTGGTGCTATTAACGGCGTGCAAAGACATGTCCAAGACCAGTATCCAAGGGCCAATTTTGTACATTGTTACGCACATCAGACAAATCTTATTATGTCACATGCCACATCGAGCAGGAGTAAATGCAGATTTTTTTGCCAATCTGACGGGATTATGTACTTTTTTTCTCCACTTCACCACAACGAGCTGCAAGATTGGAAGAATTCCTTCAGAGAAAAAGCTTACCTCGTTCTTCAAAAATAAGATGGAACTTCAATTCTAGGACAGTGAATACAATATATGAGCACCGAGCTCTAGAACAAATCGAGGGAGAAGCTAGTTTACAAACTACCATTCATCAAGCTGGTGCCAATTTGCGAATTTTAGAGGAGGAAAATTTTATCTATTGGTTAACTTCCTTTCATAAAATTATGCCACATGTAGACATATTGTTTAATCAATTACAAAATGTCAATACAGATGCATTAAAAATCAAGAATAATTTAGATAATTTTGAACGCGCTATTGGAAAAATTCGAACCGAAATCGTTGACACAGATAATCAGTTGGTTAAACAAAATGACTCAGAACTGACTCCTCGACCATCAACGCGACGAAAAGTAACTGATGGTAGCCAAAGATGGAGGGAGACTATTGAAGTGTGCGATATTATTTTGCTTGAAATAAAAACTAGATTTCGGTATACAGGGCACTTAATATTGGCAAACTTAATTTCTTTTAAACAGTTCTCCTCTTTTAAAAAAAAATTTCCGGAAGATTGCCTTAAAGAAGCAGTAAAATTTTATCCATGTCTCAATGCAAGCAGACTACGAACTAAATTAAGTGTTCAATATTCTAGAGAAGAATTTAGGCAAAATATAGAAGTCAGTGCTGTAGGTCTGCTAGGCCTTCTGCTGGATGGATTAAGCGACACCTTTAATGAAGTTGTTAAGCTTTTAAAAATTGTCATTACAATCCCAATGACAACGTCTGAAGCGGAACGCCAGTTTCCACGACTGAAGAGAATAAAAACTTTCCTGAGAAATACAATGAAAGAAGACAGATTAAATGCCCTTACTATGTTATCTTGTGAAAAAGAATTTATAAATGATTTCCCAAATTTTAAAGAAAAACTTAGGTGTGGCCACCACACGACTTTCTTATACGTATGAGCGTTTCAAATTATAGGATTTTAAGAATTTTTTATACAAAAATTATTCACAATCCTATTCTAAGTACTTCTATTCTCTTAATAAATCTCGATAGAATGCACACTTTGCAAGATATTATCAAAAAAGTGCTACTCGCTAAGAATAAAAGTGCGACTTCCGGTCCGAATTTTGAAATTTCATATATACAAAAAATATTGCAAATCCAATTATAAATACTTTTGTATTCTTGATAAATACATATAGAATGCATAACTTACGACATATTTGCAAAAAATCGCTATTCGATAAGGGTAAAAGTGGTACTTCCGGTCTGAATTTCGAAATTTGTTTTAAATACTTTTATACTCGTCACGTACTTGTCTAAAAAGCATGACTGATTTTCGATAAGAGTAAAAGACCTACTTCCGGTAGGAATTTCGAAAAACTTTAAATAAAATTATTCTCAATTTTAATTTTAAGTACATATGAATTCTTTATAAATTTGTTTAAACTTAGTAGTTGACGAAATACTGGCAAAATTCGATTTTTTCACTGAAGTAAACTACTACTTCCGGTCTGCCAATTTTGCTTAAAATCTAATCATTTCTCAAGAGGGAGATTATACTACTAAATACAAAATTTGGAATACGCGCCCCAAATTAAAAAAAAGACGAATACTGATGCGGAGCTTCATTCATCGGGCACTAATATTGTCAACTGGGAAATTTCTGCGGCATAAATATCCAGTTCGTAGAAAAGCCAGGCGATATCACACATTGAAAAATAAATATATGTATATGACAATTATTTTATCATTAAATCACATATATAAAATGTCTATTACACAACTCAAACAAATATTTTAAAAATTTTAAAAAAATTTCAAAGTCCATAAATTATTTTAACAGATGCGAAAAATATAATAGGCAGCAACATGTTCCAATGCAACTTCAACGCTATTTCTGCATGCAAACTAGAGAACTAAACAAAATCGCAATAAGTCAATCACCAAAAGTCAATTTAATTGAGTCCTTTTACGCGCCACGAAATTATAAAGAAAATTAAAAAAAATTTCTAAGTTCATTAATTTACTATAGCGGATGCTAAATAGGCAATACAAGCATAATACATGCAGCAACATGTTCCAATGCTACTGCAACGCTATTTCTGCATACAAATTAAAGAACTAACCAAAATCGCAATAAGTCAATCACCATAATAAAAATAAATTGTATCTATACCTACTTCTGTATTGTCATTAAAATCATATACAATACAATGCATTCATACATTTATCCATATACGAAAAATTTTTTTCGTATATGTATACTTGCATGGTAAAATCATATAGCTTCGAAACTGGTAATAATATGAATGCGTAAAATTGGAGTGAGAAAAAGTGAAATAAAATACTCCAGACAACCGCAAAAAGTTCGGACAGTCCTATTAGGCGGGGCCAAGAAGTTGGGTGCATATCCGTAGCAGCTGAAGGCGCTGCTAAAATACAAATAATTCAGTATCGCAGCATTCCGGAATTTCTTAATTTAATTACTCAAATTAAACTTTTTTCCGCAATTCAAAAAGCTATATCTCACAAGAAAACATTGGTCTACACGGGAATTACAACCGTTTTGGTCAATTTCATTTAATTCTTTCAGATTTTGACGGAGAAACACACGTACATTTTACTCTAATTTGGAATAAAAAAAATAGGTGGTTGTGACAAAAAATTACATAATCTGACAACCTTTCCGTGTACTCATATCTATATTGGAGTTGTACAGAAAATTTCACATTTCTATCTTGAACAATAGTAAAAAAAAACTGATAAATTCGATATCTTGCTTTCTCGACCGCTTTAATATCCCCTTAATATAGAGTGTATTAAAGTGTAACAAAATTGCAACAATTTATTAAAGAGCCACCTCCTTGGGTGATTACTGCGGTTACGTAGACTCATCAGAAATTTGATTGGAACAATAGTAGGTTACTGTGAGCTAATAAGGCATGTAAAATTGAAAACAAAATGCCATGTCGTGTACTTCAAAAAAGATTAAATCATTCAAAAAGATGCAAGGAGAGCATCATCAATAGACAAATTAGCTTATTTGAAAAAAGATAATACACTTTTATGACGAAGCATTTAGAGTAAGTATTGTTTGTGTAAAGTGCTATGTGCCTGTTAGCAAAAATAAGTTGTTTAAACTCTCCCACCACCTACTGGAAATGCAATGTTACTAAACGAACATATTTCTTCCACTTTTTGCTACAATATCGATGTGATTGAAACATTTCTGGTCTAATTTAAACAAGTCGCGATTAATTATATTAAAAAAAAAACTAACCTATGGATCCTTGGATTTGATTCTACGCAATGTAAAATTATCATAAACAATTTTAGACTATATAATAATATATTTTTGTAAAATTTATGTAAGCGCGAACTTCCTTCCCTGCTGGCCTTTGTTTTACGGGGAAAAATGAGGTGTGGCCACCACACGACTTTCTTATACGTATGAGCGTTTCAAACTATACAATTTTAAGAATTTTTTTATACAAAACTTATTCAAAATCCTATTCTAAGTACAGTAGAACCTCGATTATCCGTGCTCCACGGGACCGGACGAGGCACGGAAAATTGAAAAGCACGGATAATCCGAACATTTATTTCTTATATGTATGTATGTATACATACCAAAAAGATAACAAAATAAAAAACAGAATTCTACATAAGTAAACTTTTACACTAAATAAGAAAAAATAAACTCTACATAGGTAGGTTAACTTGCATTTATGTTCATAAAGCAGATGAAAAGCGAATGATTCCCAGGGATTCCCCTAGTACACTGCTGGCGATATCGATATTGCGTCATCATGCGTATGGCACGGGTAATCCACAGCCCGGATAATCCGCACATGGATAATCGGGGTTCTACTGTACTTTCATTCTCTTAATAAATCGCTATAGAATGCACACTTTGCAAAATATTCGAAAAAAAGTGATTTTCGATAAGAGTAAAAGACCTACTTCCGGTAGGAATTTCGAAAAACTTTTTAAATAAAATTATTTTCAATTTCAATTTTAAGTATATATGAATTCTTTATAAATTTGTTTAAACTTAGTAGTTGACGAAATATTGTCAAAATTCGATTTTTTCGCTGAAGTAAACTGTACTTCCAGTCTACCGATTTTACTGAAAAACTAATCAGATCTCAAGAGGGAGATTATACACGTAAATACAAAATTTGGAATAGATATCTACAGCGGTTTGACCGCTATCGTGGTTACAGACAGACACATAGACAGACACACAGACATTTTTTAAAAACCACTTTTTTGGTATCAGGGGACTTCAAAACGTGGACATCTGCAAAAATCTCGAGGTCGAAAATGTTCATCATCACAATACTTCCTTATACTACGTATAAGAAAGTTAAAAAATGAGGTGTGGCCACCACACGACTTTCTTATACGTATGAAAGTGTTACTTCCGGTCCGAAATTTGAAATTTCATTTGTACAAAAAATATTCCAAATCCAACTCTAAATACTTTTGTACTCTTCATAAATATATATAGAATGCATAATTTACGACATATTTGCAAAAAATCGTTATTCGATAAGAGTAAAAGTGGTACTTCCGGTTTGAATTTTGACATTTTTTTTATACAAAAGATATTTAAAAGTATGTTCTAAATACTTTTATACTCGAAATGTACCTGTCTAGAAAACATGACTTGCGAGATATTCGCAAAAAACTGATTTTCGATAAGAGTAAAAGACCTACTTCCGGTAGGAATTTCGAAAAACTTTATTAAAACAATTTTTCTCGAATTTAATTTTGAGTACATTTGAATTCTTTATAAATTTGTTTAAACTTAGTAATTGACGAAATATTTGCAAAATTCGATTTTTTCACTGAAGTAAACTACTATTTCCGGTCTGCCGATTTTGCTCAAAATCTAATCAATTCTCAAGAGGGAGATTATATTCGTAAATACAAAATTTGGAATTGATATCTACAGCGGTTTGACCGCTATCGTGGTCACACACACACAGACACACACAGAGAGAGAGAGACACACACAGACACACAGACATTTTTTAAAAACCACTTTTTTGGTATCAGGGGACCTCAAAACGTGGACATCTGCAAAAATCTCGAGGTCGAAAATTTTCATCATCACAATACTTCCTTATACTACGTATAAGAAAGTAAAATAGTTCTGACTCATTTTATTTTAGAATTCTTACGGCTGGTTAGATTTAGAGAGCCCGCAGCATGAGATAAATGATGTATATAAAATTTATGTGAACCAGTGTGATCTTTCAAATAGTGCATAAAACGTATATATCTCATATAAAAGTTATTAATAGAAATATGTTTTTTTTTAATAACATAAGCCATAACTTTTTATCTTAAACGTCAAAACTTCCATTTCTTAATAAATAAAAAATCTTAATAATGTTTCTTTATAAATATCACAGTTCTGAAGAAAAACAACTTAATGTATATAATTATTCTGCCGGAACATAATGTTGAAAGTGCTAATAAAATTATTATTGTAAATGCAAATTCAAGTTGACAAGTATTAAATTTTTATTTGTGAACGTTAGAGATATCGATCTTTCGGATATTCTTTCTTATTGGCAATTAATGAGTAGTTACCAAAAGAATTTTAAAATAATAAAAGAAAAATTGTTTGCTTGGCGTTTATAAATAAGAAAATAATTTCTTCTTAAAACCAGTAGCGTTTATAAATAAGAAAATAATTTCTTCTTAAAACCAGTAGCTTAAAGATTTCTGTTACTAATTTTATTCCTGAAAGTACATGTAACTTTAAGGCTTTGTGGATCGCTTTATGTCAGTTTACAGATGTTACAACTATAATTTTGATCCACGCTATAGGAGTGTTTAAAGGCAATATGTAACCATGGTTTGAAATTTAATGAATATTATTATAGAGGTCTTTAGTGATAACATTTAGTTTATAAGCACGTGCTCGATAAATTGCAATTGGAACCTAAATATAACTTTTACCAACATTTTTGATAGAAACATAGATAACTTTTTGATGTACGAAACTCACATATTTCAAAGCTAAAGTAGCTGATCAGAGTCAATACAATGTATTTGGAAAAAAAAGATTTCCTGTATCAACTTTTCTAAATAAAATATCTGTGGAAATCAAATTTTCTAAATCCAATTGTTTAAAAAAATGAGGCAATAGATGACTCTTGAGTTAAGGTACCTGGGTGTATACATCCCGAAGAATTATTGTTGTTCCTGAGGTGAAACTGGATCAGTTAAACATTGTGTTGAGGAATGTTCCTTAACTATACTTAAATTCGGATTTTAAAAGTTACTTAATTTAACTCCATAGATAATTGAGTGGATATAGCAGCTGGAAAAACTATAACGTTGTGCACTATGATAGGTTTTTTTTACCATTTTCCTCTACACTGTCTAACCAAGCGATGTAGCGCTGAGAAAGGCAAGATAACTGCAAACGCGCTCTTTCCTTTTTCTGGAAACAATAATTCTATTTTTGTAAATCTGTTACTTATTATTGTAACGACACAAGCCCACAAAAAAAGCAGACATCCGGGCGACGACAAAAACGTACCGGTAAACAAGTCGTAAATCGACAGCCGGTAATCAAGTCGTAAATCATGTACTCAGCGACAGAAAGTCTAGAATGTGGTAGAAGAGAGCCAGAATTTGTTGGTATTTCTCTAGACCCTTTGCCGATATAAATGCCGCCGCTAAGATAAGGAATTCATTTCTTCAATGGAATTCATTCATTCAGTAGTATTCGTACAGTGCAAATAAACATAAATACAGTGAATGGTGCAGTGTTATTATAGTTCAAGAAGTAAATAAATATTAAAGACCTAAATAGTAGTAATAGAAATAAATACGTGTGTTAATTTATTCGTAGTAGTTTTAAGTGCGTTACGTTTATTTTATATTTTTATATTGTGATTAGTTTTAAGTGTGTAAATATACAGACAGTTTTAAAACATTTGCACGAGTTGTTTATTGCAAACCCGAAAACGCTACAATTTGGTGTCAGGATGGGTTGAACAATAAGTGCAAAAGAAATGGCTACCAAACGTTTGGAAGAATTAAAGGTCACCGAGTTAAGGGCAGAATTAGAAGAAAGGGACGCAGATACATCTGGAAAAAAAATAATTCTCCAGGACAAGCTTCGTGACATTGTAATAAATGAAGGTAACGATCCCGAAAAATATTTGTTTCAAGTACAGGCTAATCCAAGCTTAACTATGGAGGCTCTAAAACAATTCGAGACTACTATGGGGACTCTAAAGGATGAAATTGTAAATAATTCAAAAGCTTTAAAAGATTAAATTACAAATAATTCAAAACAACTCGAGACTACCATGGAGACTCTAAAAGATGAGATGTTAAATAAAATTGCAAATAATTCAAAACAATTCGAGACTCTAAAAGATGAAATCGCAAATAATTCAAAACAACTCGAAACTACTATGGAGGCTCTAAAAGATGAGATGTTAAATAAAATTGCAAATAATTCAAAACAACTCGAGACTATTAAGAAAGCTATTCAAAAGAATTCATCGAATATGAGACAGGAATTTTCTGAGGCCATCGAAGCCGTAGAACAGAAATTGAGGGACGAATTTAAAGTTCAGCTTCGATTGCCAGCGATGAACGACTGCAGTCCCCATGACACCTCAAGCGAAAGCCTGGAGAGCTGCCGAACTGCAACGACAAAGGTAAAACCTATCACCTTCGATGGAAAGACGTCATGGATGACGTACTTGAAAAAATTCGAAGCCGCTGCAGGAGCAAATGGATGGACGTCCACGGAGAAAGCTACTTCCCTGATTGTGTCATTAAGAGGAGAGGCTAATGATGTTCTACGGATCTTACTTCCAGAAGAGTGCCAAGACTACCCTCAATTGATCAAGCGTCTTGAGATGAGATATGGGCACGCACACCTGGAGCAGGTTTATCATATACAATTGAAGAATCGTCTGCAGAAAAAGGGTGAAAGCCTCCAAGAATTTGAAGCGGATATCGCCCGTTTGATTCGTCTGGCATACCCAACGGCTCCAGAAAGCTTCTCAGAACAGTTGGCTGTGCAGATATTCATAGATGGTCGTCGAGATGGCGATACACAGCAAGCACTGAGGCTGGCAAGACCAAAAACCCTAATTGATGCTTTGGCGCATAGTGTGGAGTTCGAAACCGCAAAGCTGTACTCTCGGAACCCTGCAAGAGTATGTTCTGTCAGAGATCTACCAGAAGCCGAAGAATCCTTAGACCAGGTAGTCCGACGATTAGTGAATCAGGTGCAACCTAAGAGAAGAACGCTCCGATGCTGGAATTGTGGTGAAATGGGACATGTTCGTAGTAATGCGAAAAAGAGCCCAAGAAACCCATAGCGGAGCAGCAGGAAAAACTAAAGAGAAGAGAGCGGAGGCAGTCGGCGACCCAGTATCGTAGAGCTTCAAAAGCAATAGCGCGAATTGCATCTCTTAAACACTAAAACGCTGATGCTCTTTCAAGGAGACCACGTCCAGAAGGCGGCAGGCATTGCAACCGGGTAGAAGGAAAATTGGCCAACACACTCAGAACTACTGTAGTTGACGATCAGTGGCAACCTGACAATTTGAGGATCGATCAAGAAGCTCATGAAGACCTTGGTTTCTTGATGGTTTGGAAAGGTACTGGACACAGACCAGCTTGGCAAGAAGTAGCTCCTCGTTCACAGGGACTGAAATCCTACTGGACTCAATGGGACTCTCTGAAGGTGGAGAATGGCCTGCTCAAGCGTGTTGTGGAGAACCCAGATGGATATGGGCAAAGGATACAGGTGGTCATCCCTAAGAAAAGGATGTACCTGATGTACTGCAACAGTTTCACAAGGACAGGCCCGGAGGACACTGCGGCGTACACAAGACACTCGAGAAAGTGCGCCAACGATTTTATTGGGTGAATTGCACACGAGATGTAAGAGAATGGTGCCGAAAATGTGCAACTTGTGCCGCCAGCAATGGCCCCATACCATGGACGTAACAACGGCGAAGTAACGGATGTGCGACAAATTACCAGAAAACATAGAGAGCCAACTTATGGGAATTTCATGAAAGAATATTCTGGTACCAGGAAGGCTCATTTTGGAATTACCACGGAGAAGCAACAGGATCTTTTTACGGTACCCTGTGATTATGCTTTAGCTCACTGTGTGGCCCAGGATCTATGTATGCTTAGAGGGATTGTCGTGGAATTCAAGAGGATATATGGCGGAGTCAATGAACTGATCCAACAAAAGCCAAGGGTTGGTAAAACTCTGGAGATAAAGCGTGACGGACGATCTATCTTTTACCTGGTCACAAAAGAAATCTCCAACGAAAGGCCGACTTATCATGCATTGTGGGAATCCCTTGTTGATTTACGAGGACGTGCACTCAAACATAACATAAAGAGGCTGGCAATTCCAAAACTGGGCTGCGGATTAGACCGTTTGGAATGGAGAATCGTAAGAAACATGCTGGAGGTGGTGTTTCGGCATACTGGTATGGAAATAGTCATATGCAGCTATCGGCCTAATCAGCCCGTTATACAATCTAAGACGGTGGATTGCCATTTCCACAAGACAACTGGGTGCACCCGTGGGTTCCAATGTAGATTCCGTCATTCACCAACAACAAGAACATGGAATAGCGTGTTTCGGGACGAAGCGCAGTTTTTAAGAAGGGGGCGATGTAACGAAACAAGCCCACAAAAGAAGCAGACATCCGGGCGACGACAAAAACGTACCGGTAAATAAGTCGTAAATCATGCACTCAGCGACAGAAAGTCTGGAATGTGGTAGAAGAGAGCCAGAATTTGCTGATATTTCTCTAGACCATTTGTCTGCCGATAAAAATGCCGCCGCTAGGATAATGAATTCATTCCTTCAATGGAATTCATTCATTCAGTAGTATTCGTACAGTGCAAATAAACATAAATACAGTGAATGGTGCAGTGTTATTATAGTTCAAGGAGTAAATAAATATTACAGACATAAATAGTAGTAATAGAAATAAATACGCGTGTTAATTTATTCGTAGTAGTTTTAAGTGCGTTACGTTTATTTTATATTTTTATATTGTGATTAGTTTTAAGTGTGTAAATATATAGACAGTTTTAAAACATTTGCACGAGTTGTTTATTGCGAGCCCGAAAACGCTACATTATATATTCTTTTATGTATCCGTTATTTTCTACTCGTATACATCTTATAAATGCAACCGACACATGAAAAAGTCTTGGTGGAATAACTGATACAACCTTCAAGGTTTAGAAATGATATAATTTTCTAGGATTTATTATCATAAGGTTTATTCTACAGAAAATAATTAGAAGAACAACATCCTCCTTAAAAAACGAGTGATTCAAGCCATGTGTTTTTTTTTAGATCAAAGACTAATGTATTTACCGTGCCGTATTTTCTTTAACGAAGAGGCTTTTCTTTCCTTGCGAACATTGTTTCTATTTTATTTGTAATCAGAATATAAATACAAAGTATTATACAGAGATACTAAAAATCTGATTACGCAAAATATCCTTATTGAAACACAAGCTTTCATACATGTGCGTTAGAATATATAATAAGTTACCAGTTGATTTTAAAAATGAAAACCTAGCTGAGTTTAAATAGGGTATAAAGTTATGCTTAATTGAGAATTAATATTTCTGTGAAGATTTTTAAATTAGTCGATTGTTATATCACACCACATTATAAATTACATATTTGCTTTTATTATAGTGGTAGTTCAATTTATTGTCGGATTATAAATGTATATATGTCTACGTATGTGTTAGTATCAGCAATATCTATATCTTTTATGTGCGAGGAAAGTTTTTTTATCTATCTAGAGAAGGAAAAGACTTTGAAGATAGGTAATGTTTAATTTTAGTATTATCCATTTACAGTTATTCAATGTTCTTCCTATCAGACTATGCCAAAAGAATTTTTTTGATTGGCTTTGAACAATTTTCTGCACCGCTTCTTGTAGTTACTACTTATCCAAAAAAAAAAGGACGCAATCCAAGCGCTTCTTCAATTTATGAAAGAAATAATGGTCACTAAGTGCCAAATCTAACTGCAGGATAGATATTCTATCTGTACAATGCAGGCAGCACTCGTCGATTACATCACGAACTTGGCGAGCCTTGTCCACTTGTAATAAAGCAACATATTTCTGATAAGAGTTGTGAGGATGGTTTTACAGTGTGTCAGTTTTAAATTACAAACTTCTACTATTACTATAGAACCTTTTTCAAGTATTAATTCTTTACATATTCCAAGACACCGGTCCCATTAGCTTTCCTAATGATATCTAGGCTTTTTGTCGGTGGATCTCAGTGACACACCCTGTTTCATCGCCCATTATAATTTTCGAAAAGACCTCGTGTTTGTCAGCCATAGCTACCAAGTTTTTTAGCAAATATATTGACGACAGTGTTTTTGTTCGCGAGTAAACTATTTCGAAATATAATCTTAATAACAACGACAGCTGTTTCGCTACACTGTAGCATCGTCAGATTGACATATAATAACTACCTACATACACTTAAACTCTTATATATAGTTTTCTGTTATTAGGACTTCTTAGAACTAATATATCAAGAACAATTTCTTGTCTAAAAGTATCGGGTCTATACTAAAAGTACATGTAACTAAATATATTGCTAACAGATGTGTGTGAAATTAGGGAAACTGTATTACTGACTGAACAGATTTAACAATGGTGATGAGTTTAGGTCTACTTGATCGTTTAATAGGTTGTCTGAATGTTTATATTTATTAATTTCTAATGTCTCTAGTAAATCTAATTTAATACTTTTATTTTTGACGTGAAGAATATCAAAATCTTTATTAAAACTGTGACTATTATCTATCAAATGATTCGCGTAAGTCGAATCATTTTTTCGGTTTATGTAAGCAGAGTAATGATCAGCGATCCGTGTTTTAAAATCTTTTCCTGTTTGACCTATATATCCTTTAGTACATGTACCATAATTTAACCTATAAACTCCCGATTTATTGTTGTCTTTCCTATAGTCTGAAGTGGACATAGGTATACTAATTAATCTATGGATCATACTGTGGAAAGCTGCAAGTTTGTGTTGGTATGGATGGTTGGATTTGTTATGAATGGTTATGTCAGTATGTGATACTTTGTGGTAAATTGAAAATTGCACTTGGTTATTGACTCTTTTTAACGTAAGATCTAAGAAATTGATACTATTATTCACTTCTTTTTCTAGTGTAAACGTAATATGAGAATTAATAGAATTAATAAACTCAAAGAAATTATTCAATTGTCTGTTTGTACCTGTGTATCCTACCAAAATGTCGTCAACATATCTGTACCAAAATAATACGTTCTTAGTTAATGTATTATTCTCAAAAATCTTACTTTCTAAATTGTCCATAAAAATTTCTACTAAAAGAGGTGATAAAGGATTTCCCAAAATTAAACCACTATTGCACTTATAAAATTTATTCTCAAATGAAAAGTAATTCTGTTCTAAGCAAACAGATAATAATTGTAAAATCTCATCTTTTATAAGAATGTTAGTTTTGTTACATTCTAACATCATTTTAATTAATTCAACTGTTTCAGTAGGTGGTACACTCAGGAAAAGGTTTTTTACTCGAATGGAATTTATTTTAGTGTTATCAGGTAACTTAAGATCTTTCATATTATTAATTATTTGAAAACTATTTTCGATACTATATTTAGGTTTGAATTTCGTATGCTTAATTATAATAACTATCAAACATTTTGAAACTTTAACTGCTAATGCTGTAACATATGAAACAACTGGTCTGATCGGATAATTTCTAGCAATTTAATTAAAGAATATAGTATCGGTGGTTGTGGATTCATTACTTTTAATTTCTGTCTTTCATAATAATTACTTATATTAAACAGGCTAGGTGAATTATTAATCGTCTTAATGATTTGTTTTTGAAAGCCTATTGTCGGGTCTTTTTGGATTACAATATATTTTTCTGGATCTAGAAATTGATTAGTTTTTGATATATAATCTACTTTATTTAATGCTATCACTGTTTTCCCCTTATCTGCCGGTGTGAAAATTAAATTATTATCTTTTGCTTTATTCTTAATATTCTTAGCTATTTGACTATCATTGTTAACCGTCGTGGTTCGATTTAAATGTTTAATAATCTTGCTTGCTTGATATTTAGTATTCATGTTGTTACTTTCCTTTAATGCTAACTCAGTTTCTACTGCTAATAGTTCTAAATCTTTATTTCTAATTTCTGTTTTTATGTTGTAATTAAAACCTTTGCTTAATACATCAATTTCTTTTTCATTGAACTCTGTGTTATTGAGATTGCTAAATCTATTAAAAAACTTATGTTCTGAAAAATTGTTGTAAGAATGTTCTACTTGACTTAATTTTTTATTGATTAATGACTCTATTTTTTTCCTTTGTGTTAAGTATTTTGTATGGATTATTTCATTGACTTGAGTTCTAATCTTTGTGTCTATTAAGTCGAATTCTATCGGGTTAAGTCTATAAGTTAATTTTGAATGTACTACCTTAAGATATAAATAAGTGGAATCCCGTTTAGAATACTGCAGTTTCCTATCTTCAATTATCCATCTCTTCATACCTGCTTTTCTACCTTTATGCACATATTGTAAAACCATATATTTTGAGTTGTCACTTTTGTATGTAAAATAAGTTTAAAATAATAGCGGACCAGGCAACTAGATGCTGCTTCTTTCAAATCTTGGATTGAGTTGGTTTTTACTTGATGTAAATCCATTTCATGTGAAATAAAAAAAACAAATGTTTTGTGATTTACACTGTATTTAATTCTTAATAACAACGACAGCTGTTTCGCTACACTGCAGCTTCTTCAGAATGACATATAATAACTACCTACATATAATTAAACTCTTATATATACTCATTTAAACTCTCATTTTTCGATCTGCCAATACCATATTTTTGTTGGTTTTGGAAGCCAAGCCTGGCAATGTAATACTGTTAAAATACTTTTCGGTAGGCCTTAATATAATTTTATTTGCATTTCTGTGTCTCCAACATGTGCATGTATATTCTATACTCGCAGCAAAAAGTTTTGTCCAGTCGTAAGACTTGCCTATATGGACGGTATGTCCATATAGGCTAGTCTTACGCCTGGACAAAACTTTTTGCTGCGAGTATACAATATACATGTATATGTGGAGTCATACCAACTGGTCATCTCTAGTAGTCCGATAATATTATTATAAGTGATTTTATAAATCTCTCTCCCCCCCCCTCTCTCTCCCCCTCTCTCTCCCCCCCTCTCTCTCTATCCCCCCTCTCTCTCCCCCCTCTCTCTCTATCCCCCCTCTCTCTCTCCCCCCCTCTCTCTCTGTCTGTCTCTCTCTGTGTGTGGGGTGTGTGTGTCAGTGTGACCACGATAGCAGTCAAACGACTATTAATTCCAAATTTTGTATTTACGATTATAATCTCCCTCTTAAAGTCTGATTGGATTTTCAGTAAAATCAGCAGACCGGAAGTAGCAGTTTCCTTCAGTGAAAAGTCGAATTTTGCCAACATATCGTCAACTAATAAGTTTAAACAAATTTATAAAGAATTCAAATGTATTCAAAATGAAATTTCAAAAGAATTTTATTAAAAAAAAATTTGAAATTTCTACCGGCAGTAGGTCTTTTACGCTTATCGAAGATCTGTTCCTTGCGAATATCTGGCAAGTCATGCTTTCTAGGCAGGTACATTGCAAGTATAAAAGTATTTAGAACTTAATTTTCAATACCTTTTGAATAAAGAAACTTTCAAAATTCGGAGCGGAAGTAACAATTTTACTCTTTTTTGAAAATATCTCGCAAACTATGCATTCTGTAGAGATTTATTAGGAGACTAGAAGTACTTAGAATAGGATTCTGAATAATTTCTGTAAAAAAAATTCTTAAAATTTGATATTGAGGTAACACACTTATTCACAGGTTTATTTCTTGTATAATTTGAAACTCTCGTACGTATAAGAAAGTCGTGTGGTGGCCACACCTCATAATTTGTATCTACTTTAAAATAAACAAAATGTTTAAAAAAATAACAATATTTTTATACTTCTTTTTTATAATTCTGATAATCTTAAAGTACATTCACAAACATACAGAACATTCTGAAATTAAACATTTTTCGCAATGGTAAAGCATTATTAAAAATTATATCCTTCACAATCGACATTGACATTGCTAATTATCGATATTAAATTATAAACAGCTTACCACAGGAAAAAATTGATAATAATAGTAATAATAATATATAATACCAGAAAAATAATATATATTACAGAAGGAAATTTAAAGACTAATACATTGGAGCAAATATCATCAATACAATTACAAATTCTATAAAACCCAGATCTTAGTAAAACATTCGGTGGCGCCCTTGATAAATAAATTATTTAGAAATATTTGTAGAACTGAATGTTATGCAGTAAATGATAAATGAAAAATTTATGTGTACTTTTATGTGCCACATGTCTTTTCTTTTACAAAGATGTTAAATGTTTTATTTACTCAAACTTAGGTATTAAAACATTGAAGATAATCTCTATTTGGTGTTAAAATTTACTAGAGTTGACCAGGCATACCTTCGATATAACTAGTCTTAATACCCGACGAAAGTTTTTACGGCGAGTATACATATATTATATACATCTGTTTATTACTTCTAAATTTCGACATGGCTGTAAATCAATATTCGAAATTTAAATTTAATGAAATTAGTGCTTGCACGAAAAAGAACAAACATATCTTATTTACTATAAGATAATCTAATATTTTCAACTCCAATTGATGTGACCGAAAACTTGCTTTATAGTAGCACATACTCGTATATAGATAATTATAGTAATAGTCACGTCTAACGTCATGATATCGCACTCACTCGGTAAGTTTTAAATTACAAGTTAATATGAATCTCGTCATCAGAGTTGACCACCACTGTACATACACACATACAATGAATGACATGTATGTACATACATATATGGTAATCCTATATCGATATATCAGTTTGATAAACACCAAAGTTTATTACAAGTACGAATCGATACTTTGTAGTCATTACAAACACGAGCTCTATATGAGTACATTTATATCGTATAATCTCGTGTACTCGTTTTGTTTAAGAACATAATAATGTAAATATTTTCTGGATTGATATAATTACAATACCAAAGCTAATATGTATGTATGTGCGGCAAAAGGACTATTCGTTTATTCAATTATCGTCGTTTGGACCGGAATTTTTCAAATCTAAAAATATGAATGTAGTTCTCCACAAAACTATTATGTGAAATAGGGCAATAAGATAACACCACACAACTCTCATATACGTATTTGTCAGTCGAAGCTTTTCCAAATTTAAATCTGTATATTTTTTTATACAAGAGTTGTTTGATAATAAGTTCTTACGTTTTTATACTCTTAGCAAATATGGTTAAATGTATAATTTGTTAAATATTCCCAAAAGAAACTTCTTATACTAAAAGTAAAGGACCTGCTTCTGTTAATAGATTTGAAAAACTTTTTTGATAGTTAGTCTAAAATTTATTTCTGAGTATTTTTATAATTTCTAGAAATTTCTATAAACTTAGTATTTGACGAGATATTTGAAAAATTTGGTTTTGTCACTGAAGTAACTTTCGGCTTCAGTTGTCTTTTGAATACTGTTAACTAAGTAAAACAACCAGTATATACTTTTTCGAATATTAAATGAATTAATACCGTGGATTTTCCTGATCGTGTACTTCCCATTAGTGATAAAGCTAAACTTTTCGGTTTGGTTATAGATGAAAACTTATGATCTTGTGACAACAAAGACGTTTTGTGTAAAAGGCTAGGTAGTACGAGTATCTGTTTTGCATTAAGAGCACTTAAATAATCATGCGAAAACCTTTTATCATTCTACCTTTCTTTCATACATTCGGCTGTCAAAAAACAGACTTCGCAAAAGAGTGTTTCTAATAGAATACTAACGTGCCATCCAAAAAAATCATAATTGGAGTAGACTGTGAAATGTAAATATACTTCAGCCACTTCCACATAATTACAATTATTATTTGACATTTTCATTGTAAACACAGTTTACACAATCGAAATGATACTGCAACAAAAAGTGAAACAACTAATTATAATTATTGTTTACAAAACAATTTGTATAGCCAATGTTTTATAAAAATTTCTATGGAAAAAATATTCGTCAGGTTCGACATAACTTCATATTTGGATTTCTATTACAAATTATCATATATTGGATTTATACGAAAATTTATATGAATGCACACAACCATCACGTGAAAAATAATCTTGATAGAAAATTGTGTATGTAAATTCTAAATACAGAGATTCACATTGTTATTTCTTTTGCTTCTGCTAGATATTAAATATTTACATTTTGAATAATGACGTCATAATTAACAACAATAATAATAGTATTGCATTGTTCAATATGCCTTCAAGATATTGGGCATCTATTGGTAGGAACACTAAGAGGTAACTGTGCTTAAGTTAGACATGCAAATAATCCTGAAAGCATCTTATACAGTTGCCAAAATTCCACACCATGAACTTTCGATATGAGAGGTCATCACTCGCGTACAAAAACTCATCCTGACGAAGATATAAGGAATGTGTTAGAGAAGGCCATTTTGAGCTTCATGAGGGCATTTAAGTCATTGCTCTTTGCTTCGCAATGAACCGATCGACCGCAGTGTCCTGAGTAAGATTATTTGGATCCACACCTCGTGCTAATAAAGAAAGTGTATTGTTTAGCAGGGAATGACATTGTAGGTCTAGTATTTAATACGAACTACACATACTCCAGAATACTTATATATTATGGATATTAGGGGTTCTTTTTTGTTTCCAATGTTATGTCCAATTATCTGCTGCCCATATAAGATTCCAGATTTAATTAAGTCGAGTTTTAAGTAAGTCGATATAAATAATAAATAAAAATATTTTGCATAATCTATAAAAGAAACATTTCAACAACACTCAAATGTTATTTTTGGTTATTGTTTAGTTTAGTTTCTAACAGCCAATAACAACTCCAGGTGCTTGTTAGCCATACTCAATAGTAATTTAAATAATTAAAGGAATTAAAATATTTATATATAGCTAATTCCCTTAGAAATGGATAATCTTAGAGGGGTTGATGCTGATCATGAAAATTTTTTTAATGAATAATTTATGAAGCAAATGTCAAATCATGGAACAAATTATATCTGCTACTGCGCAGCCTAAAAATATTCACATTACAATCTAATGTCTTTTTTATTGGTGAAGAACAAAATTCACGTATTGTATAAGCAATATAGAACAAACATTTAAGAACTTTGCCTGAAAGAAAGAATATGAATTATAATATGGTTCGGTTTACTAAACTACAAATCAAACTTCTGGATAATCTTTTACAACAACATAATATTACAATGTTTTATAATGGATACACATAAAATCGAGAATAATAATTAACAGTATTTTAGTAAATATGAATAATTCGTAAGACTAATAGAATCAATTCAAAAAGTTTTGCATGTCCTGTTTTCTGTTTTCCAATATTTATAGAATGTTATTTTAAAGCTTTTAGTCGCTACGCTCAAGTTTATCCCGTGGACAAATTCTGTTATCTCCCGTTAATGCCTAAATATTTTATGAGTACCAAAATCGGTCATTGCCCTACGGATAACTACCTTTCGGTAGAGGTGCCAGTTGTTAAGTAAAAGGTTTTAATCCATCCGTTCGCGCTTAATTTTAAGAGCAACAAGACCATCTTTATGCTCACGTTCGTAACACGGAATATGTCAAAAATTTGAATGCTTAAATCATTCGATAATTAATAAATTACGACACAATACAATTAATAATGTATTAAAGCAGGAACGTCAGGATCTATTATTTATAGTCGTTGTAGATATTTTATTGAAAAAAATTAATTATTCATTCAGAAACGTAATAATGGAAATGGTTTATACATTGATTTCCATACATGTCTATTTATAACTCTATTAGGCACACAATAAAATTCTTTCATATCCAAAGTTACAAACTAAACTATTTTCCTATGAAAGTACAAAAAGCACATTTGTGCTATTTTATTTAGTATTCAATTGAAATTCTACTTGTACCTTAATAGATATTTGACTGATATATTTCCTTACCGCAATTCTCAATAATTATTGCAGGTAATTTTATATAGAATTTTAAAATGAAATTCATTGTTAAATCAAGGCAAAACAATTATGAATAAATAAAGTCCAACTGAATTTTTTCAGTAATAAAGTAGTACACAATCAAACAGATGTGACATGGCTACCCTGGCATAACGATACCAGGGTAGCCATTATTTGTTAAATATTCATTTGCGTGGCAGTATTTATAAAATACGTCAAAAATACCTAGCACTAATTTTGTTCTTAAAATTTCTTGCGGATTTTCACAGTTGCTCCTCTCGAAAATTCAAAAACCTTTACAGAAAATGATATTTCCTTATCTATTTTTATTATGGAATAAATAAAATATTAAAACTAAATGTATATGAATACGAATCAAAGTGATTGTTAATATGGTCACTTTTGTATTTATTCGGGAATTGTAATATCGCACAGTATTCATTTCCTGTGCTGTCTAGTACGTACATCTTTCTGTATATACAACTATTTTCCTAAGTCAGCGGTACAGTTGTAAGTTGACTCGCTAGAATTCATTACGTTCCAAGAATTTTAAATTATTATATCAGATTGCCCTTAAATAACAAGAAGAGATTGTAGTCAACAACTGCAACAAAACTCACGGCACACATTTAAAAATTTATAATCATTTTATAACACTAAGTATATGAGTCCCATACTTTATTTTACTTTCTAATTTAATTTTCGAACTGAAAAACTAGAAAATTATATACGAGGTATGATAATGATAGGTAAAATATTGTTATGATTTTTAAAAGAACGTGATAAGCCATGTAAAATGTTGCAATAAGCGTATTGTGTTGATAGAGCAATAGACAAAATTTTAATTTTGTAATAGTTGTGACTTGTAACTAGTAACGACCAAGCTCAAATTTTTAGGGCTTTTATGGTAGGACATTAGTCATAATTAATTATCTTCAAAATTGTCAAATAAATTATAAATTCATGGCTACCAGTAGTATCAGACTATATGATAGTATGAATCCATTCAAGATAAAAAGAAGGATACTGCAGCAGGGCTTTATTTCTCCTAAATTGTGAATGCTGGAGAATTAGATGGGACAAAAATGTTCAATTGATCAATAGACAAAGACTGAATAATTTGAAATTTGCTGACGATATTACTATAATAACGGACAATATTAAAGATCTAAAAGGAGTATTGCAAGTATTCAAAAAATATATCAGAAGAAATTGGGCTATCAATAAGAATGCAAAAGCAAAAGTTATGGTAATGTCAACGAACCAACGAAATGAAGAATTAATATTGGACAAAGAAAATATTGAAACGGTCAGCAAGTTCATTTACTTATGAAAAAACAATGAATTGGAATAAAAACATGTAACAGGCAACTCACAACGTATAATGACTTTCACTTAAAAGACTGAACCATGCCATGAGACAAAGGGACTTCAACATAGGCACTTACAAAACCAACTCTAGATATGCTACAGGTAACACAAAACACAAAGGGCAGAAGAATTTTAAAGATCACTCTAACTCGTCGATTTGACAAGAAAGAAAAACCGATGATATCACTCAAAATATATTGAAAAGAAAATGGCAATGGGCAGGACATGTAGCCCAAATGAGTACTGACAGGTTCACACGAATAGCAACAGATTGAAAGCCATGGAAATAAAAGTGAACTTTACGTAGGTGTTTTATGAGATGATAGGGTAATTTACGAGGAACAACCAGGATGAAATGGGTGACAGTAACCCCAAAATTGGCAAAATATGGAGGAGTATATTTGCGTGCAAACGATGAGCGCTAACTAAAGAAGAGGAACATGAACAACCGTAGACTCTAATGGAAGAGGACTTCTAGAACTGTATTCGAAGCAAATAAAAGTAATTTTAGTGAGACTAGAATATATATTTAAAACATTTTTATTTACTTTCACATTCACCATATTTTTTTATCAGGCATTCTCAAAAAGAAAATTAAATTTCTTCTATAAACCATATTCGTAATTAATTCATTTCAGTGAAAGTTCTAATTTTTCATCATGGATTTATTAATGTTTCTGCATGATTTTAATTTAAATTTTATTCATAATTTAGAAAAACACCGTAATTTGGAAAACTTATAACTAGAGACGAAACTAATAAATACTAAATATGATGTATTTTAACAATGACAGATAAAAGAAGTTACGAAATTATAGGACGTAAGGGGCAGGTGAAGTAAACCTTTTAAGACATGGGATTTAATGAGGTGGCGAAATTACTTGCAGAAAAATGGTGAAATAATATGTACATACTTGTTGTTCTACTCCAACATCATAATATCTATTCAATTTATAAGTTGCGCTAAAGACATCAGTTCATATTTCAATATTTTACTTATTTTGGTATCACACCTATATATATTCTGGTAATCTGAGTACATATTTCGTTCATAGTTAAAATCTGAAAACTACACTTTCTTACGCATCAAGATCGGAGCTTATAACACATTGATGTTTACTTTCAATTACTACAATGTGGAAAATATAATGTATAGCTTCTATAAATCGTTGAAAATATAATGAATAGCTTCTATAACTCAGTGTTTACTTTAAGGGTACGTGGTACACGAACCGAGGGCACCCGGCCTGATGGAGAGCATGAAATGTTGAAACCCAAGCCTATTAGATATATTTCAATCGAATTAAATTGATCAATTTTACTAAAACATATGCAAATCTAGTTCGCCCGAAACTAACAGGACAGACGCAAAACCGTGCCATTCAGCGGTTACTTATATTAGTACATACACTAGCATTAATATAAGTCAACACGGTAAGGTACGGTATCAACTTAGATAGTCATGATCACCATTTACTCTGTTTATACATTATGAGAACACATTAGCTTTAATCATCACGAATAGGGAAGTAGGAAAAAATCCAAAATGCAGACTATAAAGATAGTTCCTAAAGAAAAATAAGTTACACGCCTAACATTTTGGAAGGACTACCAGAGATTGTGCAATTAAATTGATTTTAAGGTGGCCATCTCGACCATCTCAATTACATTGCAAACATTCTGCTAACATATCGCACCAGAATCCTTTAGTAAGCAACAAAATGATAATAAAAACATGCTGGCATAATCTGCAAACTTATCTCTAGGGGACTGGGTAGTTTTAACATCCGAAGTTTGTTCGATTTATGTGGAAAAAATTGTTAAAGAACAGGAAGTTTTTGTATCACAAATCTGCTACTTTATTTCGTAATTACTTCGAATATATAAATAATTGCAAGATATTAGGTTGCTTCGCCTATAGACAAATAAATTCTCTCTCTTTTGATGCTTGATACAAAGCAAGTAAGCGTATTTTATAGCTGTCTTGCGCATTTAATTGTTTTCATCCAGCATTCTGATTTAACAAAACATATTTTAATGAGAAAAGTAGATTCCATATATCATAATCAGGGTGATGGGTGCAATAATTCTTAAAGTGCTGCTGCCAACGATCGGGCAGTAGCTTGGAAACAAACCACCAAGTTTTGGGACATATTAGTTTTTAAGAATATTAAGGTTGAATGTAGCAAAATTTGAATGTCTACTGCTAATATAGTGTCGACAGCCTATATATTCCTTTTTCAGAAATGCAATAATCGCTAAAAAATACCTATTTATTATCTAAATCAAATAGAGAAAGGACATAGATCTACATAGGTATTTACAAACATTTTATGTAACAGTATGTTGTAGAAGAACCTTTCCTATTTTTCTTGTATGGACGTTATTTGCATTTTTACAATTTAGGAACGGCATCTCCTAAAATCACAATTTGTCAAGATCACCGAGTTTTGATCTACTTCTGCTACTTGCAACCGGATGGTTAATAAAAATACACTTACTTATGCAACACATAATACACGCCTAATGGGTGGAAAAGCACAGAGATACACAGTAGTAATGTGACGATTCTCTTTCTATTAGATTGCCACCTAAAGGTGTGTTCCTACGACCGACCTGTCTCAACGCTTTGTGTGATTCCTAGCATTGCTTTAAATGATCATCGATCAGAATCTCACAAGGAAGTTAACTAATGGCTTAGTTTTCTTTGTCAGTTAAAATCATAGAATATTTTTTGTATAAATAAAAATTTCAAAGTTCGGACCGGAAGTAACACTTTTACTGTTAGCGAGTGGCACTTTTTTCGAATATCTTGCAAAGTATGCATTCTATAGATATTTATTAGCAAAATAGAAATACTTAGAATAGGATTTTGAATAATTTTTGTATAAAAAAAATCTTAAAATTTGGACTTCAAGTAACACACTTGCTCACAGGTTTATTTTTCTAAAATAAAAGTACATATTTAAAAGAATTTAGTACAACTTCTGTATAATTTAAAACGTTCATACTTGTATAACAAAGTCGTATGGTGGCTACACCTCGTTATTTTCGTGGACACTACTATTTCAAGCAATGAGAGCCTTCAAACCTACACATCAAGAGAAATGCGAGTAGTATCATACATATTTACTTGAAACTATCGGATTAATTTTAATGAATTACTTGAGTTATTAAGGATCTTATCGTTTATTTCATTACTTCTCTTTTAAAGTTGGTTACAAAGAGTTAATGAAGACGGCACACCTCACTTTGGTAAGAGACGTTACATACACAAGAGGCAGGTTTCTCGTAGCAACGCTTCCAATTTCATATTTATGGCTTCGTTTTTTTGTGATTAATTGGTTATTAGATGTATGGAACATAGTTTATTTAATATTGGTCTGAAAATTCTTCATATTATTATTATTAATTCATTAATTTATTGACACTAACATTATGAAACACATTTTGCTAAATGATAAATTTAATACAACAATAATTGCTGTATTAATAGTATTATAACTAAGTACAGTTCAATGATTAACGTAATTTTAGAACATCTGTACTAAGATTACATTAAAATTACATCCATTATATATAAAAATGAAAGGAAAGTAGGAGATATTTAAGATTTATATTGAAGAATATATAAGACATAGTTTCGGAAACAATGTAAAACAAGTGGTTAAATATTATTTAAAATGAAACATCGGAAGCGGGTCCCGAATAAAATATCAACGAAATGTGTTTTTCTAAATAGATCAAATTGTTAGTAATTTTAATCTCTACATAACTAAAATACGTATTCGGTGACAGTGTAAAAGATATGAGGCGACTATTTATTTGTAGTCATTATATTTGTTAAACACGTTTTGTTTAATTGCTACGTAACAAATAATTAACTCATTTCTCTCTGTGTGTGCTACAATCAGATATTTGTTATTGTTACTATACTTAAATTTAAGCATTAATATTCAAGATAAATTAAGTGACGGAGATCATAATCAAGAAAGAATCTTTTCGTCGTCTATGCGGGCGGGCAAGCGCAAGAAATCATAAATCCTAAAAGTTATTCTCGAAACTATGTGTATGTTATATACAATATATATAAGCGTATTCAAGAACTTGTACGGTACATAAACAACGACCAATATATAGAAAAGAAGAAAGATTCATTGACCGTACATACTGGTGGTGGTCTTTTCGACGAAGAGAACCGCAGAGAATGCGACTGCACCGGCACCGCACAAGAACTTTCAGTAAAGTTCGTTATTTCATTTCGGTACGGTAACATTGCCCTTACCTGTGAGTCAGCGGAAACTGGACAGGAGACTAAGAGTATTAAGGCTAGTGTTAAGGCGAATGCACATATGCACTGGTAGTATTTCTTCGCCGGGGTGGAATGTCCATTGACACCCATATTGTCGTCGTTTGAAAGAAGAAAAAATAAAACGTATTATTTGTCCGCTCCGCACTCACGCACTTAACATTTCGATACCGGTTTTCTTGTAATTATTATTTGAATAAGAAGAGGAATTAAAAATAACAACAAAAAAGGAAAAACTAATCGAAACTAAAAAAGAAAATAGTTAGTGAACTTTGTGACTATTTTTCTAAACTCTACGGTCAGCGAGAGGATCGGAAAGAATAATTTCTGGTCCAGGAGGCTGACCGTTGTAGCGCACTCCACAGAATGAAACCAAGTTTGCTTCACAGAGCAGACACGACTCACTCTCAACACAGACAGTCACGCACACACGTGAAGTTATACAAACACATACACACGGGGAGTGTGTTACGGTCTCGACGCAGAGCGCTTGCTTTGTATACCACGTGCTACGGAGACTTAAAGAAATTCTTGCAAACTCTGCTTAAAGGCTGTGCCGTGCGCCTTCCGCTAATCGTCACCAAACTCTTTGCCCAATTATATTGCACATTAAACGTCTCATTGTTAATGTTTAATAAATTGTATTGTAAGACAATGATCACGTGTTCTCTTATAAGAAAAATAATAAGATGAAATTAATTCCATTATTGTGAACTTATTTGCAATTACCATAACTTAATTGCCCACAGTTTTCAACAGTAAATTTATTAATTCAATATACAGGGCGAGTCATTAGTAGCCGCTTCTTTGATTGCTCTTTTGTGTTTTAAATAAAAGAAAGAACAACTTGTGGAAGATTTATGGTTGTTTGTGGTGCATGTTCTAAAAATACTTTAAGCTGTGACTCACTTCCAATTTCACCAGAAATTTACGGAATTTAATTTTTTTAAAGGCTCATCCTCTATATTTTTTAATTTTCTAGTACTGCAGTAAATTGCCTAATCAAATGTTTTTTCTTTTTCAAAATTAAACCAATAGTTTTTGAGTTATTAATTTATTTTGAAAATATTTGACCAAAACACGTGTTCAGAAAAAAAATAATTTTCACATTGTTCTCAAAAGTAAAACGTTAACTTTGGTGGTACTTGTAGCCAAGAAAATTCTGCAGTTGGTATAAGTTGCATTCGACACTACCTCGAAAAACTTTGGTTTTTCAAAGCCTACTTCCCAAAATATTCACATACCAAAAGCTTATATTTCTTAAACAGAACACTCGGTGTTTTATTGTGACATTTTGTTCCTTTTTTATTCCCTTTCATTTTTATTAACAATGTCCTATGCCTATATCTTTTGTAATTTCTGAGATAATCACTATAGGAACAATTAGCGGTCAAATAAAGAACGTCGAGAGCTGTTGTTCTATGCACCCAAATATTCGTTCAACCAATGGAAGGCTGGTATGCCCCCCCCTTCCTTAGTCAACTGTTAAACAAAGTATAGGTTAAATCCAACTATCACAAAAATAATAATTTAACAGAATGAAGGGGCATCGCATTTCAGTTGTTTAATTCAATGTTCAGTAGCAGTATTTCATTTTTTACACTGTTGGTTAACAACGAAATAAAATAAAGAGTATGTTTAGTGACATATTTGAAGATTCCGCCCCACTAGAAGGTGCATCAAACAATGCTATCTTCAATTTAAATGGCCTAATTGCTCGTATTCTTTCATTGTTGAAGCTCTTCATTAGAGATGGCTATAGTTTTTCAAAATTATAAATTAATGTCCTAAACTTTGATAGAAAAAAAATAACAACAAAATAACGCAATTTAAATAACCTAAAACTATTGAGCAACGTAAAAACAATCAAAAGTAAGAAAAACAAATTTCATTAAAGAATATGTTCAACATAACCACAACTTTGTGCAATGCATGTGAGGTATTTTGTTTTCCAAAGAGCTACTAACTTTGCGTTAAACGTTTCGACCTATTCTTGTTAACGCTTTTCAGATTTTAATGTTCATGTATTCAAAAAAGTTTTGAAAATCAGTCCGTAGAAAACGAAGATACTCTTCTCCATTAACATTTTCATCGAATAAATAAAGCCCACTTATGTAACTAACTATCGACTATTTCTCGCCACACTTTTAGTGATCAACGATTTCGCAAGTTTGCAGTGAGGGTTTTTATGTGTTATAATAACGAAAATTGTGACGATTAACGTATCCATTTTAATAGAATGTGGCTCGTCGATAAACAACAAAAAATTGAGAAAGCGCTTCTAAAATTTTTTTTCATCTAACCCCATGTATGAATATGCTACGGATGAATTACATATTTTCTAATTATTCTGGATTCACAGATTTGACTTATATCTATCTGACAACTAATTTTTGCAGTACTAATATGGGGGTGTTCGATTACACTCGCAAGTACCATAAACTTCTTATCCTCACCAGTAATTGATTTTGTCCGCTCTTTTTGTCATATTCAATACTTTCCGCAATATCCTTTTATATTTATTCTTCTCGGGTTCGGTAGGGCACGCGGGTTGAAAATGTCTTCCTTGTGGAGGTTGTTGTCCTCAAATCTGAGGATCTTCTGACAGAAGCTACAAGTGGCGGTCTGTCATTCCAATCGTACGCAGTTATTCCTTTTATCTCCAAGGATATTCCGGCTACGCCATACTGAGGATGATCAACGAGTCTGAAACTAGTGTCTACAGTTGCTCTTCAGCGGAATGTACCCATTATTCTCTACTTCTTGTTCTAATTTATGTATCCCCACTAATTCCACTTTTGTATATATATCAAATCGTTTGCCCAAATATACAAGAATGTATGTGTGGTGGAATTGAATGCATGTCTTAGATTAATCAAGACCGTTTGATGGAACTGCGTGGATGATAGTGATGGTTTTATACTTAATTCACAGTTTCACCTTTACACATTTCTAGTTTACATTATATCTGATTAGTCATTGAAACTTTTTCGATGACAGCTTGCTGTCAAATTGTCATTTTATTATTATTAATTGTCTATACAGGGTCGGGCAAAAAGAGCGGAACACCGAATTTATGGCTTAACTAGCACTTTTTCGAAAATGTAACCTAAATTAAAGTTTTTGTATACTTTATGTATTATTTATTGGTGTTTGCAGATTTTCCGTTTTTGTCACATTTTTGGAGATATGATGTCACCGGATAGTATTTTAAATGAATCACCCTGTATTTATATTTTTTTTTGAGTAGATATTTTTTTTCCTGAATTCACTAATACCAGGTTTAGTGGGTCTCTGACTTATGGTTTCATAAGAAAAAAATAAAATGTAATGGCACCTAAATATTTATTTAATAAAAAACGAACGACAATAACTAAAGATTCTAAAAAAAGTTAATGCTGCATTAAAAGTTCATGTCACCTTTAAGCGAGAAGTGAATTTCATAATCATTTGTTAAAGTTAATGGACGTTAATGAATAGAATCTTTAGTTATTGTCGTTCGTTTTTTATTAAATAAATATTTAGGTGCCATTACATTTTATTTTTTTCTTATGAAACCATAAGTCAGAGACCCACTAAACCTGGTATTAGTGAATTCAGGAAAAAAATATCTACTCAAAAAAAAATATAAATATAGGGTGATTCGTTTAAAATACTATCAGGTGACATCATATCTTCAAAAATGTGACAAAAACGGAAAATCTGCAAACACCAATAAATAATACATAAAGTATACAAAAACTTTAATTTAGGTTAAATTTTCGAAAAAGTGCTAGTTAAGCCATAAATTCAGTGTTCCGCTCTTTTTGCCCGACCCTGTATATTTGCCGCTGTGCCAAGATAACTCATTGCTTTTAATACATTATTATAGATATATAAATTATTGAAAATTACCCTGGATTTGCAGCTTTATCTAAGACTTCTTTTTTGGACAATTGCCCATGTATTATTCGTCTAAAATTTTACGCCATTTTAATTTAATGGCGCATATCAGTTTCCATAATAAGCAATTAAACCATAATAGAATAATAAATACAAATTATAATATTAGGTTTAGTACTGTATGCGCATTTCGTCGGACCAAGTCACTTTCTTCTAGCGCAGCTTGCAAAAGCCCATGAAAAAATAATACTAGCAAAACATGCAAAAGTCCAAGTATGTCACATTCTTTGCTTTTAGATGTAGGAAGCAACAAATGTATATTGGACAAGTAAGTCGTTTCGATGTATCCACTTAAATAACTATATTTACTGATTTAAATTTACACTGCATATACTAGGGTCGGAATGTTGAAGTACGGTCCTGAACCTTTAGGCCACTTGGACCTAGCCATTTGGGCGCGGCCGTTTGCACGCGGAGACATTTGAGCGCCAGGAGACCTGGGCGCAAGCCATTTGGGCCCAGTACTATTGAGCACGAGGAAATTAAAGACACACTAATAATATGATCACCGTTTTATTTTCTAAATATACATATACATATTAATAATAATAATAATAATAATAATAATAATAATAATAATAATAATTTATTGCCCAACGGATAATCCAATAACAGGACAAACAGTAAAGTATAAAAATTGTATTTCAGATATTAGAAATTATTACAAAATAAGATGTTAACATAAGTAGATTCTATTATATACATATTACAATTATATTCTTAATGTGAAATATACCATGTGCTTGCAGGCGACCTGCGTATAGGGCTTACTGTAAGATAAAACGACGACACCGAGAGTTTGTATGAGTTAGTACGAGAAAGCAATATACAAACTGCAGTACAGCTGCGCTATCTATCCTCGTTGTTTTGCTTAAACGGAGAGTCAGCCTAGCCCGTTCTAGCCTCTGCGTAAATCTACTCGAATCCCCTCTTTTCCAACACTACACTCGACCAAGGAGCAGTTTGTATATTGCTTTTTCGTACTAACTCATACAAACTCTCGGTGTCGTCGTTTTATCTCACAGTAAGCCCTATACGCAGGTCGTCGGTAAGCACACTGTATACAATTTTTTAGAATAAGCAAGACGTAATACATTATATGGATTCATTTCGCAATTGTAGGAAATACCTGCAAAAATTCAATAATATTCCTATTATTTGCCCCATCAATGTTATTGTAATCTGCAACCAGGTTTGTTATCCTTCTATCAAACTGGATCAATTTTTGTACAATAACATCTTTATTTTTAATATAATTATTCCCCGTTAGGGTTAGTTCACAAAGAAATTTCCTAATGTGTTTTTCTACGAAAATGTTTTTAACAAACAAGTTGGTTAATGATATTTTTTTATTTTCTGGTCTTTTGTGTATAAAAAAGAAGCCTACCTAGATGTACAGTAAAACCTGTATTTTTGATCAAACTATTCATTTAGGGCTAAGTCACAAAGAAAAGGAAAACTAAATATGAGTTTCCGGGCCGCGTCCATGTAGCCGCACCCAAACATCAGGCTCCTTGTTTGAGTATGTGCATAGGCACTTTGCAACATATCAGAGTGACTCCAATATATTCATCTGGCGATATTTATCACTCTGAAATACACGTATCTTATTCCACTGCATAAGAAACGTTGTATAAGTTTTACGCTAGGAATTAATAACGCACACACAATTAACAGTTGTAATGGCAACTAATAAAGTTTGTTTTACATATAGTGGCTATTTATTCCTCAAGGAATTGTGCCACTCTGAGCGAATTCTTGACTTGTTACAGTCAGTCAATCTATTGATCCCTTGGTTTTTGAAGTCTAAACTTCTTTAGGCGCGTTGCGCTGATTGTAGGCAGTGAACAAGACTGACCTGTAACGCTCGGATATGTAACGCTCTTCGGGTAAAGTCGGCTAAGGGAACAAGATAAACAAATATATCATATAGAAGTATTTAATTTGAATTAAATTGAAATTTAAATGCATAAATAAATTCATGTCCCAGAGCAGATGTGAACCGGAGCCGCCTGGGTGAGAGGCCATCACTTAACCATTAGACCAAAGGCGGGAGTCGAAGCCAGTATTCATATCGTCTATTTATATATATACATGCGTCCGAAAATCTCCTTAATAATGCTTGCGGCCGAGGCAAGACAATCTCGAGTACGTTAAAGTTTTTCGAGGACAAGATATACACACAATTTTTTGGGCAATCGTTAAATTTTTCAATCGATTTAATTTAAATTGAGACACAATTTAATTTAATTTAGTTCTAAAGGTGCTAAATTAAAGTGGTTTACTTGCTTTACATGCGTTACCATGGAAATGAGACGAATATAATAAACTACAAATACTTGATAGTTGTCAAAATAAGTCGTAGAATGTGTGATTAAACATGTGTCAAAATGTGTATTTACTTTAACGGCCGCTGCCATAGCAACGGCCGCGAAATTGTATTTCGCGAACTGCGTTGCGTTCGCGAATTGGTAACTTCGCGGACGATTATTTAAATGTAATATAGAACGGAAAAAGAAGTTGTATTTCGTATTATTAACCTCGCCTTGATGAAGTTTACACTTCTGCTGTGTGGTTTTAAGCACACTCATTTTCTTGTTTTATAACCACTTTCTGTTCTGCATCCATCTATTAATTTTTAGGATCTTGACTTCTTAGTAAAAACTGTGGTCTTATCTTGCTTTTGTCCTTGTTTTGGGACACCAAATACTATTTTTATTATATGCGTTTTTGGTTCTCGCTTCTCCATGTGTTCGTATCATTTGGGTGTTTTTACACATCTCACTATATTTTTATTTATTTTTTATAATTTCATAGTTCATGAATCTTCTCAGTTCACCCTCATCTATTCTCAGGACTACTTGTATGTGTGATACAGATTCTGATGCAAAGGTTACAGTTGAGTGTATTGGCACTTTTTATATTTCTGTTTGGTATTTATTCGCAGATTTTTATCTTCTAGGAAATCTTGGTATTTCCAATTGTCTCTGTTTCTTGTCATTCTTTTCATTGTTTATGTTCATCTGGTTTTATGACTACGCGTATATATTTGACGTAGAACAGTTTGCTAAAACTGTAATTTCGTATGTTAATTTGTTGATTTTTTGAGGTGTTGCTCCGATTAATAACATGTAGTTTGTTTTTTCTTCATTGATTTCTAAACCTCCGTTACTTGCTAACTCTATTGGGTAGGGCCAAATGACTCCAAATGCTACAAGTAGTCAATAGTCAAAGCCTTTTAATTCATAATGAACTTTTAAATACGCATTATATGTAATGTAATGTAATTTATTACTGCTAAGCTGTTACAGAAACTTTTTAAACTCTAACACCTTATCAGACGTATTGAAAAACACCGGTTGAAGTTAATCAGTAATTAATCTTAATCAATGATTAGTGAACCGAAATCGTGTTTAGAAAACCGGTCCTTAGTCAAAACTCAAAACAAGGTGATTCCTGAACAAACATAAGACAAATCTAACTATTTATGGAAATCTCCAACAAGGCTTTACTCACCGAAGCTACACCGTATCTCCAAGTACATTGCATCTACCTCAACACATGTCGATTACTATTAATTACTGAACAAACAGTTAGTCATGATTTTATAATAAATAGATTAGGTTACAAATAATATTAAATGAAATTATGAACGTCATCAAAAATGTATATAGAATTGACGAGGATAATATTCGTACTGATATTACTACACAAATTTGAAATTTTTAATTTCCGGAAATAAAATATTTTGATATTTAGAATACATTATATTTGTTGAATGTTATAATAACGCAAAAAGAAAAATGCACAGTTAGAATAACACATATTAATGAAAAGTATATTTCAAAATCAATAAAAAAGCGGATATCATGTAAATTGAATTTAAAATATTTTTTATGCACGATTAAAAATAGGATTGACTTATTGCCAAACATTGTGTAAGAAAGACAGTTATTGGTTATGTTAGAAAATATATTCTTGTACTACAAGGCTGAGAACGAATTTCAAAAATAGAGGACCCATTTATTAAATATAATGCTTTGAAAATTGGGATTTAGTACTACAAACTAGTTGCACTTGCAATCTCTTCGAGCTTGAATCGCCATTTTCGTGTCCGCTTACAGCTTTATTACAGTTTCCTGTAAAACGCAAAAAAATTTTTGGTTTTCTAAACTTTTAACACACCTTGTATAGACGCATACTTTTTTTAAACAAAATGTTGTCACGATTACAGGTGGAACGACAATATAATTAAGCATATTTACGCCAGTTTAACTGTTAATTGTTGAAGTTTCATGTTTGGGCTTTATTTAGCGCAAAGGTAAGACTTGACACTAAAAGATTCATACAGACTGACGTGGGAATATCTGTGTTAACATTTTGCTTACATACATTGCAAAAAAGTACTCTATAATTCCTATTTATTGGATTATTTTGCGATTCAAATGAAATATTTTATAAAAAATAACACAAAAGGGGCGATTTCATGATTAAAACGAAACTACAAATAATAATTGAATCGATCGAAATAAGATCGCGACACCAACCTGGTACACGATCATCATAAATCATAGGAGATCCATAATGTTTGTCATACAATATTGGTATAAATAATGTAGATTACTCAGTTTATTTTTAATTTTTTTTTAATTCGAGGCACAGTAATTCTATAGAACACTCGCTCTTATTGTTATTATAGTGGTTCATCACACTCTTCGAGTTAGAATTGCCTCTTCGCGTCCACTTCGTCTCTACAAGTTTCTCTTATAATTTTTTTTAATGTAAGTAAAGTGTTATTAATCATTGCTTTTGATGCCTTTGCCTTATTTTATATTACTATGATATTGGAATCTATATCTGAGTTACTGTCAATGGAGAGTAATTGCAGCTGTAGTTCACTTTGCTCTTGTTTATGAATAAAGATGCGAATTAAATAATGTATGTCTAAAAATTAATTACACATTATTTGACATTTATAATTTGTGGCATATGAATTTATTTATTAAGAATTTGCCCATAAAATGTATAATATTTCTAAATAATTTACTGAACGTTGAGTTGATATTTAGAAGATTTCGTTGAGTCAGATTTTGTTTAGATCGTGTGCATTTAGCCTAAGACTGTCATAGAGATAACATTTCGATGATATATATTCAATACTGAAGAAATGTCAGACTGAAGTTAAGATGCTTAGGTAAATTATTGTCATTCCACTTGTCATCGTGACAGCAGTTCGTTGAAGTGTAGTCGAACATAATAACTTGCGGGAACTAAATATCACAGTATGGTGCTTAACCAAATTATCGTTCCAATTGTCGTATGAAATTAACTACATAACATGATGAACAAAATGTGTTTTTAAATTTGCTAACATGGGTAAAATAGGTACTGTCGTTCTTCTATTTTTCAAACGCAGTGGAAAATCCTGCTATGTCGTACCATTTAACCAAAATTTAAAATCGGTTGATGAAAACCAGCAGTCGTATCCTTTAAATGCTTGTTTCTATAACAGAATTATTATTAAACAAAATAACATCCGGTTACCTCTTTTATTCCAGTTTCCTGTAAAACGCGAGCACTGCCATGATGGTTCTTCTAGTGTTCGTTATCATAAACTTTTGACGAACCCCTATATATACATATATGTATGCGTTATAATTGTCATCATGAAAGCAGTTCAGATGTCATCACGAACTGAAATTGATCGATCGTTTTGACGTTTGATAGCCTGCAATTGAGTTTTCGTGCAACTGCCAACGTTAATTAAACGTCAGACGGATTTTTGTCTGTCAATTGTGCCGTTTCCTATATTTAAGTCAACCTAATGTGGATGTTAAGTTGTCATTGCCAGCTATGCCGACCTACTTTAATATTCAATACGGACATTTTGCGTAGACCCTAGTTAAATTTATCGGTGTTAGAAACGGTAATAGAAAAATGAATTGGTGACATAGATGTGCCCGGCAACTATTCTTATTTTGGCAGTCCCTCTTTAACTCTAACTCCACTTTAATTTTAATTTTAACAATACGCATACTACGTTCATTAATTCTGATCAGCACATATAAAAACCATCTGGGTAGTACATAATGTTTATTTTTTCTAAAAAGTGATGTTATTATGTATTAAAGTACTTTGCGATCTTAAAGTAACTGATAATTATTAAATTACCTTATATGATAAATTTCTGTATCGTATTGTCTTTAGGGTAAAGGCACATAAGAGTACGCAACGTATAAGAGTACGCATTGCATTTTACAAATTATACAACAATATATCACCATCTATGAATGCAAGTGAGAAATCCTCAAACATATGTCTGTAACAAGACAAATGCATTTTGAAGTATTGCGCATACAGTTGCTGCAGCAAGCAAAACATATTTTTGTGTATTGTGGATGTATGTTTGAGCCAGTGTGATTTAAGGAATAAATTTGTTATTTGCGGTACTAAGAAGCTTCTCAGTGCTTCATAGTATAATATAAAGTATTAGGTAAGTAATAAAGCTCATTATTTTAAGTGTTTATGTTGTAATAAGTAATCGTAACCTATTTTTCTTAATTCAAACCAATCGTACAAGAGTACGCACTTAAAAGTTTACAAGAGTACGCGCTGCGTGCTCTTGTAAACTATATTTATAAAAATGTAATAATTCCTTTTTTTCTCATTGAGTAGGACCTACCAATAATAAAACAACTTTATTAGCCTTTGTAATTTTCAGGAATAGAAAAAATGAGTTCTTATAAAAGAAAAAGCCATAAGAGAATTGAATATTCCAGAACCAACATTACGCATAAGATTAAAAATTGGCACTGTTCCAGTATCACTTGGACGATACAAATGTATTTTTAGTGAACAACAGGAAAATGAACTAGCAATGTATGTGCAAGAAATGGATTGCCGATTTTACGGATTAACCATGAAAGACTTAAGCAGTATTGCTTTTGAATTCGCCAAAGCTAATGGCATACAGCATAATTTTAATGCTGAAAAAAGGGTTGCTGGCAAAACTTGGATCCGATGTTTCTGTCAGAGACAAAAAATTACATTACGGCAACCAGAGAAGTGTTCACTTGGCAGGATGATAGGCTTCAACAGATCCCAGGTTGATTTGTTTTTTAAAAACTTGCGAGATATCTACGAAAAATACAAGTTTGCAAGTAATTTCATATACAACATGGACGAGACAGGCATATCTACAGTCCACAACAAGCTGCCCAAGGTTTTTACAAAAAAAGGAAAAAAATGCGTGGGAAAAGTTGCTAGCGGCGAAAGAGGTCAACTGGTTACTGCAGTATGCTGCATGAGTGCTGGTGGGGTATATGTTCCTCCAGCATTAATATTTCCTCGCAAAAGAATGAAAGAAGACTGTATACAGAGGCGCTTCAGGAACTTTACCACTAATTTCTGAAACAGGCTTTATAAATTCTGAGTTATTTCTTGAATGGATGAAGCATTTCCAAAAACATGTTAAAGCTTCCAAAGATGCTCCTGTTTTATTGGTATTAGATAATCATTCATCTCACCGAAGCCTTAATGTTATCAAATACTGTCGTGAGAATTCCATTAATCTTCTATCGATCCCGCCGCATGCAACCATTAGATAAAGGATATTTTGGCCCATTAAAAACTGCATACAACCAAGCAACTGAGCATTGGTTAGTTACCAATCCTGGTAAAGCTATTACTCAAAAGCAAGTTGCTGGTTTATTTAAAACGGCATATTATAAAGTATCCAATCTCGACAAAGCAGTGCGGGCATTTGAAGCTACAGGAATCTGGCCTTACAATCCCGATCATTTTAGTGAAGAAGATTTTGCTCCTTCACTTGTAACTGACAGACCTTATAATACAAGTGAAGAATTTCCTGAAGCTATAGAACTTGCTGGCGTTCCCATGGAATTAGATGAAATAGCTGAGGAGACTGAAGTCTTTGAAATTGATTTTAATGCGTCCACAGGATTGCCTGTAAATCCTGAACATGCAGAACAAATAATGACTTCAATTTTAAAGGACTCTAATGCTCCAGAGACAGATAATCTAAATAATTTTAAAATATATTTGGATGTCGAAAACGCTATGAAACCTGGGCCTTCATCGACCGAAGACGAAGAAAACAATCTTGAAAATATTCTAGATTCTTATGATAATAACCAAACCGCTGAATCGAAGCAAAATAAAGTTCCTGTAAAACCAGAAGATCTACGACCATATCCAAAATGTAGTCAAACGAAGTCAACCAGAAAACGTCGAAGTCAGAAATCAGAGATATTAACTAGCACACCGTTAAAGAATGAACTAGAAGCAAAGCAATCCGAATTGACAAAAAAGGTGAAAAAAAAAATTGGTTTAGAGAATTCAGCAAAGCCTGCAGCTAAAATCACCAAGCAAACAAAAACAGTAAAAGCATGTACATCAAAAATAAATACAAACGTCAAAGAAAGAAACAGCAGGACGAAGCCATCAAAGGCCGAAGAATGTAAAAGAAATAAAAATGAAACAGAAGAAATATTATGTCCATCTTGTGATGCATTGTATACAGATCCACCATCTGAGGACTGGATACAGTGTTCTAAGTGTAATAAGTGGTGGCATGAGAAATGCACGTCTTATGAAGCAGGAAATTTCATATGCGAACTATGTTAATCTAATATCGCGTACTCTTATAATAACTTCTGCGTACTCTTATAACGACGTCTTACAAGAGTACGCAATTGTAAAAATTTTGAAAACTATTTTTGTTTTAATTGTAATAACACTAAATTGTCTTAAGTATTAATAAATTCTTCCAAAATTATAGATTTGATAGATTTTGTTGTTTTCAGTTTAATAGAAGAAATACACAAGAAAGTTCACTAAGTGCGTACTCTTGTACGTCATTACCCTATATGTAGTAATAGTTCCATTACTAAAATAGTAATTGCCTATATTACTCTCTAAATCGTTAAATTAAATGTGATGTGTATGTATTAAGTATTTATGAAAAGTAAAGTCATACCATTATCATAGATTTTCACGACAATAGGCAATAGAAATAAATGTATATGACGTTCGTTCAAAATAGACAATGTCATCACTATATGGGGTGTTATTGGGTTTGTCACACAGACTAAACAATCCAGACCGGCAACTTAATCCTAGATTTTATCCAGAGTAGTCATCCTTGTTTAGCAAACGTAAATTTGAATACTCTACCATCTCTGTCAAATTCAGTGAACTTGGAGATGAGATGGCGCTAGCGTCAATTGAAATGTTTGTTATGCTGTGGTTATATGTCATTCAAAACTACATTTCAAATTTGACACGTTTGACATATTTTTGTAATCCTTTCTCGTACATCGTATTATTGCAGGTTTGATACCTTTCGATTTATGTATTAGTATTATTATTACCATGCTCAATTTGTTCCTTTTGGTACATATTAGTGTTTTTATTTGTCATATTACACAAGATTTGTATTATTATTATTGTCTTCTCATTATTGGTTGTGTAATTTAATTTTATTATGTTTTATTGTATAAGTATATGTATCAATAAAAACTATTATTATTATATCCCTATGTTTTCCTTGACAGTTTTCACTTACTAGATTATTATATTTCTCTTAATCTTATATAGAGTAGTAGTTTATTGTGTCTAATAGGTCACAGTAAGAGGGATGTTATAATACATGTAAGTAAAAGATTAATATTTATATTTCGTATCACATATTTAATATGTAACACCACAAAATTACACATAAGATGCTCAAACTATGACTATAATTGTTACTGTAACTAATATTTATTACCATAGTTTTAGTAACTTTTGTGTATGTTTTTGTTACATAAATAACGTATTTAATAAGCCTATTCTAAAAACAAACTCATTTCAAATTTCGCGCCAATATGCTGCTAGCGCCATCTTCGTACCAAGTTCACTGATGTGTAACAAGGATAGAAGATCTTGGATATTTTTTTTTTCAAGTAGTTGCCGGTCTGGGTTGTTTAGTCTGTGGTTTGTCAGTTTGAAATTTCCGGCAGCTGTAATTGTTATTTAAAATTGATTGGCCGCTTTAAGGGTTAACTTTAAACTTTTTCGCAAACCGTCACTGCGTCAGAAGTTATTGATATTTATAAGTTCCTATAAACTTCCAATCTGCGAGACCTAATTATCAAAGGTAATATAACGAGAGCTTGACAAATAGTCGACTATTTCATTGTGATCAATTTTTCGAGTGTGCGCTACTGTCAATTTGACGAGACCAAAATTGGCATTAATAATTTGACTAGAGCACGAGAGCTTTAGCTCGAGGGCTTTAGTCTTTAATTATTAATGCCAATTTTGGTTAAGTCAAATTGGGAGGCACACGAGAAAAATTGAAACAATGTAATAGTCGACTACTTATCAAGCTCGAGCTATATTTGTTAAGATTATTTCCTAAACCAAGTTTCATAATAAAAAATGAGTTGTCAAATCGATGTGATTATCAATAATTTCATCCGAAACATCGCTAAATCTCTTTTTGTCGGACATTTTCATCTATTTGACACGTATGCCACTTAATGAAAAAATACATACTTGATTTGTTACCTACATTTGAATAGTCGATTTGTAATAGTCGCTGATATCAAGAACCGGTACCTTTCATTGGTTAATTTCAACTTCAGTTTTGATTGTGATTGGACAAAATTTAAATTTGACAGGTGAAGGAAATAATCAAATTGAATGTCATTGTTGACATATGTAAATGTGGCAATTGGATTTAATATTTTTTGCATTAAGGACCAATTTTATTGTGATAAACATTTTAATTTTATTGACAATTTATAGTAATATAGAGGAAAGGATGAAGATATTTTATTATTTCTTGGTAATAATAATAATACATGTTTAATAGGTTTCACATTTTATCAGTCAAAAACCACTCTTGAACTTAGCATTTTTTCATTTTTTTAACATTACATATTCACATAGTGTCTGCTCATTAGCGTCCATATAAATGTTTGATAGAAGATATTGAACTTGTAAATTTAGAGTCTTTAGTCATCAAAAAGAAAAAAAAAGAAAATATTGTTACCTTCTTTTCGCTTCTTGTATGTTCTCAGGTGATTAGCGAAATAAATTCACTTTTCATTCCCAAACTGTCCAACATTTACCGGCTTTCTGGCTTTAAAGTTTGACAACACGTCGATGATAGTGACAGCTCTTCCTCGATATTATTCGATAGCACATCTCTCTATCGTCACATCTTTGGTGTTTTCAGTATTTAGTCCTGTCAGGTCACAGTATTTTTGAGATGACATACCATGTCGATTACACCACAGAGACTATTATAGTAGTGAAGTTTGACGTCAACATGTCAAATTATAGTATTGCGTACTGAAAAATTAAAAATACGGATCACTTCTGTTTCATTTCCTGGTTGTAAGTGTACTCTTTTCTTAGAAAAGATGCTAAATTCGTGATCGATAAATTTAATATCATTTAATATATGTACTCTTCTAACTGTTTCATTCTATTTGGATACTTCCAGTATTTAATGAACGAAACCTGCAAACTTTTAAGACTGTAATTTCTAAGTGTTACACCATAGGTATAAACATATTCATATGTAGTTACTGACATGGTGGCTTCAATTCTTTCCACCTTAATTTACAGCCATACCAAAAAATCGATAAATCACTTCTATATCATTTCGTATGTCCATTTCACGCATTGTTCTTAAATTAGCATCCTTTTGTTATTAGAAAACGTCGAGACATGAAACTGTCACTGCAGAATGATGTTTGATGAATTGACGCGAGCACTCACCTACTTTTGATAGAGAGTTTGTTTTACTGGATCCACCAGCAGAGAGGCTTTAAATGCACCGTACCTTCGTTATAGAAGTACATGGAAAGTGGAGATTGCTGCCGAACGTTGCGTAAAAGTCCATTCTCTCGTAGTCTGAGCCTTCGTGGGCAGGCGAAACCTCGATAACGTTGAATTCTTTCGTGAAAGTGAGAACCGTGAAACTTTTCGATGTCTCTGTCATATTTGACAATTTTTGCTTTCTGAAGTGTTTTTTCTTTATTTTTTGTCACACCACCACAGATTTTTATATACGTAAGTCCGCGGTCCCTTTTCGAAGCCTCGGATCTCGAGTGTGGTGCCGCCAGCAGCCACCAAATATAGCACACGCAATGAAGAAATGTCCGGCCTATACGTTCCCAAAGACGGAACGCTCCAGACGCGATTTTCTGGGAGGAGTTACACATATAGTTTTGCCTTTTTTGAGGGTTCGGTTAAGCTATTTCAACTCAGGCGATTAGAGTGGGTCACTCGAATGGCTTTTGTTATATATAAAAGTGATACTTTAAGTTTGACAGCAAATATATAGTGTCTTTCACTCTGCAAACTCCGGAACAGCTGTATCTGAAAAACATTATCTTGTGTATGTCGAAAACATTTTAAAGCAGCTAATTTCTCCAACAGTATATATACGTTCATGATTACATAATATACGTGTATGTATGTGTGTACAAAGTACTCACGAGAATGTATAAAGTAGACAAATGTATGCATATGACATAGATATTGACGATCTTTTATGCTTATCATATGTATATTGTATATTAATTTTTTTAGAAGATGATATAATCAAATTACAAACATTTGCATTAAGTACTTTATAACATTATGATATCTTCAGTTTTTTTTACAGAAAGACAGGGTATCAAGTTCAAGGCTTGCCAAAAATATTTGATTTATCCTACGATATTTCAGTACGACATGGTTACAGTTTCTTGTCGTTATTTAGGACAGGCTCTTCCTATTCGTGTGTTGGGCAAGAAACAAATACTTGTTCGACTGCCAATTTTTTTAGAGAAATGATTATAATTGTATATTCAAAACTGTTAATCATTTAAATTTATTATAAAATTACACAATGATACATTCATCTATAGTTTATAAAGTATTACTTATATCGATAACTCATCATTAGGGATCGGCAGTAAGGGCTACATTAATAAAAGTTACGTTCTAAATTTTGCAATATTTTTGGAACTATTCGTGATTTTAAGTTGAGATCTATACCGAATAATAATCAAACAGCGGATTCCTACTCATTATATCATATATCTATATACAATATACACTAGACCAGTGGTTCCCGAAGTGTAGGTTGCGAAAAGCAATAAAACAAAAACTATTTAGAGGTATGTTTATGTTTTGCATCGTATATAAAATATTACGTCTTAATACACCAACTTACTTAATTACTAAGCAAAGGATAATGGGACGTATATGCCTTTTTCTCAGGCACTCGTCGAATCTGGATTCTGCATGGCTATAGAGACAAAGGTATCAATTTCTAAGTTGCAAGCGCTTTGTCACTTCTGTGCTAAAAACAGTAATGGATGAAAACTTAACTCGCGTAAATATGATGTTGAAAACTGAACCAAATACCTAAGAGTTTTGTTTGTTTGCTAATTCTTGCAAAAATAATCCTCTTTTGCGAAACAAATTCTAGTATCAACATTTAATGACTTCATATTTCAATAAGCTTTTCTTACATGTTTAATGGAATTATAGCATGGTGAAACGAATTGTCCAAAAAGAAACTCAATATACATCTGTAATTGCCATAATTGATTTGTATTTCAGATAGAAAATATTCACAGAGTTGGTGTTTTAAATTGCACAAAGTAACTAGCATGGCTGCAATGAAAAGAATATCCTTAGGAATATTAGCTACAGCCCCCTAATTATCTTTTTGTAGTAGTAAGTGTTACAATTGTAGTAAACCTACGAAAATGGTTGTACGAGAATAATATTAATATATGTAACTATTTTTTGCCCTAAAAACACTAATTCGAATGTAGCAAAATTAACTAATTTTAACAAATAAGTTCAAGAAGCAGTTTTTAGTACATCTTGTACTAAAATATACATATACCATTTTTTATAAAAATTTGAATGTATAATAATATGTTTTTAAAATATTGATATCTTTTAATTTTATGTCTTCCGAATACAATATTATCTTGAGAATTTGCACAAAAATGTCTATTCTAAATATAGAACTGACATCATGGGCACTACCATTCGTAGTTAGAGAACCAGCATGCTTGGCTGATGGACAAGCTTGCACGCAAAATTGTTCGCCCTTTGCCGACCAACACCCGCGAGACCCCAGTTTTAAGGGCCTATAATTTTTGATGTGCCGGGAATATCATTTTGCGCTTTGCGTTATTGTGCTGTTTTGGAACGTAAGCGGTTTATTGTGTATTCAAAAGTTAACAGTTATGGAATCTTTACTAAGAGAATTAAATTTGGCTCTATATATAGAGACATTTAAAGGTAAGAACTTTTAATATATTTTTAGAATAATGCAGTTTATGTTATTCAATATAGTAATATGCGTACTAAGTTTTAATCAATAATGGAGTATTACATACCAACCTAATTTGATATATCAATTAAAATAGATATTCAATTATTTAACTTACAGTATACATATTGCTGTCGCAGCATAATTATTTGGTATAAAATAAATGTAGTATTGCCACACGTTGGGCATCGCCAAATAATTATGCTGTGTGCTGTACCAGCAACATAATTATAAAAATAATGATAATTTTCACTATATTTGATATATTCACTTATTTTTTTTTAAAACAGCACGTACTTTGCATGTACGCGTGAGTTCTGGCAGTGTATTCAGCTTTCTTTTCTCCTGGTAAATCTCTTGCTTATTTTTAAATAGGGATATGGTTATAATTTGTATTAAAGAAAAATCTAAGTCTATATAAAATCATACTTGTATATTTTATTCAAATATTAATAATAGATAGCATCGCTATACTATATTCACCACAAAAAAAAAATTATAAAAAGCACATAATTGAAACAAAACATTTGTACCGTATTCTCGGTTATAATGTTTTATAGAATAAATATATCGATAATGCTAATCAAAAAAAAAAAAAATATTATCCTGTTTTAAAACAAAGAAACTCAATTGAATGTCGATAATCTGTAAATATTGTGCTAATTCGATTTTATCAGAAACATTATATTTGCACGTAATGCCCCGATAATTTTAGAACGTCGCAATGGTCCATGTTCGAAGATAAGCTTGAACTGATCACTGGCAACAACCATTCGCACATATTGCAACAAACGTCTCAAAATCCGCCACATAGAAACATTTCCCTTTTCTAATTGTATATTTTATTTTAAATTTGAAATCAAAAATGATTTGCGAGAATTAATGATGCCTGATAAAGGTATTTGAAAATAAACATTCGCACGTTGTATTTTCTTATTACCCAACACCATTAATAATCCTTTCTGTGTTATATAATATAAAAAACTAACGAATTATTATTTACAGAACAATATCTATTTTATCCTTACTGCTCAACGTTATTCTGGAATAAATATTTTCACATAGTATTCCTACAAACGCATTGCAGCATTGATATTTCTTTATAATTGAAAAGCTCACTTTGTTTCATTAAACATTTCTTCAAATTCTGCCTTAGGCATCTCCATTTTGAAATACAAAAAAAAAATTATCAAAAAGAAAAATTATTATTATAAATGAAATTAAAATGAAAATGAAATTAATATACTAATACAAAATGAATAAATATATATAGTCGTAGTGTATATGATCCTACGCTGAAACCTTTAATAGCTTTTTCAAAAGGTCTTTATCTTTCGAAGTCGAAATCAGAATCTCCTCTTGTTCATGAATTTATACCCGAAAAAAATATGTAACGCTTGTTACGCCATCCACCGAACTAAAATTTAGGTTGTCACCCTGCATCATCTGTGAAATCTCTGCCCTTCATTTTCTTCAAGTTGTCGTTGCTACACTAACACACGCGCTCATATTGTCTTTTTGACAGTTCATTCACTTAAACGCCAACACCTTAAACCATTTGCTTATTTAAAAGTCTTCTCCCTAAACTATTCGGTATCTTCAAGGTAGGTATATTCCTTTTAATACAATCCATCCTTGTATTGTTTATAAACTCGTTGCCTTTTTCATCATTTGTTAGATACTTCCTTCTCCCATTCACTAACATAATCCTTAATTTTTCTTTTTAGAAGAGACTGGACTCGGTAAAATGGGAAATACATTATATATGCTTTAAATGCATTATTTATTCTATATTTTCTTCTCTCGAATAACGTATTTGATCCTGTTCGTACAGTTTGATGGCGTTTAAATGACTCACTCTCTTCACTGTTCCATCTTTGAACAAAGGTCTATTATTTAGAATATTTAATGCAATTTTTACGCCTTGAGAAAGTTAGGTTGCGTTTTATTGTACACAAACCATATTTATTGTTTATCTTTTCTACAAAAGAAATATATTACTTAGACTTATTTTGTCTATATTTTGTACCTATATAATACTTAATTTTAATGTACTTATTTAACCTATAATTAGAACAATAAATTCATTTGATATCAGAATTTTCTATACTTAAATATATGCAACCTATCATACACTTGTGTTATTTGTATTGCAAACATATTGAAATCTTCAGTTTGTAATAAAACTTGTTGATATTACTATTTCTTTTATTTTTTTTAATACTTAAACTAGTTCTTAATACTATTCTTATTTTTAATATGCAAGAAACCACGGCAATATGTATGTTTTAAGTAGAATTGTGTATTGCACATATCAAATTTATTAAAGTATTATTAAAAATTACGTGGTACCTACAGCACATATACAAATGACTGAGAATGATAGGTATCAGTATCTACGATGTAGCTACTTACTTTTCTTATAATAGGTTTATATTTATATACGAATGAAACGTATTTTAGGCATCATTCAACAATATGAATGTAAGGAAAGCTATATTTTCACGGAAATCGTTTGTGCTCAGTAGTCATGTCGGGACAAGTAATACGTACTTAAATTATAAAGACCAATAGAGATAAAAAATAGTTACGTACCTATTTCTTGTTATTGACATAAAATAGTTTACAGTAAAACATCATTTTTAAATTATAAAAACGATGCATTCCTGCCTCAGTAATGAATTTATGGAAAATTTAAATACATACCTATTAGGTATTAGATACCTATACGTATTAATTTTTACTTTCTTATACGTAGTATAAGGAAGTATTGTGATTATGAAAATTTTCGACCTCGAGATTTTTGCAGATGTCCACGTTTTGAAGTCCCCTGATACCGAAAAAGTGGTTTTAAAAAAATGTCTGTCTGTGTGTGTGTGTGTGTGTGTGTGTGTGTGTGTGCTGTGTGAAAAATCGAATTTTGCCAATATTTCGTCAACTACTAAGTTTAGACTAATTTATAAAGAATTCATAAGTATTTAGAACTTAATTTCCAATATCTTTTGTATAAAAAAAATTTCAAAATTCGGACCGGAAGTATCACTTTTACTCTTACCGAATAACGATTTTTTGCAAATATGTCGTAAATTATGCATTCTATATATATTTATAAAGAGAATAAAAGTATTTAGAGTTAGATTTGAAATATTTTTTGTATAAATGAAATTTCAAAATTCGGACCGGAAGTAACACTTTCATACGTATAAGAAAGTCGCGTGGTGGCCACACCTCATTTTTTTATTGAAATTTACGTATTTATTATTACAGGAACTGAAATTAGTATGAATTTTTACACTTATTGTCACTAATAAAATTCTTGCGCCAAATGATATAACTTGCGTAGGTGTGCACTATTGCTATAATTCGTTTAAATCAGTGAACTATCAATTTTTTGTTGCATTAATACAAAGAAACAACTGAATAACGCACAAAAAAATATAAGATGAAATTTGGGATTGGCAGCATTTGGATGATCAAATAAAAACTACTTGTAATCAAATTTATTACAAAAAACAAAGATCTCATCTCATGAGATGATGTTAAATGTCAATCTATGAGATAATCTGCACAAGTGCTAAGTACAAAACCACTATACACAATTGGATGGAATTAACGAAGTATAGTTCAGTGAAAATGACCAAATAAAAAAGTTTTTTTTTTGGTAATCCAAAGACTGGCGTCTCAAATGTTACCTCGTCCTTTTCTGTTCTCATGTCTCAGTACAGTTGCACTTTTCCTAAACCAAAACCACATCCTTAATCTTTTAATATTGTATTCGCAGATTTAAAGAAATTATTTTCTTCCCCCTACGACACTAAATTTTATTTCCACAGAGACATCCATTCGCACGTAATGCCTCCGAAGATCTAAAATTTCGCAAAGAACAAAATACCTTGAATATAACCTTTACCAATCCCCATATGCAAACATTCACACGTTGTACATACTACAGATTGGCTTTTGTCCATCAAGAATACTTGTATCCCTACGTATTCAAAATACTTGAAATGTTATTAAATTTTCCAACATAAATTGTTAACAGTGCACAGCAAACACCGCAAGTCAATATTTTCACATAGTACTCCCAATGCCCTTCTACACCATTAACAATTCTCCCATAAACATATTTATTCAAAGTCCATAGATATTAGTGACAAAATATGGAAATTTGTGATTATTTCTTCTTTAAATCATAATTTAACATCAAGATTTATGTGTTTGGTCGACAGAATCACATTTCTGGTATATGGAGATTATTTTGTCGAAATATGCTTTTGAGAATGTCTTTTTGTCTAAAATAAAAATGTAAAATCAGAATTTACTTGTTTTATTTCTTTGTCAACGAATAGGTGTTGTGATATAAAACCGCGTAAACTTAGAATAAAGTTACATTTTTACCAAATAAATACATATAAATTATGCACAATCGAATATTAAATTTTGAAACAGAAAATTAATATTTAATAATGTCTAGCATAAAGTTCTACATTGGTAAAGAAGAGACTACAATGGCAATGTGTTTCTTTTTCTATGGACAGGTGTCAAAGACAATATTGTAGTGCAATATTATCATGAAATTTAAAAAAATACTACAATATTGTAGAATATTATATATAATCTAGTAGAATACCGCTAAAATACTGTAGATCACCTGCTCATAGCATTGTAGTTAAGATAAGTACAATTATGTAAGGCTAAGTATTACATTTTATTATAAATATACTGGATAATTTGTAGTGAATATACTAAAGTCACTGTAAAACATTTATCTACAACGTTTTATCGTTTTATATTACAATTTTAATATACATACTACTGCATTTATGTATCAATAAATCACACTGTTTGTTGCATTTACTTTCACAATATTGCAGAGTATTTCATAGATATCATCAGGTTTTCTAAGCTTTTGAGGGATTGTGATCAAACACGTTCGTGCACTGATGAGACCAATGTAAGGTCGAAACAGCTGTCTGCACGTTGTTTTTTCGCAATGCCGGCTTAGGGTAGATGTGCATTCATACATTTATTCATATAGAGCGCTTACTCTCCAAGAATTACTGTTACGAGTACATTGTATTGTAATAGGTACACCACCTATGGCGTGTTCATTGAATGCACGTATATCTACAGTTGCCTGATTAGTAGTTGTACTACGGAGCGCAACATTACCTTGCGATGCCGCACTTGGGTAACAGATGCCGCTGAGAATGTCTCATGGCGTTTGGTACGTAAGTTGACAATATCAAGTTTTCTAAGCTTTTGAGGGATTGTGATCAAACACGTTCGTGCACTGATGAGACCAATGTAAGGTCGAAACAGCTGTCTGCACGTTGTTTGTTCGCAATGCCGGCTTAGGGTAGATGTGCATTCATACATTTATTCATATACAAAAAAAAAATTTTCGTATATGTATACTTGCGTGATATTGTTTTAGCAGAAAATTATATATGATGTAGTGTACATTATGTTTACAACAAACAAATAGGATTATTTCCTACAACTTGTACTTGTCACTATATGGGCTACAATTTGTTACAATTATATTGTTGTATTTTATCTCTGAATTGAGAATTTTAGTTTTATCGTTTGAATACGTAAATTATTTCGGATTTAATGAATCATCCTTCTCTTAAATTAATGTTATCGACTCCTTCTGCCATCTAGAGGAGAGAATTTCATAAGAGTCCTACAGCGTGCATTGTGCATTATCTCATGTGCGTAATGTATACCTTTCCTGGCGGGTAGATGGCGCACGATGTTTTATTTAATAGTTTGGGTATTTTTAATTATTTTCTAATTTAGTTTTGGAGTTTCTTTTTGGGCTTAGAGTTATGTGACATTTTAATGATAATTATTTTCCATTTTTGTATTGTCATTTGAATCTACATTTCTGTCGTATGTTAAAATATCAGGTTAGGTCGCTCTGTCATTAGTTCAAATGTTCGTGTTACGCTTAAGGTCGGTTTTTGACAAGTTAGAACCTTCCTCTTTTGAACGTTAACTGTCGTAGAAGAAGCATTTAAACCATCACAAGAGCAGATGCAATTTTCTTAGTCACTACTTGAGAAATGTTGGATTGTTGAATTATATCGTGTGTAATCGCTAGTACAAGGCGGATTTTATGATGTTTCTCAAGCGTTAATGTGATTTTGGCGTTATGGTTATAATCTTGCTGAGGATATTGTTTGTCGTGGCTTAGGAATTGTTTAAACTGCTCTACTAGTGTATGGCAAAAAATTCATTAGAGCACTTCTCGTTGGGTAAAAGTTTTGGAACCACGTGCCTGATATAATTTATAGTTCCAAGGGGATAGATTGTGTATCCTGCGGTGAAGACATATTATAAGGTGCAGATTGTTGTAATGCTGTAGCCTTTCTACACCGTTTTTCCCGAAGATGTCGTTAACCGAGGGTATTTGGAACAGATTCCTTTGCAGCAAGTGTGAATTGTAGAAGGTATCGTGTATTGTAGCTGTGGATGTGGAATTTTAAAGGTACTGTGGCTGTGTTTGATTATCTGTTAATTGCCAATCAGTTTTGGTAATATCAAGTCAATTCCGAGTACTATCGGACTGTTAATTGTAACTTTTTCGGCTTAACTAATCGCTCAAGTCATCGTAATTTCAGTATTTAACTGCATATTGGCCTGAGTGCCTTATAATTTGAATTTATTAAATTAACGTAGTTTTAATAACAACAGTGACTCCAGTTGAAGGTTACTTTGACAATTTTGGAGACGTTACGTAGCCTTTTTTTTTTTTGGATTTCGAATTTTGGACAAATTTTGGATGTGTATTGGCGTTGCAGCCTCGCATCTGTATTGTGTAAATTTATAGCTTGTTATTTAGTGTAATTAGTCAACCATTTAAATTTATTAATGTACAATCTCGTAAGAAATTATTGAATTTAATTTTAATCATGTTTCCTTATGTAAAGCATAGTTAACTAGCGCTAATATTTATAGTATTAGATACCATATAACTTAGAGTCTGCACTCTACTGTCGAATAGATTGTCGGTTGCCTCTGGTATACAGAGTGTTTCATTTTGGTGTGTTGACGTGTTGCAATTTACGATCAAACTGTTCGACTTTGGAGAGACTTATCGGCAAGTTGCCTTATATTGATATGCTTATGCAAGAATATTGTCAGGTAATTAATTTAACTTTAAGGTTGTCTCATGTGTTTCCTTTTTTTTTAATTGCTTTAATTTTGTAATTATATGTCATTGGTAATTTGAAGTTGTGGATCACCTGGGGTGGCCATTTAAGACTTTTAATCATTCCTTCAGAAATTTAAATACTTGCAACTGGGTTGCGCCTATGTAATTCAAATTTCAATGTTTTTTTGTTTCCTTTTAAATCTTTTATTGAATTCAATTTTTAACGAGCTACGTACGACGTATGTCTTATGTGATTAGTTAGCAATAGCTGTTTCGCTCTGTATATTTGGGGCTTGGAACAGTTTGGGGTATTTAAATTTTAATAAACCTGTTGTTAAGTTGGATGACTGTGTGTTGGTCTTATTTTTCTTATCACCTGGGGAATCTTATATTGGATCTTGTCCGGGGTCTGAATATCTGTTGGGCTCAGCATATTTTAACGGATAGGCGCCCTGACAACGTAACCTTCGACTTAGTACTGTGTTCGAACTCGCCCTAATTCTGACTGTAGCTGGAGCCGGTGCTGACTCCCATATTTAACATCGACCCTTGGGAAGTGAGTGTTTTATAAGTTGGTGATTATTTAATAGACAAGCGTCTTCCTGTTTCAAATAGAAGGTTAGTTACCGTGGTGGTGTCTTACTTCCTACCTTCTTGGAATTTTGTTACCGAGTCTGTTTAGGGCCTTTTGCCATTTGTTTTTTTTAAACACAAGAAGGTAGCAAAATTTTATAGAAATTTTCTACAATTGTAGTAAATATTCCTACAGATTTTTTGCAGTGTAGAAAACTATTTAAGATGTTTAAGTGGTCAAAATTATCAGGAAGAAAAGTCAGCCCGAGGAGCAGGGGATTGGAGAAAACTTTCATATCTTCATTCGTCATCTTCTACATCAAAAGTTCGGCCTTTAACTGAAAAACGTTCTTAAAACTTTAACCCTCGAAAGCCATCTTACTTTTGTGGGATAAAGAAGATTCACATATCAAAAACTTAAAATTTACAACGAAACTGACACTTTTCATAACACAATCCAAATTTAAAGATTAAAGCAAGATCATCTCTGTGTAAAAGCACTGCATATTTAGCATATTTAGCATTTGACATTACTTCTTCTAATTTGAAGGTAAAGACCAGGCTTGGCACCATATAGCAATGCATCCAGTCAATATCCTATTAGATGTACATACATTGCTTAAAAGTATCAAATATTTTTTTCCGGTGTTATTGGTCTCTAATGGCGTACAAAATAAAATGTTCCATGTGTTACATCTTATGAATGTTATAAACCAGGCACAGTTAGGGGCATCTGTAGAAATTGGTACTCGTATCTATTGATCTTACTGTTCAAATATCTTCTGCCATGTCACTTATTTCCTGCGCTTATTATCGGAGAGAGTATTTTTCTTAATTTTGCAGCTTTGTTTTCACCTACAATTGTTTTCATCATCTCAACAATTGCTGGTAAAACAGAATCTTCAGCAATTTTATGTGGGTTACTGGTTTTTGCAATGCTATATTCAAATCAATAACTCGCTAGTAACACTTCTTCGTTAGTAGTTGATGATGACATGAAAGAGGTTTGCTGCTTGTGGTGGAAGCTTACTTTTCTTTCAAAGATTTCTCAAAGCTTCCCTCTTTTTCTGAATGTTTGCTATTTTTAATGCCAAAGTAGCTTTGATAACTTCAAACTTTCTTTCGATAAGAGTTTCCCACAAATTTCACATTGCGGTTTATTAAAAATAACGGTAAACCCTTATTTAATATTTATCACTGTGCAATCTATCCTTTATTGTATTCGTGCTACTACTATGTTGTTCTAAAGGTTTTTTTTTTTAAATATGTCCATACCGAGCAAAATAATAATATCAAAGAACGAATATGACGCACGCACATTAAACTTCGTTATTTAGTATTTCACAGTATATAACTTGCAACTAGCGCATCGTCAAGCATCTTACTTATTATATAAATGGAACGGATGAGTCCAGAGAGTCTAGTAAGACCTGGTATTGCGCTATTTGATCATAGATGGCGTAACAAACACAGTTTCTGTAGAGTATCTTTATAATCAGAGTGGTGCACAGACGAAATTTGTTCTGATAGGTTGACGCAAGTTGTACCCACATAATGGCATCTTTCGTCAAAATGTATTTACTGTTACATTCTTATCTTTATTTATCTATCATTTTTTTTAAATACATATCCACTTAGTCCATATTTAGTAATTATTATTATTTAGGAATTATTTGTTATTTTATCATTTGGCAGATATCGTTTGAGACCCACATAATGGACGATTTGGTTTCTATTTAATTCCTATCTCGTATTATCACTCTAATTATAAAGACACTCTAAGTTTCTGCATTGAATTTAAGTTTTTATATTCCTATCATTAAAATTGGGTATGGTAAAAAGGGAGATCGCAAACAAAATTCTTACCAATCGAGCGGTTGCGCTTCAAAAAGGTTTGACAGTAACTGCACTTGACTCTAGATTATACAGACTTGACTGGACTGGCATCCGTCCGTACCAGCAAAAATCTAAATGGATAAGTTATAGAAGTGGTACATGAATAAAAATGTTCTAACATATCATTGGAATGCTTACGTTAAATATGGGAATTCAATTAATTTTCAATGATAGCTGAGGTATGAATGTCAGACCTAAAACAAAAAACAATTTATTCAAATAATACTCAATTTAGTACGAATGTGTGTATGAAATAAATAAATAACGAAATAGATGCAAGTGTAGACATACATACCAAGGAAATTTGTGTCTTCATTTCTTGTCTTGTTACGTACACTATTCAAACATCTCTTTCCTCATAGTACTCATTAGTATTATAGGCGCACACAGTAATGAGCCTACAGACGTGTGACTACGAATCTATCTATGAGTGTAAAATATTTTAATTATTATACGATTTCTATTTGTCCAGCTGTTCTTTCAAATTTGGTTAAGTAATAGTAATGCACTACCGTAGTTTGTCATATAAATTCTATTTAGAAGAGGGAAATAAGAAGATATATAAATTAAAAATATTTTTGAACAAATTATCGAATTGTCTTAAACGATCGTAACTTTTTTTTTATTATTTTCGAAATAATTGTTAAATTAGCATTTTGTATTTGGCAGAAAATATCAATAAAGCCTTCAATTATTTTATAGTATTTTTACTGGAAAATAATACCTAGAGAGTAGAACACAAATTTTTGGATATCCTTACGTTTGTCGAGTAGATAAAGAGCTAAATTGATTCATTTTTTTCGCTCTGCATCGAACATAAGTTATACGGCATATTGTTAACAACCTCATGTACGAAAGAAGCGCGTAATTTCTTTAATTCGATTTTTTCCTATTATATTAATTTATCTATTTTATGTAATACGTTTTCGCGCCTAAAGAATTACTCATCGCTTCTTTCCTACATAAACAACTTTGGCTTTACGATAGGAGAAATTTCAAAATAAAAGTTGCTTTGTTAAGATCACGTTCCGACGGTCATTTCCCAGAAGGTCATCCCTAACCGTTTACCTAAATGAAGCCTTTTCGCTTATTTTAAACACGAAATACTTAGCATTGCAATTTTTCTTTAATTATTAATTCCTCGCGATCTAGTTATCAGACGATAACAGATCCCAAGTCATGATGTTCCTTAATCGCTATTTTGTTTCCCATTCGAGGCCTATAACTCTCAGATCAGAGATTTACGAGTTATTCAGTATTTGTTCTTATTTAATTGTCTTAATATAAGGTGTAATGTATTTTTTCATCGCCGCTTTCCAATTGCATTAAATACGCATAACCTGCTATAGAAAGCAGATGCCGTAATTCTAAGACAAATTACCTCGAGTCAGGTGTCATTCTTTTCTATATTTAATAACGAATCTCATCATAATGTTCGTTTCGCTGAATCATGATTTATTGTCCGCGAATTACGTTTTTCTTGATTCTCTTAAAACAGTTCGCGCCCTTTCCATCCCCACTCTGCCGTTTCTCCTGCTTCTAACCACGGCCTATATAAATCACGATCGAAGAAAAATCTCTCTCTACGCTTCGACTCCAGACTCACGGAACCCGAGGACAACGAAGACATCACAAAGTGTAAGTATTCCTCATCCATACTTGTTATTTTGTTTGTTAATTATTCTATTCGCTACACTAAATTTTACTCCATTCATTCTTAATATATCTAAAAATCACGGCTTTGAGATTAACGATCCCTCGAATCCCCGTACCGAGATACCTGCCTGAACGACCCAGTCCGTTCCTTTCTCTCTCTTCCTTCCTCTCACTCACTCCTACACGTGAATTAAATACTTTTTTTGTTTGTAATAATTTATTAAATAACTTAAGGACACTCTTGTTGTTTTATTTTCTTAACATATATATTTTGTCTTTCTTTCTTTTACGTAATTCACCATTAGAGCTAGCTAATAGGGCCCCTTTTAAAGATAATAAGCCCGCTTTTAAATATAATAAGTGGCACATTCTTCATTTAAGGATAATAATATATACATGCGAATCTCTCGAGGAGCTATGGGCCCCTATGTATGCAGATGCCAGACATTGCATACGGTACGCATACATAGGAGGTCTTGCATCGCCTCGGTGTACGGTCGTGACTCGGGCCGGCAGACAATAAACTCGGCCGCTGAGAGTGTATACGCCCGAAGGTCGCTCCGCATCAGTATGCTCACAATATTTGTAAGTAAAAAATACATTAAGTGACAATATAATTAAAAGTTAAAAAACAAAACATAGATTACAAAAATATAATAACACATAAAAATAAAGAAAAATATTCATATATAAAGCAAGAAACAATAATATAAAATAAAATAAAAGATGTTAAGTTCTTAAGACTCTTGTCTGTTGCAGAGAGAAGGAATATGGTAAAGTTACATTGAGTTACACAAACATATTTTATTGAAATAAATTTGTTTCATAAAAAGGATATTCCTCCCGGTTATCCTAAAAACTCATATTATACCACTATACATAAAACTGGGATTAAATGATCATATCATGAATACCTTACCATCAAGTAAATAAAAGGAATTTTAGTGAAACTAAACGAAGTTTTGAGAAATAATATTTCTTCGACCACATCCCCAAAAATTTTTCTGTAACAGAAAAGTTGAAAACTACCAGCAACTTTTTCGAAAAATATTACGCACGCTTAGTGATGGAAGCCAGAAACTTAATGATAGAAATTATAAGTAATCAGAATTTACAGAAATGTCATATATAGCAAATTTAGTCTTTAAATATTTTCATATACGTTTTTGTAAATAATTATGTTATTTTGAAATAACCTCTCCACTGTTTCAAAGTATCTGTATCTGTAATGTACGGGGATAACTTGAACGAGAGGGCGACTTAAAATAAAACACTTTTTGAAGTGCAGTCAGGATTTTCTCTCATTTTCAACATATCCTCCTTTAACATGAATACACTTGAACCAGCAATGCTTAACTGACATTATACCAATTTTATAAGAACATCTTATAATGTATGTGTTATGGAGAATTTTGATAATAGATTTGCATATTATATTCTATTCAACCTAACGACAGTCACAATTTATTGAATTGTGTTATCAGTATGAAACTATAGTGTATCAACGTACACATACAACGTTTTAACTGCCAATGAAATAGATCGCTTGCAAAAATAATTGATTAAGTTTTGTATAGCAATTTGTTGAATAATTATTCCAGGGCTTTAAATTTAATCGAGCATTTAATATTATTTTTAGGCATGCACGATGTAATGGAAGAAAATCGGGAAAGCATATGTAACAATCCTCCGCACATCCTGACAAAAAAACTTGTTTAGTCTGACGCATGCTTTACGCAATTTGAGTTGCAGGGACTAACTGCGAATTTGTGCGGGCGTTTTTGTTTTAATTCACACATATGTATGTATGTCAAGTCAATACGTACAATAAAGTGTACATATGTGAAACATTGGGTTTCGAGTTTCGTTCAGGATTTCCTCTAATGCGATTACTTTCGCATAATCCACAACTAAATACTTGATCAAGCTATTGGTTCTAATGGATTAAATATTTTGCTCCGTATATATGCATGTGAATAATTGTATATATGTAGATTCGAAAGTTTGTATTTGGTATATATATACATATATAATTAATATTTATATGTGGTTAATGTATACAGGGTGTAGATAAAGTCTGGAACAAAATTAATATTTCTGTTATCTTAGGTTTGATGGAAAAACCCTGAAACAGGTCGATTTTGTTTTTATCTCCTGCACTTTATAACATCGTGAATTTAATTCTGTCGTCATCTGGTTGCGCGCGGGCGTGACGTCATTAGTTTTTTCAAATGGTAACCCGCCACATTTATTACCCCTTGTCGTTAGGTATTCCATTGTGCATGCAACGGTATAAAAAGTTTGGTACCTTACATAACAATTTTTGGGAGTAAAATGCTTTCGAATTTCAAAAAATTAAAATTTTATTTCTAATGAAAAACTAATCAAAAATTATTTTAAAAAATCAGATAAATTATAATCCGAGGTTTTACCAAAAAAATGTCAACGGAAGTGTTCAAATTGTCCGCCATTGGCCATTTGACACTGGCCGAGACGGACGTACACGCTTTCTACGACACGTCGCATTGTCTCTGCACCAATATTTCGCATTTCCTCGCGGATGCGATGTTTCAGATCATCCAAGTTATTTGGCTTATTGGTGTACACCTTTGATTTCACATGACCCCATAGAAAAAAATCAAGTGGTGTGAGATCTGGCGAACGGGCAGGCCATTCAATTGTTCCCCTTCGTCCGATCCATCTCCCGGGGAAAATTTCGTCGAGGTAACTCCGAACACGCCAGCCAAAATGTGGAGGTGCTCCATCTTGTTGAAACCAGATTCTGGGGTGAGGCTTGTCGGGGGTGTTTTCATCCGGAAATAATTCTACCAATGTTGGCGCTAGCGTAAATCTTAGGAAATGTAAGTATGTTTCAGCGTTTAAATTTCTGTCCAGAAAGAAACGCCCCACAATGCGATCTCCCACTATTCCCGCCCATACATTAACTTTTTGCCGGTGTTGGGTGTGCTCCTCTCGAACCCATCGAGGATTTTCGCCCGACCAGTACCTACAATTGTGGCGATTCACTTCACCGTTCAAGGTAAAAGTTGCTTCGTCACTAAAAACCACATTGTCGACAAATCCGGGATTCTCATCGCACCGTAGCATGATTTGTTCACAGAACTCGAGTCGGCGGTCGAAGTCATCTTCATTCAGTTCCTGAACCCGATTGATTTTGTACGGATGAAGTTTTTCCTTCTTCAGCAATTTGGCTACTGTGGTAAAATCGACTGCATGATCCCTGGCAATGTTCCTTGTTGAAGTTCCAAGAGAATATCCCTTCTATCTTCCTCAATTCTTGGTCGACCTTGACGAGCCCTGTCTTTTACACTACCAGTTTCAGCAAATTTTGCGACAATTTTGCTCACCGTTGACCGCGAAATCGGTGCGCGGTTTGGATTTTCTGCATTAAAAAACTGACAGGCTTCTTCATGGCTACGTATTTTATCACCACAACCAACAATAATGAGAATTTGAATCCGCTCTTTTTCGCTCAAATTCGCCATTTTCGCAATGCACGTTCAACACTACCAATGGAGCAAGTATTGTGAATGGATAAGTTCAAACACCAAGTAATGAACTGTCAATATGACGTGTCGTAGAAAGCGTGTACGTCCGTCTCGGCCAGTGTCAAATGGCCAATGGCGGACAATTTGAACACTTCCGTTGACATTTTTTTGGTGTCTTGTTTGACGACAATCCAAGATAAACCTCGGATTATAATTTATCTGATTTTTTAAAATAATTTTTGATTAGTTTTTCATTAGAAATAAAATTTTAATTTTTTGAAATTCGAAAGCATTTTTCTCCCAAAAATTGTTATGTAAGGTACCAAACTTTTTATACCGTTGCATGCACAATGGAATACCTAACGACAAGGGGTAATAAATGTGGCGGGTTACCATTTGAAAAGACTAATGACGTCACGCCCGCGCGCAACCAGATGACGACAGAATTAAATTCACGATGTTATAAAGTGCACGGGATAAAAGCAAAATCGACCTATTTCAGGGTTTTTCCATCAAACCGAAGATAACAGAAATATTAATTTTGTTTCAGACTTTATCTATACCCTGTATATTAAACACATATAATCTGTTTATTTGCCATATATATTTTAAATGTGAACATATCTACGTGAGAAATTTCTTGATTTAGCGGCATTTTAAATTAATTGATGACAATTACTTGCATTATTATAATATATTAAGAAATTTCTCACGTAGATATGTTCACATTTAAAATATGTATATACGGCAAAGAAACAGATTATATGTGTTTAATATATACATTAACGACATATAAATATTAATTGTAATTATCCAGAATGAAATTTGGATTTCTGTGTTCCAACACAGAGTGCACTGAATGTGCTGTAATATTGTAGAAGCAAAAACATAGTAATTAATATGGTTCCTTCATTAAAATGAGAATGATAAGAAATTATCTCTCATACTTGCAATGATCGTCTCCGTAACTATATATACAAATTTCGGTAGAGAGGAAAAATGAATACATTACACAGGCCGAGCTGAAGAGTATTCACGTTGTAGTGGTTAAACGAAACTGATGCATATGTGTTAGTCCTCGGAGTAATGTATTTCTTTTCCTTAAAATCATTAACAATTATAATAATGCAAGTAATTGTCATCAATTAATTTAAAATGCCGCTAATTCAAGAAATTTCCTACGTAGATATGTTCACATTTAAAATATATACGGAAAAGAAACAGATTATATGTGTTTAATATATACATTAACCACATATAAATATTAATTGTATTTATCCAGAATGAAATTTGGATTTCTGTGTTCCAACACAGAGTGCACTGAATGTGCTGTAATATTGTAGAAGGAAAAACATAGTAATTAATATGGTCCTTCGTTAAAATGAGAATGATAAGAAATTATATCTCATACTTGCAATGATCGTCTCCGTATCTATATATACAAATTTCGGTAGAAAGGAAAATGAATACATTACACAGGCCGAGCTGAAGAGTATTCACGTTGTAGTGGTTAAACGAAACTGATGCATATGTGTTAGTCCTCGGAGTAATGTGTTTCTTTTCCTTAAAATCATTAACAATTATAATAATGCAAGTAATTGTCATCAATTAATTTAAAATGCCGCTAATTCAAGAAATTTCTCACGTAGATATGTTCACATTTATACATATATATATATATATATATATATGGTTTCCTTCTTTTTTTGGCGTTTTTTAGGTCGACTTGTGAATAAAACAAAGGCGTTGTTATGCCATTGTTTTTATTTTATAACAATTTTTTTTTTTCCCATTACATGTTTCGGCCTAGCGGGCCTTTTTTAAATGGTGTTCTAGAATACATAATTAACATTTATTAATGATTGTGAAGCAAAGTTAGATAATAACGAAAAACAATGTGTAAAATGTAAGTTTACAGTGATAAAAACAATATAACAATTTAAAATACATCCAAAATATATAAAAACAGTACATAAGTTTAAAATTTAGAGTGACAAAAAACAATACAAATGCTTTTTTCTTAAAAATATACGTAATTACCTGACAATGTGTTTCAAAGTAAAGCTGTATTTAGTTTCTAAAATAGACATGTTACTTTCTGTTTCATGTAACCAAACGTTAAATACTGCCGCTTATTTCGATGTCAGATTGCGAACAGTATGTGTGTATATGTCTTAGGACGTTAAATATTTTATAATTTTTTATTTGTTGTTTGCTTATTGATTTTTCTTCAAGTAAGAAGAACTATTTATTTTTGGTGTTTGTGCCTTACTTGAAGAAAAATCAATAAGCAAACAACAAATAAAAAATTATAAAATATTTAACGTCCTAAGACATATACACACATACTGCTCGCAATCTGACATCGAAATAAGCGGCAGTATTTAACGTTTGGTTACATGAAACAGAAAGTAACATGTCTATTTTAGAAACTAAATACAGCTTTACTTTGAAACACATTGTCAGGTAATTACGTATATTTTTAAGAAAAAAGCATTTGTATTGTTTTTTGTCACTCTAAATTTTAAACTTATGTACTGTTTTTATATATTTTGGATGTATTTTAAATTGTTATATTGTTTTTATCACTGTAAACTTAAATTTTACACATTGTTTTTCGTTATTATCTAACTTTGCTTCACAATCATTAATAAATGTTAATTATGTATTCTAGAACACCATTTGAAAAAGGCCCGCTAGGCCAAAACATGTAATGGGAAAAAAAAATAATTGTTATAAAATAAAAACAATGGCATAACAACGCCTTTGTTTTATTCACAAGTCGACCTAAAAAACGCCAAAAAAAGAAGGACACCATATTAATATACAAGGTCACTGAAAAGAAAAATACCCTCATATATATATATATATATATATATATATATATATATATATATATAATTAAATTTCTTGGACGATTTAGAGGTCAATACTAATTTCAAATTAATTTAAAATTAGTTTTTAATTGTTAATTAGGTAATTTTTAATCTTTAAAAATTACCCAGCGGTCCAGGAATCGAACCCGAAATCTCCTGATTACTAGTCAGGTGTGTTATCCACTACACTACCACGGGCTTTCGGTCTTGACTCCTTTAATTGTACTGATATACATATACATATACATATAGCAAGTAACAGATGGAAAGTATTGCTGGTATACCAGCGTATATAAGCACCGAAACGTCCATGTGCTGTATATGATAAATAATTCTAAATTTTTCTTGACCTTATTCACATATTCATGTGCATATATATAGTTAAATTTCTTGGACGATTTAGAGGTCAATACTAATTTCAAATTAATTTAAAATTAGTTTTTAATTGTTAATTAGGTAATTTTTAATCTTTAAAAATTACCCAGCGGTCCAGGAATCGAACCCGAAATCTCCTGATTACTAGTCAGGTGTGTTATCCACTACACTACCACGGGCTTTCGGTCTTGACTCCTTTAATTGTACTGATATACATATACATATACATATAGCAAGTAACAGATGGAAAGTATTGCTGGTATACCAGCGTATATAAGCACCGAAACGTCCATGTGCTGTATATGATAAATAATTCTAAATTTTTCTTGACCTTATTCACATATTCATGTGCATATATATAATTAAATTTCTTGGACGATTTAGAGGTCAATACTAATTTCAAATTAATTTAAAATTAGTTTTTAATTGTTAATTAGGTAATTTTTAATCTTTAAAAATTACCCAGCGGTCCAGGAATCGAACCCGAAATCTCCTGATTACTAGTCAGGTGTGTTATCCACTACACTACCACGGGCTTTCGGTCTTGACTCCTTTAATTGTACTGATATACATATACATATACATATAGCAAGTAACAGATGGAAAGTATTGCTGGTATACCAGCGTATATAAGCACCGAAACGTCCATGTGCTGTATATGATAAATAATTCTAAATTTTTCTTGACCTTATTCACATATTCATGTGCATATATATAATTAAATTTCTTGGACGATTTAGAGGTCAATACTAATTTCAAATTAATTTAAAATTAGTTTTTAATTGTTAATTAGGTAATTTTTAATCTTTAAAAATTACCCAGCGGTCCAGGAATCGAACCCGAAATCTCCTGATTACTAGTCAGGTGTGTTATCCACTACACTACCACGGGCTTTCGGTCTTGACTCCTTTAATTGTACTGATATACATATACATATACATATAGCAAGTAACAGATGGAAAGTATTGCTGGTATACCAGCGTATATAAGCACCGAAACGTCCATGTGCTGTATATGATAAATAATTCTAAATTTTTCTTGACCTTATTCACATATTCCTGGACCGCTGGGTAATTTTTAAAGATTAAAAATTACCTAATTAACAATTAAAAACTAATTTTAAATTAATTTGAAATTAGTATTGACCTCTAAATCGTCCAAGAAATTTAATTATATATATGCACATGAATATGTGAATAAGGTCAAGAAAAATTTAGAATTATTTATCATATACAGCACATGGACGTTTCGGTGCTTATAATATATACGCTGGTATACCAGCAATACTTTCCATCTGTTACTTGCTATATGTATATGTATATGTATATCAGTACAATTAAAGGAGTCAAGACCGAAAGCCCGTGGTAGTGTAGTGGATAACACACCTGACTAGTAATCAGGAGATTTCGGGTTCGATTCCTGGACCGCTGGGTAATTTTTAAAGATTAAAAATTACCTAATTAACAATTAAAAACTAATTTTAAATTAATTTGAAATTAGTATTGACCTCTAAATCGTCCAAGAAATTTAATTATATATATGCACATGAATATGTGAATAAGGTCAAGAAAAATTTAGAATTATTTATCATATACAGCACATGGACGTTTCGGTGCTTATATACGCTGGTATACCAGCAATACTTTCCATCTGTTACTTGCTATATGTATATGTATATGTATATCAGTACAATTAAAGGAGTCAAGACCGAAAGCCCGTGGTAGTGTAGTGGATAACACACCTGACTAGTAATCAGGAGATTTCGGGTTCGATTCCTGGACCGCTGGGTAATTTTTAAAGATTAAAAATTACCTAATTAACAATTAAAAACTAATTTTAAATTAATTTGAAATTAGTATTGACCTCTAAATCGTCCAAGAAATTTAATTATATATATGCACATGAATATGTGAATAAGGTCAAGAAAAATTTAGAATTATTTATCATATACAGCACATGGACGTTTCGGTGCTTATATACGCTGGTATACCAGCAATACTTTCCATCTGTTACTTGCTATATGTATATGTATATGTATATCAGTACAATTAAAGGAGTCAAGACCGAAAGCCCGTGGTAGTGTAGTGGATAACACACCTGACTAGTAATCAGGAGATTTCGGGTTCGATTCCTGGACCGCTGGGTAATTTTTAAAGATTAAAAATTACCTAATTAACAATTAAAAACTAATTTTAAATTAATTTGAAATTAGTATTGACCTCTAAATCGTCCAAGAAATTTAATTATATATATGCACATGAATATGTGAATAAGGTCAAGAAAAATTTAGAATTATTTATATATATTTCGATTCCTGGACCGCTGGGTAATTTTTAAAGATTAAAAATTACCTAATTAACAATTAAACTAATTTTAAATTAATTTGAAATTAGTATTGACCTCTAAATCGTCCAAGAAATTTAATTATATATATGCACATGAATATGTGAATAAGGTCAAGAAAAATTTAGAATTATTTATATATATATATATATATGGCAACGATATTACCAAAATTTTGTTTATACATTATACAATAAAAACGGCTAAAAAAGAAGGAAAAAGTAATAAATCCTCCACACAATTTTATTACAATCCTGGTTGAAAAATGGATACACTTGAGTTGCCATCGTTTAAACAAATTCAAGAAAATTATGGAAAGACAACCTATGATATCTTTAAGGAAATATTAAAAGGAAGAAAGAAGATTGCTGCACTCAAAAATAGAAGAATATTTACAATAAAATGTAAGGAATTAGATTTAGTTCCAAAATTTTGTAATTTCGAATTTCATATCCAATTAGAAAATTATAGAATAAGCAAAAAATTTTCAAACAAAATGCTAAGCTTGAAACACACTCTTTTGAATTACATTACTGATTGTACACTAACTTTAAAACTAGTTAATCGCATCATAACCCATTTATACAAAAAAATGCATGATCTTGTCGGTGTGATTGCAGCGTCGACTCTTAACAAAAAAATTACACACACTGTAGATAAATTCTTTGCTACTCTAAAAGAAAAACAACAACAAAAAATTCAATTCACTATTACTCCCCCCAATGATATTAAGAACACAAACATCAATAACACTGACTGGTTATATGTAACCAGTCAGTGTTATGACTAAACTAAAAAACTAAAATTCCTGAAAATGTTGCTGAAGTTTTGAGTTTAGGAAAGAACTTCGCACTTCAAAACGATAACCCCAAAAGAATTCCCACATACAATATCATAGCTAATATAGGATCCACAATAGACAATCTGAATGATAACGAAAAAAACCCCATCAGAGCTAAAGTTACTAACGTTATAACAAACTTCACTAGCAAACCGAAACTTAAAATAACAAATTTTCATAAAAATCTTAACAAAAATGTAGCAACAACAAAAGCCTTTTTAAAAAACAATCCACAGCTAATCGTTACAAAACCGGATAAAAGTAATAAAACTGTTATCATGGAAAAAAACGATTATGAAACAAAAATGAAAAACCTGCTAGATGACAATACAATTTATAACAAACTCAAAAATGATCCAACAAAAAAAATCAACAATGATCTCATAAAACATTGGGAAAACAGCAATTTAATATCCAAAGAAACAGCAAAAACACTCCAAATCAATAATGCACATTCCCCAAGGATATATGGATTGTCCAAGCTTCACAAAAAACTATACCCCTTAGACTAATTGTTTCATCGATACAAAGCCCTTTCTATAAACTTGAAAAATTTCTTGCAAATTCAATCTCCAATATCACTGGAAAAAATCAATATTTTCTAAAAAAAAGTCATACGATCTTAAAAAATTCCTTGACATCGCGGGGATACCGGGCGGCCACATCTTAGTATCTTTAGACGTCATTTCAATGTACACAAATATACCAACAAATTTAGCCCTGCAAACAATAGAATCATGATGGAATAGCTTAAAGGAGTTTACAACACTAACACTACCAGAATTTAAAAAAGGGATAGAACTTACCCTCAACGCTACATACTTCCAATAAATCAACCAACATTACAAGCTAATTCATAGCTGTGCAATGGGCTCACCAATTTCAAGCGTTATAGCACAATTAGTTCTTGAACAACTTAAACAAACGGTCATAGGTAACCTAAACTTTAAACCTGTTTTCTATAAAAGATACATGGATGATTGTATCGCCTGTATCCCTGCAGACAAAACGGATTACATCCTCACAGAATTAAATGCTTTAAAATCCTAAACTACAGTTTGAAATTGAAAAAGAACAAAACAAGTCTATAAATTTTCTTGATCTCACAATAGTACATACAAAAAATAACTTCTCAACAAAACTATACCAGAAACCCACTGCGTCAGACAGACTCCTCAATTACAAATCAAACCAAACAAACTCACTCAAAAAAAATGTCACAAAAAAACCTAATCAACAGAGCTATAACCTTAACAAGTTCAATTCATAGACCAGAAGTACTACTAAAAGTAAAAACATCATTACAGAAAAATGATTACCCCCTACACTATATAAACAAAATCATTAAAAACCACCTTCACATCTACTATAACCATAACACAACAAAAATTCACAACCGGATAAAAAAACAAAAAAAAATGTACCCATACCATACATCCCTAATTTAAGTGAGAGACTCTATATAATACCATCGCCGCACAACATACATACAGCCAACAAAAACTTCATTAACCTGGAAAAGCTATATACAAACCTGAAAGACAACATTCCCATCTTAAAAAATGAGGTGTGGCCACCACACGACTTTCTTATACGTATGAGCGTTTCAAATTAAAGAATTTTAAGAATTTTTTTATACAAAAATTATTCAAAATCCTATTCTAAGTACTTCTATTCTCCTAATAAATATCTATAGAATGCATACTTTGCAAGATATTATCAAAAAAGTGCACGGAAAAAAATATACCATAATAAGTACTGCAAGTGTAGACCGACGCCATGGAAATTACCATAAATATAGGGATAATTGCACCTTGCAAGTACGATTACTACATTTTTGCGTCCGATTTTTAACATCCTTTTTATAGCAATGTTGTCATGAAAACATGTTTTATATTCTAGTAAATATTTCGGTAATATTGTAGTAATTATTTCGATATTATTCTAATAAATATTTCGGTAAAACTGCAGTAGATATTTCTGTAATGTAGTGGTATGTGTGTTAGTAATATTGTAGTAAATATGTCAGTAATATTGCAGTAAATATTTCAGTAATACTGTAGTTAATATGCCAATAATTTTGTAGTAAATATTTCGATAATACTGTAGTATAGATGCAATTAATATTGTAATAAATATTTCGGTACTATTGGTGGAAACATGTCAGTAATATTCCTGAAATATCTACCACAATATGTATACTGAAATAACTACTACATTATATATACATTTAAAATATAATAAAACACATTTATCAACTATATCAAACTTTAATTTTATTTATTTTTATATGTTGATTTTTAAATATTACAATGGTGATTAAATAAAATAATCTCTTAATATAGTAAACTTGAGAAATTTAAAATAAAAGAGTACTTTAAATTAAAAAAATTATAAAAGTAACTAAAAGTTGTAACCTGAAAAAAATCTAGAATTCTAATAAAATACATAATACAGTGGCTATTCTCCAACTTCTTGACCACCTGGATTGACTTGAATTAGACTGGAATTATCTATAAAGGATAAGTACTTACACTCGCCTAGGTATATTTGCATATATTATATAATTAACTTTGTGGGTACGAACAAGTGCAGTACAAAACGTTTTTGACAGCATATATGCAATATATTGATGATTTCCTTTTGTTGGAAGGACCATTTACCATTAAAATGAACGCATTTTGAGATTTAACCTTGAACGGCTTTCAATGCAAATCAGCATTCTTACACTTTCTGTTTGTTCCATATAAAAGTAAAGGCAGTATTTTAAAAGCAAATAATTCTTTGGTACCTAAAATAAAGAATAAAGTTAAACTTTTCTCTTTAATAAATCTCATTTTTACCTACTATCAGATCTGTCGGATTTGTTATAATATACTGGATTAATATACTTGCTATGTATGAGTCTTGTTTACATCCTGCTATACTGAGATTCCTTACGCAGCTACTGGGCCATTTATAGCACAAACAATTTACTTCGGTTTCATACAAATTCTCAAACTTCATTAAAAACTGAAAGGAAAAACACAAACTGTCATTAATTCAGTAATTTTATTAAAAACAAAATAGGTGACTACCCTGAAAATACTTACTAATCTATATCCCAGTGGTTCCCTTAAACCCGAAAATGAATCAAAATATAAATCGAATGTATTTATAATTTTCACTTTTTCAAAAGATGTTCTTTTCCATTTTCCTTCGACTTTGTTTTGTGGATGAGTGTTATTTTTAACCACTGTGTATCCTCTTCATTGTCAACAAATATATTTCCATCAGTAACTGCTGCCGGTTCCAGTTTAAAAAAAAAACAATAAAAACTTGACAAATAAGTCTATTATTCGTTTTCACCTGTTGTATCCTTTAATAACCCAACATCTTCTAATGTATAGGTAGGTACTATATAGTTTTCCTCGGGCAACTTTTGGTTTATCTTTATAATTTTTCACATATGAAATGATTTCTGACCGCTCATGTAAAAACACAGTATTAATTTCGTTCGCAAGTTCATATTTATCAATATTTTTTTCATGTTAGCATAATCCGCATTATCAAAATTTACATAGGTTAAAATAAGTATACGTATACCTAATAGGATTAAACTAATTACATTATTTTTTATAATTAAATAGTTATTAGAAGTTAGTAAATTATCTTAGAAATTCGTTGATATAATGTAGCAAGTAAGTATTAAACATGAAAAAAAATTTTAGAATGTCATTTGAACAAAACGTGTTTAAAAAAATGGATTATGTAGGCACTCTACTATGAAAACAGATAAAAAAATTATGCCTACTGTCACCATTCAATTCTACAACAATTATAAAACGACTTACCTTCAAATATGCACTTATAACACTCAAACCCATTTTTTTCAAGTAATAAATCTATTATCAAGAACCATTTCCTTATTGCTATGTTAAATTGTGTGGTTATACATACATGTGCAACTGCTTCAATAAAACAAAATGAATAAAAACTATGAAAAGCAATAAAATCTCCTTCCCTCTCTGAAATGCACGCGTCCGGCCTATACCCACATGGCTGACTTTACAAGGTCAAGCCTATATATTTTGTGGTATAAAATAACAAAAATTTCATGTTTTTTGTACTTATATAATAATATTTTTGCCCCAGTTATACAGGCAAGTAATTGAACAGGCATCTAGAAAACTTACAACAGTTTATTTTAAAAAATAATATAAATTGTATACCAAAATATATGACATTACTGCAAATTGTAGATGTAAATTCTCCAGCAATAGTTCTAAATATTTGCAGCAATTCTAGTGGCAGATATGCATTACTTATCGTATGTTAGGTTAGTTGCAAAATTATGGGAGCTGTACTTGCAAGTGTGACATAATTATACTAGCTATTGCAGATTTTTAACTTGCAAAATCTTAGAAGCACCATTGCCGTAATTTTTACAATTAAATTTTTTTCCGTGTGCTACTCGCTAAGAGTAAAAGTGCTACTTCCGGTCCGAATTTTGAAATTTCATATATACAAAAAATATTGCAAATCCAGTTCTAAATACTTTTGTACTCTTGATAAATATATATAGAATGCATAACTTACGACATATTTGCAAAAAATCGTTATTCGATAAGAGTAAAAGTGGTACTTCCGGTCTGAATGTTGAAATTTCTTTTATACAAAAGATATTGAAAATTATGTTCTAAATACTTTTATACCCGTAACGTACTTGTCTAAAATGCATGACTTGCGAAATATTCGCAAAAAACTGATTTTCGATAAGAGTAAAAGACCTACTTCCGGTAGGAATTTCGAAAAACTTTTTAAATAAAATTATTTTCAATTTCAATTTTAAGTATATATGAATTCTTTATAAATTTGTTTAAACTTAGTAGTTGACGAAATATTGTCAAAATTCGATTTTTTCGCTGAAGTAAACTGCTACTTCCGGTCTACCGATTTTATTGAAAAACTAAGCAGATCTCAAGAGGGAGATTATACACGTAAATACAAAATTTGGAATTGATATCTACAGCGGTTTGACCGCTATCGTGGTCACACACACACACACACACACACAGACACAGACACACACACACACAGAGAGAGAGAGAGAGACATTTTTTAAAAACCACTTTTTTGGTATCAGGGGACTTCAAAACGTGGACATCTGCAAAAATCTCGAGGTCGAAAATTTTCATCATCACAATACTTCCTTATACTACGTATAAGAAAGTAAAAAGACCCATATCGTGTATAAAATACCTTGCAACAACTGTGATGGCGTATACATCGGACAGACATCCCAACACCTACACGAACAATGGGCACAAATGATGAGCACGAATGGGCACAAATACGCCAACAACAGTACAGCTTTATAGAAACATGAAAATAGAACTGACCATTCCTTTAATTACAAGCAAACAACAATATTAGCTACCGAACACAAGAGTAAATCAAGAAATATACTTGAAAGCCTAAAAATTAAAAAACATGAAAACGCAATAAACGACAGAGCCGACACACAAAACATATCCCAAATATATTTTTCATTAATATAAAATCTGTCAGGAGCGCCGCTGTGCTACATTAGCGAGTAGATAAAACTTTCAACTAAAAAAGTAAAAAAACATACATACATACTTGGACATCGTGCTATTGCACTTCAATAAGTATTTTTCAAAGAGACTCACAGGAAACATTACTATTTAAAGGAATATAATTATTCAAAAATGTGCAAGCAATCGTTTATGAATAATATCGATCAAACCAAACATACACATGTATTCAATATTGTTGTGAGTATTATCTATTAAAAATTTTTCTGTCGGTCGTCCGTTTTGAAAATTTGTTGTTTGTCTTATTTTACAGTGTTATGATGTTTCACCTTCAATTGTAAAAGAAATGTAACTATATAAAGTACCATGAGTCGTATATTGTATTATCCAAAAAACCATGATGTAAACGATTTTTATTTTTAAAATGTAAGTACATAATTTTTACATATTTAACAATAATAATAACAACCATAAAATTAGTCTTTTATAGTCTTTTACTTATATTTTTCTGATGAAGATATTATAAATAGTATCGAAACGTTAAAACGTTTTTTAATATAACCAAACCTTCATATATTGTCGTGGATAAATATCCATCATTGATTTCATGAACATTGTAGTGACTAAAACAAATTAAATATTAGCTTTAAGTTTAAAAAGATACTTCCTTTAGTTAGATTAAGATAGCACATATTCTATTTCCATTGATATAAACCATTTAAATAGTGTATATTGTTCCAATAAATACTTAGTTTTCTTCAAAGAATAGGTTATTTTATCCGTAAGACAAATAGGATCTTGTTAAATATATTAAGTTGCTCCAGACATCCATCCTTAACTGTTATGTATTAATATCTAAAACCTAAAGGATTAATTAACACTGATAATTGTTATTATCGATAAATAAACACTCTCCTGTTTAAATGTAAACAACTGTTTTATCGGCAATGCATGTGATCTCATGAGTGTGAAGGACTCTCCCTGGTGATGAATGGCTTAAATCACATACCTGTAGGAATCGTTTAAATACATTAGTGCACAGCGTATACGTAGATCGGTGAAGATCATGAAGGGTATTGAACAGTTGAAGCTGGTAGGAGGTTCATCATCTATACGTATAGATGTCATATTGATAGAAATAGAACTATATTATCATAGAACAATTAATATAAAAGAAATTAAGCGGGTCGGTAGTTTAGTCATAGGCATTTATCGGGACAAAATAAATATCCCTATATTGGATTGAACATGATTTTATTGCAAGTACATATAATATTTTTTGCTAAGATGTACACCAGCTATTTTAGAATATTACGAGTATATAAGATAGATTTCTATTCGAGTAGAGAAGAAGATGAATTTTATTATCTGCATAGCTTGACAGGTAATTTTGTTAAAATAAAAACATATTAGAATCCTTCAATTTATGAATAATACAGTAATTTAAACGCTGTTACTTGAATAAAAATAGAAATAATGGGTTATTAACTTTGAGACATGAAATTCTGGTATGTAAAAAAATGTAAATCCAACGTTATTCACAATTTAATATTCATATGTGATATTGTTTTTTTGTTATATATTAACTAATACAATGGAGAATAAACTGTAAGAAACCAAAGTTTCTTGAAACTACAAGATAGGGGGTTTATAATGTAAGATTGATGTATTAGAGACTTTCATGTTTCAAGGATAACCTTATAAGTTTTTGACAAGTAATAAATAACCTATAATTATTTCAATCAAAATATACAGTTTAATTGTTGAATAAGTTAGATCATAAAAGCATACTGAGAAACATACATAATGATCCAAGGAACTATACTATCACCCATTTAGTACCTGTTACAAATTAAAATGAATCCACGACCCTGACTAATTATTACAATATCATTTGATATCACAATACAAATTATCATATGCTTAAAATGGTATAATATATATTGTTAGACTTCAACTGTTGACTCTAATAACGTTATTGTAGAATTTATTTATATGAAAATTTAGTTAATTATTGAAGAACTTAGATGATAATAATATGGACAAAAGTAGTTGAAATTGATGTGAGAATTTATTAAGTTATTGTACAATGATATTGTTTGGTATGATACATTACTTGATGGACCGACTGGTATATTCACATGTTGACTAGTTTCATTTTTCATTAGGTTTTACCATAATCTGTAAAGAAATTTAAATGTTAATTATGGTACTATAAGAATTATTGTTATTTTGTAAAAACTAGTTTAAATGACGTTAAAGAGGTGAAAGATGCTTAAAAATTGAATATTGAAAGATAAATAATTAAAATTGAGTGAAAAGTACATTTTAAATATCATACAACCGGATGGGAGAGTTAAGTGTCAAAAGTGACATTTGGTTTATAAAATTTCTAAGAATGCATATTTTTAAGTACTAAAGGTATAGGAAAGCTTAATTAAAATTTAAAAGAATTAAAATAATGAAATTTATAAAGTTAAAATAGTATAGAAAATGGTCAAACAGATTTAAAAACTATATTGTTTGAAAAAAGTAGGTAGAAGATATCTATTGGCTGAATTAAAAAATTGTTAAAGATCACCAAGGAGAATTATTGAAAAAACAGATGGAACAGAGAGAATTTTATGAATTCTTAAGAGACGCGTGTGCGTTTGTAAAAGTAATATAAATATTTATGAATATTAATGGTAAAATAAACCAGAATTAATTGAAAAGTGTATGAATTAAATAATTATACATGTAAGAAAATAGTGAAGTGATCTAAAAGTGATTGGTAAAATTTTTAAAGAAATTTAAGCTTGTTAATTGTAATATTGAAAGATTACTTACCATTTTGAAGGATAATATTTAATAATTGAAGAGTTTGTTAAAAGAATATTGTATATCCAGAAGTTTACAATAGAATCGTTGAAAATCCAGTGTCCACAAATCCAGGAAACAGTGCTTTATTTCAGCTGTAATAATCCAGTGGAAGAATACCAAATATAAATATTTATTGTGAGATACAGGAGTTCCATTAGCTGTTCTAGGGTGAATTGCGTTAGCATGGTGCAAGTTGGGAAGGCTGTTGTCCGGTGAGAAATTGCAGTTATTGGTTAAAATTCCGTCGATGTCATCTTTCCGAAGAAATTAAACATATTTCCAAACCAAGTATCCAGTAGGACAGTTAGATCGAGAATACCATCCAGAACAGGAGTTTTCTAGGATAAAAAATGATCGTAATAACATCATTGAAAAACAAGAAGTATACATAAATTAATTTGGCCAAAAGGTTGTATATGTAGTGTATTAATTAGAAATTTATCGAAGCTAATAGAAGCTTACAATTGTTATAAAAGTTGACAAATTTACATTTTGAACAAGTTTACATAAATTGATAATCTTAACATTTAAATTTCACAGTGATATAGCCATTGAATTTTAATTTCTAAATTTCCATACCAAAGAAATATTATTCATATCTAGAATTATACAATTACATCATAAATATTGTCTTAATTAATGTGTATAAATTTAAGTGAAATATGGTGTATTTGTATATTTGAGGGTATGTTTTTATAAAAATAGAATAGTATTTACCTTCGAGGTTGTTTGATAAAATATCCACTATAATAGATCCATATTAGTACCATCTACGTCAATTAAATTGGTTTATAATAGTTAGGAAACTGAGATTTATTTGTTATACATTTCACTAAAACGTTTATATTGGCATTTAGGTTGTTTATTAAATAGTATGAGATTTGAATAGTTCTATTATTGAAGTAGTGTTTTGGTAGACTGATGGTCATTTGACAGTAGTATTGATGCATAACCTTAAAAAGAAAAACCAATAATTATTTAATTTGAAATATATTTTTAACGTTGATTGATTGCTTACCTGATGCAAGTATTGGGGTAAATAATAAATAGAGTATTAATAAAACAAAGTGTTTTTAACCGGACCTTCTACATGATCCTAAGAATAAATATTATATTTATAAAAAAAAGCAATTAATAAGTATGAACATTCCTAATTTTGAAGTATTGAGTTAGCACCAACTTCTAAATAAAAAATTATCAAATTGGTGCATATTGGGAAGCCTAAGTGAAAGGAATAGTTTAAAGGTAATATTTTTATTAAAATATTATGAGAGATTAATGGATAGTATATTTACAAATAAATGAGTCTCATGTTCATAATTATATAGACTGAGTTAGATCCGGAAGCAAATAAACGTGTGACAAATTTAATAAGAGTTTTATATTATTAATAATACCTTAAGTAGGTGTTTTTTATCATTTTTGGCTGGCCCAACATGGGGCATTTATAATAGGATTGATAAGAAAATATTAATACAATTATTAGCGGTGGTTTTTTATCAATATATGTATATGTAATCGCGTTGTCTCGGGTTTCTTCCCGCGTGGAAGTTCTGGCGTCCTCCGGTGCAACGTTTTGTAATAAAATTTTCAGAAAAAAATTATTACATACAATCATATGAATTTGTAAATACTTGGTATTAGCACCTGTGGCAATTGTCACTAGCTTCTCACATCACTTGTTAAATATCATCCAGATTGTTTCGGGATTGTTGTAAACCATTGATATTGCGTTTTACAATTTATCACACGGTTATTCTATTGACGAAAAATCCACCAAACGATATTCCATGGCAGTCGACTTCTATTAACATCAATCAGAAACTCGATAGTACCGGTCGTAGGAAGAGTATTTTACTGTACAGAAACTGCAAGCACTGCTCCTTGCCCAAGACTTCTCCTGGTTATTGCACAACTATGATCAAACTCGAGATTCATCGCCGAAAATAATTTGATTCTATTCTTCATACAGGTGAAACATTTTGTTACACTGTAGTCGCTCATTTTTATAGAATGGAATTAGAGGGAAAAAGGAAATTGCTAGTACGATTTACATCTAAATCATTGAATATATTTAGGGAGATTTGTTGATTAATTAACCTTCTGCGTTACCAACCTCCAAGCTCAAGAGCACAGGTTTTCACTAGTTGCAATAAATTACTTTTAAATCTAATTAAGGACTACACGGTTGACACAAATATAATATTTTCCACTGTATTTTTCATTTATATTGGCAAATTTATTTATAAAATTGTAATAAAATTTACTTTCTTACAATTACCAAAGCTTTGTTTACTATAAAATCTAGTTCAATAAAGTACCATAACTAGCTACAAATAGAAGTTATTTGGAATTATTGGTAAGAATAAATCCAAAGCTTGCTAAATCTTGTCACTCTAGTTCTTTCTGCAAATTTATTGCAATCATGTGATTGTTTCTATCCAAATGGTATTTTTGATTCAAAAGACAATTAAAAAAAAATTCTGGTTTTGAAAAGCTGTATTACAATCGTAGAAATTTCATGCCTACGTTTATTTAACGTGCCATTATTTTGTCTAAACAAAGGAACAAACATATCTGCGCTTGATCTACCAAAGTAAAAAATAATATTAATTCGAAAAATACTAAAATGTTGTAACTTTTTAGTTTATTTCGCAATACAAAGAAAGAAGCTTCTTTCATTTCATTTCATCCTTTTTCTTTCGTTTGAACATCTCAAACCTAAAAATTTGTTGACTAATCTACATCATGTCACATGATATTTCAATGCACTGTTTTAAACAAATTCACTCTTGATTCATATTATTTATTTTAGAATATTGGCTTATTTTGTTTACAGTTTCGGTTTTGGTTTTTCGATATGTAACATTCATTCAGTGAATTTACCAAAGCCCATTCCTATCAAATAATTATGAAATATTATTATACACAATTCAAATGATAAAAAATCATACGTAAACAATAATTGTATGGCGATATGGCGACATTCTTGAGCACGAATGCAATTAGTAAAACTGTAGGTATTACTTATAGGACTAAATTTCGATTTAAATTTAAGCAAGCCTCGCTCAATTATTTTCAGGAGGAAATTTTCAAATAAGATTATCTAGTAATATTTTGTTTTTCCGTTAAAATTTAACAACTTTTTATTTATTAAACGCACATCTCGATGAAATCGATTTGTTATAAAGCCACATGTTCACGAATTTAAGAAAAATAAAACAAAAATAAGAAAGAAAAACAAATAAACAAGGTAAATTAGAGCAAAACGAAAGAAATCCAAACAAGTATTTTAAAGATTCAGTCAAGAGAAAATGAGGAAAAAATATGTAGAGCTGTTATAGCTATCATAAAAAGATATGAATTCTGCATGTTAGATGTCGATGGAAGGAAATTTGCTCGAGTTTATTCAGGATGAAAAAGAGCTGCGAAATATAAAAGCTGTCTAAAAAATAAACATTCCTATATATGTATGTGTGTATTATATTCGCAAGGTAAATATAATTACATTAAACAACCATTTCATCATTAATCTTCATATATATATATATATATATGTATTGAAAAATTGAATATCTTCTTGGTAGTAGTGGCATACAATGAAATAAAAGTAATAATAATATGACAACTGTTGTCATTTAGAAGACATTGACAAATATCGAATGTAAATCAAATATGTATAAATGAAAATGTAATCAAATAAGCTCGGTATTACTTATATAGTTATATCAAAAGGCTTGGGTCTACCACAAACTGTTCAGTTAATGCAATTATATAAATAATAACGACGCAACTATGTAATTAAAAATTACGAGGAGAGCTGTTGATATTATAACAATATAAAATGTAAAATCAGTCATGTATAAATGTAAATGAAAGCAAATAATCATAGGACAATCGGTACTACTTATGCAATACTATCAAACAGCTTAGGTTTACCTAAACATGTACAATATGATTGAAATACACAAACAATCAACGATGCAACTATGTATGTGTTAGGTGTGTTTGTAGCTACAGACATATATGTTTCTACCTAGTTTGGTTTCGTCAGTGCAGCATAACAAAGAACGTGTATGTTGAAGCATTAATATGTGTTGTTATACATATTTGATTTACATTCTATATTTGTAAATGTTTTCTTAATGACAACCAGTTGTCATATTATTATTATTTATTACTTTTATTTCAATGTATGCCACTACTACCAAGAAGATATTCAATTTTTCAATATATTTGCATATTTGGCAAAGAATTGTAATATATTTTACACATATATATATATATAAAGAAAAGAAATATTGCGGATCATGGAATGATTAAGTACAGAATTTAATGGGGTAACTCCGCTGAAAATGCAACTGCGGACACGTGTTTCGAACTACTTGGTTCTCGTCAGCGCAGTGTAGCCAAGGAATAGGATGGGATAACCTTGAAACTGAAAAACATCAATCATATATATATATACAGGGTGTACCACTTAAAACTCCCAGGTCAAATATCTCGGAAACGGATAAAGATATTTGAATTTTGTAAAAAGTAGTTACTAAAGAATGTGATCGATTCTAGTTTGCTCTCACAATTGTGTTTTATTATGTGAAGATGTAGATGGCGCTGCGATAAATATAATTTTTTTGATCGCCACAATCTTCATTTGTTTTTTATTTGAAAGAGTATTAAAATTAATGTAAATTTTATTATTTGTGTTAGTTTCCAAAATTTAATGGTTTCATAGATATTTGTGTTTAAAGAAAGTAAGAGTAACTTTAATTTTTATCTTTATTTTGTTTAAATATTTAAATGGATCAAATATAACTAACAAAGATGTTCAAAATTGTTGCCTTCTTGATTGCTACATAACGTATATCGCCTTATTAGTTCTCTTCCGCAAACATTTAACAATGTATTTCTACTAAGTTTTTGAACACTTGCATAAATTTTATTATAAAGGTCACCCATATCTGTTATGGGTTTCTTGTAAACTTCAGCTTTCAAGTAACCCCACAAGAAAAAATCTAACAAGGCTAGATCCGGCGAACGAGCCGGCTACCTAAGGACGCCATTAGTACCAATTCAACGACGTGGGGAACGTTTGATTAAAATAGTCAGTAACTATGTTGACATTATGAGCAGGTGCCCCGTCTTGATGTAACCACATATTATTTCGCAGCTTTATAGGTACAATTTCCAAAGGTAGTGGTAACTCATTTTGCAGGAAATGTAAGTAGCGCACACCAGTTAATGTTTCATGATAAAAGTGGGGGCCTAAGATATATCCGTTTAAAATTCCACACCAAAGGTTAACGCCAAAAACTGTTTGATTTTTTGTTTGCCTTATCCATCTAAGATTTTCTTCTAACCAATATCGAGCATTATGCTTAATTAAAGTAAGATTGTTGTGAAAACGACATTCGTCACTCCACATGATCTGATTCATAAAATTGTTGTTTTTCGCCAACATTACAGAAAATTCTGCAAGAAAATCAAGTCTGCGTTGATTATCTCCTATTCTTAAATGGTGCACTAAATGAACTTTATACGGAAAGTATTTTTTTCTTTTAGAATCCTACGCCAAGAGGTTACAGATAGATCATGCTATTCTTTTAATTGCCGTTATCATCTATGTGGATTATTATTAACTGTTTGTAGTACCGCTGACGTAATTTCATCATCTCTTACTCTTTTCTGCCTTAATTGTTTTTGTTTTTGAAGGTACCGTAATTTCTGAGATTTGCACACAGACTATAAATGTTTTCTTATCTGGAAAAGGCCTGTTTGGAAAGCGTAGACAATTGCTTCAGATGCATTTCTATGGGTTTCTCCATAAATTAAAACCATATTCAGTTTGTCTTCATTTGTGTGTAAAACCATATTTTTAATACAATCTCAACACAAAGTGAGTAAATGTTTCAATGAAGATAATTGTAAAGACAATTAATAATCAAGCAAATGTCACTAATGTGTGCTAATGTCAAAATATTTCCTAAAGAACAAAAGCAAGCATACATACATATAGCACAGACATGAATGCTTTTGAGCCTACATACCTATGGGTGCCTATATGAAGTGGAATTTATAAAAAGGAACTAACTATAAAATTTAAATTGTGAAGTAACTATACTAGCAAGAATTGTGAATATGTTTACTGCTATTTTCCCCTACAAATTAAATATTTAAACAAAATAAAGACAAAACTTTAAAATTACTCTTACATTCTTTAAACACGAATATCTATGAAACCGTTAAATTTTGGAAACTAACACAAATAATAAAATTTACATTAATTTTAATACTCTTTCAAATAAAAAACAAATGAAGATTGTGGCGATCAAAAAAATTCTTTTCATCGCAGCGCCATCTATATCTTCACATAATAAAACACAATTGTGAGAGCAAACAAGAGCCGATCACATTCTTTAGGAACTACTTTTTACAAAATTCAAATATCTTTATCCGTTTCCGAGATATTTGACCTGGGAGTTTTAAGTGGTACACCCTGTATATATATATATATATATATATATATATGTATTGAAAAATTGAAAATCTTCTTGGTAGTAGTGGCATAAAATGAATTAAAAGTAATAACAATATGACAACTGGTTGTCAATTAGAAAACAATGACAAATATAAAATGTAAATCAAAATGTATAAATGAAAATGTAATCAATAAGCATAGGACAGTCGAGATTATTTCTATAATCACATTAAAAGGCTTGGGGTCTACCACAAACTGTTCAGTCAATCCAAATATACAAATAACAACGACGCAACTATGTAAAGAAAAATTAAGAGTAGAATTGTTGATAATATAACAATATAGAATGTAAAATAGTCAAGTATAAATGTAAATGAAAGCAAATAAGCATAATAATAATTATCGATTGTCCTATGCTTATTTGCTTTCATTTACATTTATACTTGACTATTTTACATTCTATATTGTTATATTATCAACAATTCTACTCTTAATTTTTCTTTACATAGTTGCGTCGTTGTTATTTGTATATTTGGATTGACTGAACAGTTTGTGGTAGACCCCAAGCCTTTTAATGTGATTATAGAAATAATCTCGACTGTCCTATGCTTATTGATTACATTTTCATTTATACATTTTGATTTACATTTTATATTTGTCATTGTTTTCTAATTGACAACCAGTTGTCATATTGTTATTACTTTTAATTCATTTTATGCCACTACTACCAAGAAGATTTTCAATTTTTCAATACATTTGTATAATTGGCAAAGAATTGTAATATATTTTATATACCGTGTGGCCGCCGTTCATAGCGCGATGCATGTATTAGTAACTACTGGTCGACTATAAATGGGCGTGCCAACTTGAATTGCCACACCGACAGCGGGCGTATAAGTTATACGTATAAATGTATTCGTAGGCAAATCAAGTGAAGAGCAGTGTAATAGGTATTGCGTTCCCGTTGTAAGTAATTATTTGTAGTTGTTTGAAGCATCAGATAATCACTGATAATATGTCAGTGAAGTAACTCATCACAGCTTCATAAACAACATAAAAGAGCAAAAATAAATAATAAATAACTCCTTGACTTTAAAATAAAAAAAACTTCTTAACTAAAATAATATTTTTCAACAAATATTATAATCTAAAAACTCAACTATAATAAATTACTGAAACATAAAATATTTACTTCTTAAAACAGGATTGTAATTCAACATTGCAATTAACCTGTAATTAGCTAAAAAAATGTTATTCTTAAGCAATAATAAAACTCGAACTGACGCCCATATGTGGAAGCGACGACGGCGAATGCGACTGCCCGACTACACCGTATAAATCTGGATTTTTGGACAAATACGAGTGCATCATAGGCATATGCGAAATACTAGCTCTGTTGTAATCCAGTATAACACTGCGTCTACTTGTTTACCGTTCTAATACACAGACATCTCTATCTGTTTCGCTTACTCTACAGGTATCGCGATAATGCAGACGCACGCGGTCTTATGGTATATATATATATATAATATATAAACATAAAATTGTTTCTTGGTCGTGCTTTTAAATATAAATTTAATTATTTATTGGTGTTAGCGACCTTTTCTATCTACTTAGACACAAATAAAAAACATTTTTTTTCTCTTCCTTTTAAAACGTTTCGACACTTTTCTTTTTAATGTCTTCGTCAGTTATCATAAATATATAACACAAATACAAACATATTAAAAATTTTTGATTCATACATTTTGCAATTAAAATTTTATAAATCAGAAATACACAAATCAACCCACGTTTTCAAAACAAAAAACTTACCCAAAAAATGTACACGTACTTTGCCACAAATAACTTTTTCTTATTGTTAAAAAGAAGTCTGAAATATCAGTATGTGTAACATCATATGTCTATTACGTGTCATATCAATGACAAACAATTTGACATAAAATAAGAATACACTAAAAATTTTCGATTTATCAGAGAACACCTATCTACGAAAAGTACCACGTGTTTTTCTTTTTACTTTCTTATACGTAGTATAAGGAAGTATTGTGATGATGAAAATTTTCGACCTCGAGATTTTTGCAGATGTCCACGTTTCGAGGTCCCCTGATACCAAAAAAGTGGTTTTTAAAAAATGTCTGTGTGTCTGTGTGTCTCTGTGTGTGTGTGTGTGTGTGTGTGTGTGTGTGTGTGTGTCTGTGTGTGTGTGACCACGATAGCGGTCAAACCGCTGTAGATATCAATTCCAAATTTTGTATTTACGTGTATAATCTGCCTCTTGAGAACTGATTAGATTTTGAGCAAAATCGGCAGACCGGAAGTAGTAGTTTACTTCAGTGAAAAAATCGAAATTTGCAAATATTTCGTCAATTACTAAGTTTAAACAAATTTATAAAGAATTCATATGTACTTAGAATTAAGTTTGAAACAAATTTTCTTAAAAAAGTTTTTTGAAATTCCAACCGGAAGTAGATCTTTACTCTTATCGAAAATCAGTTTTTTGCGAATATCTCGCAAGTCATGCTTTTAAGACAAGTACGTTACGAGTATAAAAGTATTTAAAACATAATTTTCAATATCTTTTATATAAAAAAAATTTCAAAATTCAGACCGGAAGTACCACTTTTACTCTTATCGAATAGCGATTTTTTGCAAATATGTCGTAAGTTATGCATTCTATGTATATTTATGAAGAGTACAAAAGTATTTAGAGTTGGATTTGGAATATTTTTTGTATAAATAAAATTTCAAAATTCGGACCGGAAGTAACACTTTCATACGTATAAGAAAGTCGTGTGGTGGCCACACCTCATTTTTTATTAGTTGTTTTCTACTTATTATTTTATATTTTAGTATTGTCAAACACAAGTTTTCAGACATACAGGGTTTATTCATAAAAATTATCTTAGTTGTTATAATATTGGAAAATATAGTTCTTTTTATTTCGATCATCTCTAAGATGTTTCTGGCTTTCGTGTTGGTTTTCTTTTTAAGTATCTTAACTTTAGTGAAATTGAAACTATGCTGCATTTTATCTTTATGTTTTTTCAGAGAAGTGGGATTTTTTGCATATTTATGTCCATTAATCCTGTCTTCAAGGACGTGGGTTGATTTGTGTATTTCTGATTTATAAAATTTTAATTGCAGAATGTATGAATCAAAAATTTTTAATATGTTTGTATTTGTGTTATATATTTATAATAACTGAAGAAGACATTAAAAAGAAAAGTGTCGAAACGTTTTAAAAAGAAAGGAAAAAAAATGTTTTTTATTTGTGTCTAAGTAGATAGAAAAGGTCGCTAACACCAAGAAATAATTAAATTTATATATATATATATATATATATATATATATATATATATATGAATATGGTGGAAACGCGTTACATTCCGTTGCACGTCATACTAGATCCATGACGACTCGCCTTGTATATGTTGCCGGATCTATTTTAATTTCTGTCAGTGACATTTGATATAACCAAAGAAAAAAATTATTTACAATACAATAACTATAACGTAATATATTATATATATTTAGTAATCGAATATATTGATTTAGATTGTCGGAAAACCTTAAATATTTCATTGCGTATCCATAATATAATTTAAAATAAGCAATACTTACGCTAATCACATTAAATTTAACACATGATTATAGAAAAGTTTGTAAAAAGCCTCGACTGTTTCCAGAAACCTTTCGGCATTATATTCAATGGACACAAAAAAATAATAACTACACTTCTAAACAATTTATATCAACGTAAAAATAAACATGAAAAATTTCACATGAAGAATATATACAACGCACGTCTTTTTGATAGATATGATTTATCTGTCAACACGAATTGAACTATTAGTCTATTAAAAATATATAATAAAGAAATTTAATATTGAAACGGAAACTATGTGTTTATTTGCCATGAATGCGTATATTACGATCAATTTATAAATCTTCTGTTTAAGCTAACACTACTAAATACTAATATTTAAAATATAAATTAAGTCACTAATAAACAGGAAATATTGAATAAATAAGTCTCACCTGAGTTCACCATTATTTAAAAATAAGTAGAAATGTTCAGCGAATCCGAGTGTAAATATTAAATGAATCTTATCTGGAGAAGTTCATTAACACTTTAATCAAAACAAAAGTGAAATAATTTTTTTTAAACAAGCTTTATTTAAAATATCTGCTCATATCTTAAAAACGTAGATGGCTAAACACATTTAAAAAAATGTTGTGTAATATATATGGAAAAAAATAATATTAAATTAAAAGCAACTTACGTACAAGTTAAATTAAATTTGAAAACGATAGACAACTCTCATTTAACTAAGTATTGCAAGATATTGGGCCAGAAATTGCTGCTGTCCTTAAAGATGCATGCAACCAGAAATAGCTCCTGTACATTAAAAATGATGTGTGGACTAGTTAGCCACATAAGTAACCTATAAACCCTATAAGTATATGGTGTAGCTTGAATACTGATGTGAGGATATGAGTCACGGTAAATGTATATTTATTGTTGGTTGTGTCTCTGTAGACACGAGAACTAAGGAAATATCTATTTATTCTTCCTTGTATATTATTTCAGCAGCATATGCACTATATACACGAATATTCCCACTAAGTATATATATATATGAAGACTATAGTAGGTACGTTATTCTGCGTTACTTTAAACTGACACATGCGACAATAAATATATATTTTATTTGTTGATGATTTAATTTGTTTAGTCTATATACCCAGCAATTTAAAACATGGGCGCCGATCAACATATATGTATGTATAATTCAAACCAAAAAGTACAAATATTTAGAGCAAAATGTCACACAAATATTTATTTAGAACATTCTTAGGGTAGTACTGAAACGAAATTCCATCTCGCGAAATATAAGTATGCTTATGTTTGCAGCTAGCAAAAGTAATTCCATGATACTAATAGTTAAATGGGTCAAGAATTAATGAAATAATATCTTACATATATTTCAATAATAAAAAGATATAATAAAACGTTATTAATTTTCGGATAGCAATATTATAATTTGTAACCGGATCGTATTTTCATCACACGAACTTCTTTTACGTGAGCTGCGAATTTTAAATGTATTGTAAAGATTGCTCCATTTTAATCTCTGAACACTTTTATACTCTTCACAAGTTTGTGTAGAATGAAGAATCCTGATTAATTCAGTTTTTTTATTGTTTATCGAATCATTCTCACAAAGAAAGAGCAAAATATATAGTACAATGTAAAAAGTACATACAGCTTTCCTATACATACGAGGTAGGCGCTATAAATTCTCGGCCTGATATACATAAAACTTGGAACAATATAAGAATTTTTATTTTTCAATGTAATCTCCCCTAACCTCTATACAATTATTACAACGATTAATTAATAATTCGATACCCTTGTAAAAACAATCTGAAGTTTTTCCGTCAAAATAGTCTATAACAGGTGCTTGCAACTCACTGTCGTCCTTAAAACTGCGTCCCCTAAGGTCTTCTTTTAAATTAGGAAGTTCCAATTCTTGAAAGCCGCATTCGCGGATGGCAGCTTGTGAAATGGCGGCAGTATGGATGGGAGCATTGTCGTGCAATAATCGCACACCTTTTGTCAATTTTCCACAACGTTTTGCACGAATACTGTCCCTTAATTTATGTAATAAATACGCATTGCGCTTTTTAAAGTCAATTAGCAAAATGCTCTCACAATCCCAGAATATTGTGGTCATCACCCTTTTCGTTGATTGAACGACTTTCGGCTTTCTGGAACGTGGTTCATCAGGTCGCCGCCATTCCATGGACTCCCTTTTCGAACCATTGTTTCATCCCCTGTGACAATGGACTCCAAAATCGGTTTTGGGTCGTCTCCACACATGTTTAAAACGACTGCACTCATTCGACTCGACCTTCACGTTGAAGAGCAGAAAGAAGTCGTAATACCCATCCAGCACTAATTTTATTCATACCCAAATGGACATGGAGAATTCGGCGAACACTTATTTCGGAAATGTGTGTTATCACTGCTAATTCCTTCACTATCAAACGGCGATCTTCTAGCACTAACTGTTCAATAATTGAAATTTGTTGAGGCGTTATGACTTCAATTGGTCGACCTGACTGATTGGTATCTTCCAGGGATTCTTGTCCCAAACGGAAACATTTTGCCAACTTTTACTTTCTTATACGTAGTATAAGGAAGTATTGTGCTGATGAAAATTTTCGACCTCGAGATTTTTGCAGATGTCCACGTTTTGAAGTCCCCTGATACCAAAAAAGTGGTTTTTAAAAAATGTCTGTGTGGCTGTGTGTCTGTGTGTGACCACGATAGCGGTCAAACCGCTATAGCTATCTATCTCAAATTTTGTACTTAGTAGTATAATCTCCCTCTTGAGAACTGATTAGATTCTCAGCAAAATTGGCAGACCGGAAGTAGTAGTTTACTTCAGTGAAAAAATCGAATTTTGCCAATATTTCGTCAACTACTAAGTTTAAACAAATTTATAAAGAATTCATATGTACTTAAAATTAAAATCGAAAATAATTTTCTTCAAAAAGTTTTTCGAAATTCCTACCGGAAGTAGGTCTTTTACTCTTATCGAAAATCAGTTTTTCGCGAATATCTCGCAAATCATGCTTTCTAGGCAGGTACACTACGAGTATAAAAGTATTTAAAACATAATTTTCAATATCTTTTGTATAAAGAAAATTTCGAAATCAGACCGGAAGTACCACTTTTACTCTTATCAAATAGCGATTTTTTGCAAATATGTCGTAAGTTATGCATTCTATATGTATTTATCGAGAGTACAAAAATATTTAGAATTAGATTTGCAATATTTTTTGTATATATGAAATTTCAAAATTCGGACTGGAAATAGCACTTTTACTCTTAGCGAGTAGCACTTTTTTGATAATATCTTGCAAAGTATGGATTCTATAGAGATTTATTAAGAGAATAGAAGTACTTAGAATAGGATTGTGAATAGTTTTTGAATAAAAAAATTCATAAAATTCTACCATTTGAAACGCTCATACGTATAAGAAAGTTGTGTGGTGGCCACACCTCATTTTTTACTTTCTTATACGTAGTATAAGGAAGTATTGTGATGACGAAAATTTTCGACCTCGAGATTTTTGCAGATGTCCACGTTTTGAAGTCCCCTGATACCAAAAAAGTGGTTTTTAAAATATGTCTGTGTGTTTGTCTGTCTGTCTGTCTATGTGTCTGTCTGTAACCACGATAGCGGTCAAACCGCTGTAGATATCTATTCCAAATTTTGTATTTACGTATATAATCTCCCTCTTGAGATCTGATTAGTTTTTCAGTAAAATCGGTAGACCGGAAGTAGTAGATTACTTCAGTGAAAAAATCGAATTTTGCAAATATTTCGTCAATTAGTAAGTTTAAACAAATTTATAAAGAATTCAAATATACTCAAAATTAAATTTGAGACAAATTGTCTTAAAAAAGATTTTGAAATTCCTACCGGAAGTAGGTCTTTTACTCTTATCGAAAATCAGTTTTTTGCGAATATTTCGCAAGTCATGCTTTCTAGGCAGGTACCGGGTGTTTTTTTATCTTTGATATCATTTTGATCACCTGCAACTTTCTTGTTTTTAAAAATATCAGAATGAAGCAAAAATCATTTTGCATAGGTATCTATGAAGTTTTTTACGTTTTAAAAAATAAAACAAAACACTAACGCTTTTCCAAGATATTAACCTAACTTATATTTTTTTAAATGGAAAGCCCTAAATATTTTCGGATATTTTGATTTTACATGAAATTTCAAATATATTTTATAAAGCATACCCGGTACCTATCTTCAACGGTTTGCGAGAAAACGGCGTTTAAACATGCCATTTTTAGAATAATTTAATTTTGTAAAATTGTTTTTTTTAATAATTTGTTACTTTGTTAATCGTTAATCTTTTGTTTTATTAAAAATAAACTTTCTAAATAATTATGAAAAATGATTTCTGTTTGATTTCGACATCTTTAGGAACAGGGTTACAAAACTAAATTTTTCTTTGTTGCATGTTTAAACGCCGTTTTTTCGCAAACCGTTGAAGACAGGTATGGGGTATGCTTTATAAAATATACTTGAAATTTCATGTAAAAACGAAATATCCGAAAATATTTAGGGCTTTCCATTTAAAAAAATATAAGTTAGGTTAATATCTTGGAAAAACGTTAGTGTTTTGTTTTATTTTTTAAAACGTAAAAAACTTCATAGATACCTATGCAAAATGATTTTTGCTTCATTCTGATATTTTTAAAAACAAAAAAGTTGCAGGTAATCAAAATGATATCAAAGATAAAAAAAACACCCGGTACATTACGAGTATAAAAGTATTTAGATGATAATTTTAAACATCTTTTGTATAAAAAAAATGTCAAAATTTGGACCGGAAGTACCACTTTTACTCTTACCGAATAGCGATTTTTTGCAAATATGTCGTAAATTATGCATTCTATATATATTTATTAAGAGTACAAAAGCATTTAGAGTTAGATTTGCAATATTTTTTGTATACATTTTTTGTATTAGTGTTATTTACTGGCAATTTAAAAACTTTTGGAAAAGTTATTTCAAGTCATACTCCAAATATCTTTAGACTAACATATCTGTCTAGAAAGTTTGCCTTGCGAGATGTGTGCAAAAAACTATTTATTTGGTAGGAGTAAAAGACCAAGTAAGTGTAAGTCTTTTACTTTTATCAAAAAACATTTAAATTTTTATAGAAATTTCGAAAAACCGTTTTATAAAATTATTCTGCAATTAAAAATTCATCATTAGATGAAAATACTTCAAAAAAACATAAAACAGACTAGCAAATTCTTTTTGCACATAGGTATAACTATAGGTACCTACTCTGCAAAGAACACTCGAAAATGTTAATACAGAATCAAGAGTACAAATGGTTCAGGCAATATTTCAGAAAAAATTAAATAAATCTCTTGTGGTTTACTGTCACCGATTAGATTGTACAAGATATCATTATTTTCTAAAGATATTAAGGCTTCCTTTTAGCAAGAAATTAGTATGAAAGCTTCCAGATGTTCTTGCGACAGATAACTCCTTACCCTGTTTTTAAAATAAATTTTAATTTTGAAAAATAACTATCACGTACAGTTCGTTAAATAGAAACGGTAAAAATATTTATATGTTTTATTTAGAGATTAGGGTATTGATGTTTCAGCATATAAACTGTATTTTTGCTGAATGTAATAGCAACAAACTATAAATTTTTACAGAATTTGTGATTACAACACTATTTTCCGTATCAACAACATTCTGTTCCGATCTTTCTTTATTGCACTCCGCTCGTTGTGCGGAAGTTAATTTATTCCATTTGAAATAATGTTAAAATAAATAATAACGTTAAAAATAGTTTCAAATAATTTTTATTATTCACTACAATATTGTTACACCGACCTTTGGCTTTATCAGTTAGTGACGGGGAAATATTATTCCGTCATCAACTGATAAAGCTAAATCTTGGTGAAAGAATATTGTAGTAAAATTTAAAAATTATTTGAAACTATTTTTCCGTTATCATTTATTCCATTTAAAGATAAAATCTAGAAGGTATCTACAGAATATTTTGGATCACTTCAAAATAGAACTTGGTTAGCTTTTCAAAACCTTTTTGCAGAACATTACGAGATGAGCTTTGGAATGTAGTGTTACCATTGACCCTTCACAAACAGAACGACACTCTTCGACTTGATAATATTAAAATTTTGCTCTATCTGTGACTATAACAAAATTAACTAACTTATTGTCAAGAAAAACAAATTATAATATGGCCAAAGGTATATTCTACTGAAGAATTACAAAAAATTAATTTTGCTGGGTAAAGCTTATTGGACAAATGCATAGTATGTAATTTACGCTAAGGTTTGTTGAGAGACTCTTCAAAAATTAGAGTTTTACAAAAGCAAAGTGTCACGTATTTCACGATAGTTTCGGCTAAAATTTCTGCTATAATTCGATTTTTTGTATAATAGAATGCATATATTTCTCTGATTTAATATTACACTCTTCACATAGCAAACTAACTGTGATACATTGGAAAAATTCCTATTATTTGTTTTAATATTCCCTCGTCAGTATATATATATATATATATATATATAAAGATGATACTAAATAAAACCTTAAAACTGAATATTTACGTCAGATTACTACAAATAAATATTAACCCTTTTGGAAACCGATCTTCTAATTAGCTATTCGACAACCAAAACATAACATTTTGTTATTGTTTATGCACACAACGAAAAATTTGTACATACAAAAAATCGTGTTAGTACATGCAATGTATTACATAAGAAAAACGAATTTCAAAACAATGTCCAAAATGTCCTTCAAATTAACAACATAACTACGTGCTTCGTGTATGTTATTAATTAATATATTTTTCTCCCTAGTCTCAAACAGACAGAAGTATAGTTTTTCTATAATAAAATATTATTCCTCTTTTAGTTTCTTACTAAATCGTACTATTCCACAAATCTAAATTCGGTAGCCACTCAAACAGAACGTCAATTCAATGACCGATGCGGTAGAATGCCCGTATTTTACTATTCAAACGACCGTTACAGAACGTGTAATACTGGAACTATTTCAAATGTTTTATAAGACACATGATTATCAGTTTACAGCAATGTTTCCTTCATATATAAGGATAATGTAAAACTAACTCTTAAAGAAAGAATGTCGAAACAACACACAGAAAAAATACATTATTATTATTATATTAAAATAAAAAATTAAGTGTGAACACAACAAGTCCTTCTGTATCATCTTAATATAATAAACTTCTGAATAAAAGTGTTACTTCCGATCAGGATTTTTAGTTTAAAGCTGTAGAGAATTAAAATTTGTCAGATATTTGCAAGAAACTGCTATTTGATAAGAGTACAAGTATAATTCCGGTGCAAATTCTATAACTTCTTTTTGCAGAAAAAATGTTCCAAATCAAGTATTAAACACTTTTGCATTTATAGTAAATCCATATAAAATGCATAATTTATTAGATATTGGCAAAAACTGCTATTCGATAAGAGTAAAACTGTTAAAGTCTAAATTTTGAAATAATTTGTAAACAAAAAGCTTTCCATCTTGAGTTCCTAATATTTTATTACATCTTTCTAAGTCGTATGGATTACCAAAAAGTAACGGCTTCTAGCATTTTTTTTTTAAATATTAATAACTTAAATAATTTCATGTTTATTTAATAACATTCATATAGAACCCAATACGTAGGTAGGTGTAATATTGAAAATATACCGGAATATCGGAAGTGGTAACAAACTATTGGCTTGGGCTCTTTGTTTAGAACATTACCACATGATGTATGCAGAGAGAACTTGTTCTATGAGAAATAACCCAGAATACAACCGGATTGTAAGAAAAACAGAAGGTTGAAAACCATTTCTTTCTGCAAGTGTCTATATATCATCCGACGGCTGTAAATTCATGTCCATCTTCCGACCTTTGATATCCATTGCAGGGAAACTTTTCTCACACTAAGTTTTAGCATTATTCACAATGCACACATACGTCAATCAAAAATAAAGATTCCCACATCGAGCTAAGCCTTCCTTCTGAACCAAAACGTTTCTGGACTTAAGTGAATAAGAAGCGTAAAACTGCGGCTTTACCCCACGAGTTCCTGTATGACGACTATATCATCTCTAGTTCTCTCGACGATACCAATACATTTGCCGACTACTTTTATTCATCATTTATAAAGCAGTCAAACTTCTCATCGTGACGAAAGCTGTGACATTTATAATGTTACCTTTTCTGAAGATGATGTCTACGTATCCCTCAAGAGTCTCAATGGTAATGCAACTGCTGACCAAGGCGGAATTCCTTCTTTTATTCTAAAGGATTGTACAGTTTTGGCAGCTCCTCTTACTTCTTTTTAATTTGTTTTTCCAAACATCTCAATTTCTCGGAATGTGTAGTCGTTCAAAAATTTGCTTCGTGTAGGTAGACAGTATTGCACTGGTAACTATCGTTCAATCACGATACTTAATATAAATTTGCAAAGTCTTTGAAAAATGTTTCTACACACAGCTTTATAATTACGTGAAAAACCGCCTGCCCACTAGGCACAAATCTCCTTTCTATCACCCAGTTTATTGCGACAGTTATCGATAATGTTTCTCAGACAAACGTGTTGTACACTGATTTTTTTAAATTTTTGACCGGTTGAATCATGATATCCTGTTGAGTAAGCTGTTAAGAACTTAACATATGATTGTTTCTTGCTTTATATATGAATGTTTTTCTTTATTTTCTATGTGTTATTATATTTTTGTAATGTATGTTTTATTTTTCAACTTTTAAAATATATAGTCACTTAATGTAATTTTTACATACAAATATTAAGCATACTGATGCGGAGCAGCTTTCAGGTGTATACAGTCTCATCGGCCGAGTTTATTGTGTGCCGGCCCAAGTACACGACTATACACCGAAGGCGATGCAAGGCCTCCTATGTATACGTACGGACGGGAGTGTCTGGTATGTGCGTATATGTAGGGACCATTAGCTCTACGAGCGATGCACATGTATATATGCTGTAATCTTATGTTCGATGCAAGAGCGGCCCCGAAATCTCGGCGCACACCGAAATAAATAAATGTGTATTTGAACTGAATTTGAGTTTTATTTACGCCGTAAAAAAAGCGTAGTAAGAAGTACCGTAAATTTTACGGTACTTTCAAACTAGGAAGTTTCCTTAACATAAGCTATCAACAATTTGGACCTCACAAAATCTTTTATGTTTTAGATGTTATTTAGCACAGTGTACATAATTAGAGTAAGTACCTCAGTGATCCATTCTGGGTCCATTATTTTTTAGCATTCGTATTAATATCAGTGAGTTTTTAGACGTATACTACCTGTTGTATGCTAATGATCTCAAACTCTTCTCCTACGTAAACAATCCGGATGACAGTTCAAAATTACAAGCTCACCTTGATAAAATATGTGAATGGTGTGTACTAAAGAATCTCTAGGCATCAGTAGATGTTCCGTCATGTCAGTTATATCTCGATATTTCTTTTGACTGTAAGCTGTTCTTCAATAATAACATAACATCTATCACATCTCAATCTCTAAAAAGTCTTTGTTTCGTCATTCATCATACCAAGGAAATAATTGCATCACTATTGCCAAGTAATACTGTGCTTTTGTTCTTTCGAGATTAGAATGTACCTTTTTAGTGTGGCATACCTTCTCTCACATGCATTCTAATGCTCTTGAAATTATTCAGCGCCGTTTCCTAAAATATCTGTCGCGAAGTCCATTGTCAGTCTGTCGTTATTGGCATACCGCAAGGTGATATGTTGCGGTGTTTTGAATTGGGCATCCCTCATATTATTATCCAACAAATTGAATGCCCGGAAATTCTAAAACAACTGTCTTTATATATGCCACGTGTATCTTCGCGTTCGACATTCAGGTTTTGCTTATTTACACCGCGCACTGATATCCTTGCATGGTGTTTATTTGAAAACTTCCCAATCTAGAAACCTATAAAAAAATTCCTGAAAGACGTAAAAGTATTATCGTGAGGGGTCACCCACTTTAACCCTCTGCTTCCGGGAGCAACCTCCTTAAAAATCTTAAATGGAAAGGGATTCGTCTTATCCATTTATTTGAAAATACATTTCTAACCACCGCCGTACTGGAAGAACATAGTGAGGAGGACCTTCATCTTGTTGAAAATGTAATTCGTCTTCATCAAGCGCAAAATTGGTATAAAACCTTGCCTAAAACATGCATTTTTGTTTAATAAGTAACTACAAAAAGAAGGAAAAGTATTCTGCCTTAAACATAACTAAAAAGTTTAGATTATTTATTTTCCATGTCTTTGAAAAATCTATAAAAGTTTTTAATATTGTTTTTTGCTCCGATGCTCCTAAAAAGATTGACTAGCTATAGATACAAAACAAAACCATTTTTTTTTAAAAAAATCTTGAAGGCGAATCGATCAATTTTCAAAAAATAAACGCCAAAGTGTACTGTTTCAAAAGACCTTTGAACGTATTACTCGATAGCACTTTTCATTTGAAATTTTTAAGGGGGTAGATCCCTGGGGCAGGGGGTTAAAGTGGGTGAGTCAATTTTTGCATCAAGAATGATAATACTTCTTCGTGTTTCAGGGATTTTTTCATAGATTTCCAGATTTCCAGAAATTTATGGTGGGAAGTTTTGAAATGAAATGAATGTATGTAATCTTTATAGGAGATATTGAGCTCTTGATATTTCCAACTCTAATATCTGCGATATTAGGGCTCTCATTATTGTTTAGCACCACGAATCAGTGTTTACAACCAAAACTTATAACAAAGTGAAAGTTCAACACTCTCCAACCACACGAGAGTAAAGCTCGCACGCAAATGCCCAATGCGAATGGAACAAGAAGAAAAATTAAAAATAAAAAAAACAAACGAATTGAATATCAAAGAAGTACAATATTAAAAAAAAAATAGTAAAATAATTTTAGAAGCTAAACTGAGCAATAAGGCAAATAATTTAACGAAGTACAAATATAACAGAGAAATCTAAAATATGCCGATAGCTTAAACGAAAACCAACTATATGGTATCACCGGAAGATAGCGCAACATATCCAGAAAGCTAACACAAAACAGACCAAATAAGAACAGCCACACTTTAAACTCTACAGAGAAATTCCAAATTCAAATTAACGTTCAGAGGCCTCCAAAAATAAAAGTACACGAAATTACGCTCTAAAAATAACAAATCAATATTTAAAATGTAAGAAGAAACCAACTGTATTTATTTTATATTTAAAATCAATATTATTAAATATTCTTGATTATTAACCCAAGCCTTTCAATATATGGCACATTGTAATGTTAGCACCTATTTAATTTACAACTAGTTTAACAAACAACATATTGTATGATAGCTTCATTTAGCTTAACTTACAAAATTTTATTTTCCAGTCTACGACATGAAATACGCAAATATGTATTTTTCGATGTGAAAAAAAATAATTAATGCAATAGAACGACGAAAGGGAAAATCAAATTTAAACTAAAAAATAAGTGTGTCGGTAGCATACGAGGGGTAATTTGCTGAGGTATTGTGGTGTACACGTTTCAGGAATTAGTAGGTATTACGGGGAAATATTAGGGAATTGTTAGGAATTATGAAGGAAATGTTGGGTAGTACAAGGAATTGTGAGGTATTAAAAAGGAATTGGAGGGTATTATGAAGGAATTGGAAGGTAATATGAAGGAATTGTTAGGTATTGCGAGGAAATATGAGGTATTATTTAGGAATTTTTCATAAGTTTTTCTATTGCGCATGCGCCATTGTTACAAATTATAACCCTTATTTATTGAACTATAGCTGCCGTGGTGAGGGTGCCTATCTTTATTCCATTCAAACGCTTATATGATAGAAATGCAGCGTGCCCGCATTAACTCAGTGGTACAGTTTTCGGCCAGTACTTACGCTTGCGTACTCGTTCAGTACTATTATACAGTTCAATGCCCCGAATATAGGTAAATAGATTTATGTTTGCTAACGTTTTAGTAAAACGAATTCTCATCTGACAATAAGCAATCAAATCCAGGTAAGTAACGTCTTAATACCTAATTTTATTTAACAAATGATTAAAATAGTGCATTATCCTATGCGTGCTAGGCGTGGGAAAAATTCGGGGAAAAGGGGAATCCTCTCCCGAGTATATAAAGTTCAGTTTAATACTTTGTTAAATACAAGCAAAATTAAATGATTGCTTCACAACATAAAAAATATTTGTTTTTCCGAGAAATGAATGAACCTAGGAAAACCCTTTTGTTTCGTTTTTGATAGACATTCCTGCACACCTGCTGTAACTAAAAGATTGTAAGTTTCTATAAATTCAATTTATTTTTTTTAGATGTCACAAAGTTAATCGGAAAATCCGAGTAAAAATCAGTCGGAAATTCGAGAAAAAACAAATGAAGAGTACTCTAACACACATTTGTCTTCGGGTTTTTCTCCTTTCGACAAATTTGAAAAACACTTAAATGTAAATATTCCCACCTGCCTAAAAATATTTTATTCTTAAATGGTTACGAAAGTGAAGTCCTCCTGGGAAGTATTACGGAATTAGACATTTTCAGAAATTGAACTATTTTGTAAAGAAGAATTATCTCACATAATTGAAAGCGAACGACTACACACTTATATCGGTGAATACGCCAAAAATCCTGGAAGATTTAAAATAGTTAGTGGACATACAAAATTAATTTTCATGATTGCAAAATTTTTCAAAGGAAAACAAGAAAATGAATCTAAGATACTGAAAGCCTCTAATTCTCAATGTAGCAGGAAGAATGACGTCGAAGTTGCATCTATAATAGAGTTAATAATTTAGATTATTGTGCAGTAGGATCCTGCAAAATTTCGACGGAAACCAAGCAAAATATCAATCTTTCGATGGAAAATGTACATGTATTTGAAACAATTAAATTATGGACCCAACGGCAGCTACCTCCTGAAAAGTGACAAACTTTTAAAATTGATTTTGAGAAGATTACAGTAGCGTCGAAGTTCGAAAATCCAGAAAATATATATTGCTCAATTGTGTAATAACAGTAAAAACGGCAAAAGATCAAAGACGTTGGATTTAAAACAGCAATCAATCAAGTAATGGCACTGAAGAAGAAAATATTCAGAGAATTTTAATCCATCTCGCAGTTTGGCGATAACGAATTGGAGTCCAATTCAGAAAATAAATCTGAAAAAAAATTTTTAAACTGACCGAAATGACTAACTTTGAAACTATTATTAATAATTTCTATATAGCTAAATTTATGTTAAGAAATAATACATTTTATTACGTTGGTAAAGTTACGTCAGTAATTGATGACCAAAACATCCAGGTAAACTTTTTAAGACGTTTTAGGAAAATTGAAAATAAGTTTGTGTTGCCTGATGTACGAGATGAAGTATATATACCGCGAGGGGATTCAGTCACACAATTAACAACTCCTTTGTGTTAATAAAGTGTTTGTATTGTCTTTTTTGCAGTTTGAAGTTCTTTTAACAGTTAACCCTTAGGTTTGTACAACCTGTTTGAAATAAAATTAATTTGTGAAATTTCGATATACTCTCCGCAAAAAAAATTATTGACTCACCTATTTTTGTTCAATATTTTTTATTTTTTCAAAATTTTATGTTCTCTAACTAAGCAGTACAGAAACATAATAATAAAATAACATGCAAAAGAAAAACCAAAGCCCGCAACTTGATGAACATAACAATTGAAAAAGTAACACCAACGTAAAAAATGAATTAATGGAAACGCGAATAACGAGTATTTCCGCCTCGGGCCCGTATTACGGCAGCCATCCTCCTAGACAAAGACTCATAAAGACGTCTGATGTAGTCTTGACCCACATGCTTCCACTCTTCAGTGACCGCGGCTTCTAACTCTTGTAGCGTTCTTATTGTTAAGGTATTGAGATAATGAAGGAATTTTTTTGAATTACGGGGTATTCCAAGGAATTTAATGGGTACTACTGGGTATTGCAAAGAATTTAATGGGTATTGCAGGGTAGTGCAAGGTATTTAATTAGTATTACTGGGTATTGCAAGGAATTTAATGGGTATTACGGGGTATTGCATAGAATTTGAAGGGTATTAATGTGAAATACCTCGCATTTAGGAATTGGTGTACAAGATATTGTGAACGAATTACCCCTCGGTAGCATATTAAATATTGGGTATTATTTTCTGGTTCAGCTAACAGCATTACTTCAGTTTTAGTGACAGTAGTCTAATGTTTACTGTATTTCCAATTTGAACACTAAAATTGATAATTGCAGTATTTCTTTATACTATGTACAAGAACTTAAAGGCTGGAACTGAATAGAGCATTAAGACATAATATATTACAAGTAGCAACTAATAAGATCTTATAGGTAGCATATTAATTGTTCTATTAAATAAGAAAATTTTATGTATTAAAATACAAGGCGAAAAAAGTAAAAATTAGTTTTTATTTCTCTATTAAAATTTTGCCAAAAAAGTGTAATAGAGAAATTGCATTTAGTAATGCGTACACACACACACAATTAGTATCATAAAATGTAAAAATAACCCGAAACAAGTATTAGATATCAGAGTATCATCCTCAGCAAATATTGGATCTTACCACGCAGTGTTATTAAAAAAACAAAGCAAACGAAATCCACAATATGCGACACTATCCATCAATCAAATCAAACACTGCATAGCAATATAGTGACAAGTCAGCGGGAGATGACCACAATTATAGAATTCGAAGTCTTTCAAATCTGAATCGCTGAGAAGGCGATTGGCGAAAGAAGAATTAACAAAAATTGGACAAGGGCAAAAACCTCATGATATAACGAAAAAGTAAAGGTTTTAGCAGCGCAAAGAAAAAAAGGAAATAGAAGACGATAAAAACAAGAAATATATGAAATCAGATCATACAAAATGTTCTGCACATTTTTGTGATGGGACTACACCAACTCATGAAAAAAACTGGATTTTAAGTATGAAGACTTCTGGATTATATCAAGATTATATATAGTCATTGTAGACAGAGTCGCTAGAAATTCCGAAAGCCTGATAATCAATATGGATAATAATGCATCGGAATGCTATAATGCCATATTAGCTAAATTTGTAGGCGGTAAGCGTATAAATTATAGCGGGAGAAGGTCTTACCAAACACGATGCGAAGCTGCAGCGATAGCTTGTAGTTCAGAACCTGGCCAGCTGCCCAGATACGTTCACAAAAAAGCTGTAAACCGAAGTCCTGGAAAGTTCACAAAAAAATTTATGGCAAGTTTTGTGCAGAGAAGAAAGTGGATTAAGTGCAGAAAAATACTATTTCCAAAAAAAAGGAAAATTTGCGCTACAACTCCTGCAGATTCTGAATATGGGAGGGTTGAAGTCGATATTTCAGAAGAAGAGCGTAAGATACGTGAAACTGAAATTTTAGTGTCACTTTCAAAAACTGCAGAAGAAAGAAACTATATACAAATAAATACTCTTGATCAAAGCGACAATATGTTGTGGAAACAAGAACGTTCCATCAGACTGACAGCATCAAATTTCGACACAATTTGCAAACTACGTAAAACTATACACTGTAGTAAACTAGTAAAAAACCTACTCTATGGAACGTTCTTTGGCAATGCCGGAACACGTTGGGGCAAAGATCATTAAAAACTAGCTCTTGCCGAATTCGAAGAACAATACAGCTTAACTGTTACAGACTGCGGACTGTATATTGATGACACACATAGCTTTTTAGCAGCATCACCAGATGGTTTGGTAATGGAAGAAGGTGTAGTGGGAGTAAAATGTCCAGCAAACGCACCCGAATTTACTCCATTTGAAGCTGTGAAAAACAAAATAATAGAATTTTCAAAAATTGAAAAGGATACCATAAAACTGGTTCGTAGTCACTCGTACTACTATCAAGTGCAGGGACAATTAGAAATTACTAAAAGACGGTATTGTTACTTTGTTATCTGGACACCGCATGGTTTGAATGTTGAAATAATATTTAGAAATGAAAATTTCTGGAGAAATAAAATGAAAGAACAACTTACCACATTCTTTCATAAATGCTTTCTTCCAGAAATAGTAGATCCCCAACATATAATGAAAAAAACAATTAGGGAAATAAGGGCGAACTGCCGCCGTCAGTAAGATTCTTGACGAGAGTTGTAATTTTCTGTTTTGTGGAACAAATACAAAACAAAGTAATTTATTCGTGTGTTTTAAGTTAAGTATATCTTATGAATGACTCATTATGAGAGGAACACTGAAAATTTCGGGAACCAGCAATACAGTGGTATCTGACCCATGATTTATGCAAATTTGACTAACTTCACATTTATGTAAGCGAAAACAAGTGACAGAATCAATAAGTGAACAAGAGAACACTTTCATGCGATAATTTATTGTTATCTTCGAAGTGGTTTAAGTTAATAAGAATGCGTCCAGCGAATGAATTCTACTTTTGGTAGTGAACCTCTATCTAAAACTACAATATATCGCTGGTTTCAAGAAACTTGGACGTGATAGTCTCAGCGATGAATTGCGATGCTGAAATTCGTGCATCTTTAGGCATTGACATCACTGCAATACAAACAATTTTGCATGATCATTTAAATGTAAGAATACTCTGTGCGCGGTGGATCCCACATAATCTGTCAGTAACCAAAAAGAAGCTCGTGTGAAGTGGTGCAAAGAAACACTGAAATGCTTCCACTGATGCTCATCAAATCTTGTTTTTAACAACGTCAGTGGTGATGAAACATAGGCCTACTTATATGAACATGAAAGAAAAAAACAATCTGCAGTATGGGTATTTCAAGGTAAAGCAAAACCGGAAGTTGTTCGAGCGCGCAGTGTTTCTAAACAAATGATTGCTTGTTATGTATCTAAGACTGGTCATGTGTCACGGTTCCTTTGGAAAATAGTAGAGCTGTAAATGCAGGATGGAATACTACCATTTGTTTGTCGAAAATTATTGCAGAAGTGCGAAAATGCAATCCGAACTTACTTCATCACGACAATGTGAGTTCGCACACCGCAAAACTAACACTCGGCTATTTGACCAAGAACAACGTTGTATTACTCTGCTATTGTCTCTGCAGCCCCAACCTATCCCCCAATGACTTCCTTACTTTCACCAAAATTAAAAACCAAATGCGTGGACAAAGATTTTCATCACCTGAAGAGGCAGTTGAGACGTATGAAACACACATTTGAAGCATACTCACTTCTGAGTGGAATAAATGCCTTTCTAATTGGTTTATACGAATGGAAAAGTGTGTAGAAATTAAGAGTGACTATTTGGAAAAACGATAAAGTACTTCAATCTGTTATCATTTTATTTCATTTATGAGTTTCCCGTAATTTTCAGTGTTCCCCTCGTCCTATAGTCATTATACGAAGGGAATTTTTAAATTTTCTTTAATCCATGTACTCTTTTCTTTTAACTAGCTAATTCTGTCAACAAAGTGTAAATTGTCAATTGACGTTAATTAGATTAAAAGTTATTGATTAGATTTAAATTAATAAATGACACTCTTTACAGTCTGCTTTATCCTTTATCCATCGAGTGTTTTTTGAATATATGTAACACCGCTTTCCGTAGAGCGTTTCTTTTTAAAATTTTGCAGGTGAATAGAAGAAAATATTTGAAACACCCTGTATTTTATATTAGAGTCGACAAAGTCATTGACTACCAGATCAGGAACAAAATCACACTGTATATTAATATACATATGAGCATTACTTTTATTGACACCTACTGTGGGACTGTCATAAAATATGGAGTCAAAACAATATTCCCACTATATTTCTGTTTATAGTTAGGTTGTAAGAAAATTATTAAATAAGTACATAAAGCAAATGCGGATGACGACTAGATCTGTATAAGGATACATAGCTACTACAACGCCTGAAAGGTAGGCTATGTGTATTCAGAAATAGAGCAAATCTTACGTTTGTAATTCAAGTTTTTCTCAATAACTATTTTGTAAATTAAGTTGAATTAAGGCTGTACGTTTACAGTAAGATTTATTGAAGGTACCTAAAGGACGTTTTTTCTCCCTTTGTGGAAAAATAATATAGAAAATATATGGTAAACTTGTGTCACTTTCTAGACTCCATCTTTAAATATTTTAATAAGTTTTATAAAATTTAATTCTTTAGGTATCTCAGAAAAATCTTAAAATATTTGTTGGTTTTTGTTTAAATAAAATCGCTGCAAAAATAACGGAGAAAAACTTGAATTTCTAACCTCTTGATTTCTGTAATCTTACTGACGGCGGCAGTTCGCCCTTAATTAAAAAGTAAGAGACATAAAAAAAGATACTGAAAAAGTTTCATAAGAGTTTGCTGCACAAAGGAAGGTAATGAAAATATTCCAATGTAAAGGAATTTGTGAAATAGTAAATATGAATAATATAATCACTGAAAAATTGAAAAAATACTTCCAAGAAATGTGTCAATAGAAAAGATGATAGCATCCCCAACAAAGGCCATGCCAATATTAAGGATGATCATGTGAAAATATATGGAAATATGTGAAAATATCATTAAATACGACTGTAAAGATAAGAAATAATTTATATCAAAAATGAAAATAAGAAATCTTTGAGGGGTCACTTAAATGAAGTGTATACCAAAAATAAATGACTTGTCTTCAAAGATGCACTAAGCAATGGCTACAGAAGAAGTACGGCCTACTGGAATATTTACCTTATTCATGGGAATTGGCTTCTGATTTCCAAACACTACCAAATTTAAAGAAAATGTATGTTCGCAAAACATTTTGAATCAACTCACAACACGATAGCAGTCAAAAATGGATATCTTCATTGGAGAAACGTTGAAAACTACGTTAAAGTAAAACGGGACTACAAAGAAAATATATTCATTTTTTAATTAAAAATTTTACTTTACGACTTGACTGAGAATTTGTGACTTTCTCGTTTCACAACTCCTATAATATATTAATTTGGAAAACTGCACCGAAAACCATTTTTGAAATTGCGCGGTAATTAAAATTTTGAATTTTTCCTTCTATATTATAAACATAATTTAATTATAAAATGTGTTGTTGTTTTATAGAAGACAATTATAACACAACTGAATAAACTCGGTAGGTATGGATGTATGTATATTTACATATGGAACTAGAGCAAATAACGAGAGGAAACAACAACATACAAGGCAATAAGAAACTCGACAATGTAAGAGTAACTAGTATTAAATGCGATTGGCATGTAAGCACATTTATTTCCATTTATGTAGAAATTACTCGCAAAGTCTTAATATATTGAAATGGGGAACAAATATGAGTGACTGGCATTGTATATTAGTGACAAAATTTGAAGGATTATTTTATTTTATAAATTTATTTATTGACTGTTAAAATAAAAATATCTAAACTAAAAAGAACAGTTGTGTATACTTAAAATAGTTGTTCATTATTGTAAAGTTGAGTACATTCATATGGTAGACAGTTCTTGAAGGAATAGTAGTGGATCAAGTTCTTTGTTGCCTCAATTTTCTTTAAATTCTGAAAATGGAGATTTAAAATTTATTATTTTTGTTAAAATGTGGTTTATAACTTTGTAAAACTTGTCTAATTTAAAATATTGCTAAGTAAAGTAAATTAATGCTGAATATTAAAATATGAAGGATATAAATTGGTAAATAATTACGCGGGTAAAGTTTGAATAAGCGGATCTGTCAAAATTGACATTTACATAAAATTTTGTTAGTAAAGCATTTTGAAGTGCTAAGTATTAGTAATTCATTATTATAAAATAATAGAGATTTAATACAGAAGGTTTACTGAAATTTGGAAGCTCTGAAACTAATCATTTAAATGTTTAAAAAACTATTTTGAACAAGAAGTATGAGAAAAGGAATTTTATTGGAGGTAATTATAAAATGAAAAGGTTGTCTGGGTGATAAAAAAAACGAAGAAATTGAAAAATAATTTTTCAAAAGAGGTGCGTGTAATTTTCGGAAAATTAAAGTTTTATTCCGAAAATTGTACATTAAAATCACGAAAACCGCGAAAGTTGGTGCGAAAAGTGTTTATTTCAGCATTGGAAATAATAATTTGACGTTTGAAGAAAAAATATTTGTAGAGAAGCATAAAATAATAAATCAATTGTATTACTATTGAAATTGAGTATATTCTATGGTATAAGAAGTAAATTTTAGAAGAAAAGGAAATAGCAAAATAAAATAAAAACTTACCAATCAAGTATAAAGTCCTAGCGGAGTATTTAACTTAACAGTTGTACGAGAGGTCTAAGCGGATTTCCAGTTCTCAAAAGGTCCAAATTATTTTATAAAAACGAGAGATTCCTAACAGCTAGAATCACACGTGCAGTACAAAGTACCAATTCCAGAAGATATCCTGTATTTACGAGGTCACCACTAGATACATCCAGTTTGTCGAACCCGTAGAAAAGGTCCAAATTGTTTTATAATCACGAGGGATTCCTACCAGACAGAATCACACGTGCAGTACAAAGTTCCAGTTCCAGAAGATATCCTGTATGTACGAGGTCACCACAAGATACATCCTGTTTTGTCGAACCCGTAGAATAGAGAACCAGAGGATCATCCCAGGTACTTAACGAGTCCAGGAAGGCTGTTCATCTGTACGAAGAAGATACACAAAATTTCCTACATCATATAACCAGAACCTGCAAGGAAAATGGATTGTATTATTTGAAAAACATTGAAAAAGAAAAGCAATATTATTGGGAGGTTGTATATTTTCTTTATTTAAAAGAAACAGTTTAAATTTAAATGATTGTCATTGAGCAAAATACATTAAAGTGATCAAGATATACTGAATACTATAAAGAGGATTTTATAAAGATTCTATGTAAAGGTTTTAAATCTCTTTTTAAATCAGAAATATCAGTATATGTACATTTAGTAAATTTGCGTAATTTTGGAACTAAAATATACCTACTTACGTATTTGAACATTTGATCGTAAAGACTTATTATAAATTATTGAATTTGTGTATACATATGAATGCTAAATTGAAAGATTTATATTAAACTAATTCTCATACATACCTTATCGAGTAGATAAGCTTTTAATAATCCTTCATTTTGTCAATATTCGCACAAGTAATATTAGACAGGTTTAATTGTTTATGTAACGTTTTGGAAATGTGTTGGATAATTATTTGAATCATATTTTACACAGCTTTTGCCATTAAACGATTATTATAGTGATATTCTTCTTTTATTTGGTAAAGTAGAACTATGGTACAAGACACTTTCATATTATAAATAGAGATTTGTTGTGTCGATAACCTAAAAGAGAAACAAAACAATATAACATTTATAAGTTTAATTTTGATGGAAAAAGTGAACATACCTTACAATCGTATTCCAATTAAAGGAATAATACCTTAGAAAAACTCATCACGTATTCACAAGGAATAATTTTAACAGGTTCATTTGATGAGGTTAAGAGGTTATTGTTACCTATCATTTTATAGCGGCAAATGCCATGCTTACATCGTTATAAAAATTAATGTACTGCAAGTACTGTGTAGTCAAAATCAATACTGGTTTCATTTGACGAAATTTTATTTACAGTAAAGAAGTGTATAATAAGTAATTATTTGAATTTGTTGGAGATAAATTATCATATCTAAAATTTCTTAAGAAGGAAAGAATTATAGTAAATTAATTGGATAAATATAAAAACTGAGAGAGTGTTTGGGCATATTAAAATAAAATACTGAGCTTTGAAAAAATTGAAATCTCATATAATAGTGTATAGATATAGTAAATTTTATATACTGAGTGTTACATAAATATTGGCATATAATTAACAGTTGTTCTATTTAGTAAACTTGAATGACTAGGTGAGAGAGGAGATATTATAGAAAAAAAAAAATAACAAGATTTGAAGTATTTTGGCTTATATTCGATTATAAGTATTTACATTTATAATATCTTCCCTCCCTAGTGCAATATATATCAATATCAAATCGTTTCTGGAAAATAGAAACTGTCTATTTTAAAATACATAATAAGGTGTAATTCTTAATTAAAAGGCGTTTCTTGAAAACATAATCAAATTATTATTAATATAAACTTTTTTGTCTAGATAAATTAAATGATACCATTTAATTTATCTAGAAAAGAAATTTTAATATTAATAATAATATAAGTAGGATCTGATTATGTTGAAATATAAGTGTGTGTTTAAATCACTTACAACTCACAGACGAATTTCTTAAATGTATTTGCAAGCAGAATGTTATACAAATTTTTTTCTAAATTAAGGTTAATAAATCTGTATAAAATGTTGATATTAAGAAATAAGCAAAAACAATTGAGTTTCGATAAGTGTTACTTCCGGTCTAAGCTTTCCTTATGCAAAAGTCTTAGTAAATGGATGTTGAATGTTGTGAGATAATAATTTTGTAACGCTGTTCTCAACTAACTTTAAAAACTTCGAAATTTGTCTAGTTCTAAGTACTTATGATTTAACTGAAATAATTCAGTCTCGAGAGGATGATTATACTACTAAAATAAGGTTTCCTATTGATAACTTCCGTTCGGCCACTATCCAAGTCGCACATAGACAGAAAGACAGATGGACAGACTCTATGTCACAGTAGTGGTTTAGCAAATATGTCTGCAAAACCACTATTGCTTCAAATTACAATACTACCTTATAGTGGTACGACTAAGAAAGTAATAATCAGAAACTATGCACTTGAAATGTGCTATCACAACTGCCTGAACCGTATTGAACACAAGCTTAATAGAAATCTATTATTACTAATGTAAGTGTTGTTGTTTTACTGTATTAGTAAGATTTTTATTTATATACCTAGTACTAAAGCAAATAATTACTCGGACTTGTGAAATGATTCTTAAAGGGGAAAATTTTCACAAAATAATATTTAAAGGGACTTGGTTGAAATTTTTCATTTACGTTATCCTGACATAATAATGGGGTGTTAGAACAAAAAGTTTGTAAATTTGCCCAGCTGAGATTAAAGCCGACTTGTAAAATATTTTATTTTAAAATACACATATTCAGATGTTGGACTGATTGAATGTTTTTATAATTTTTCTAGTCATACTAAAAAGGGGAAAGTTTTGGCAAGTTGGATTAAAATTCAGTAATTTATTTTTAGACACTCGAACATTTTTGTTTGATTTCCATTTTTGATTAAGACTTTATTTCGACTTTCTTGTAACCGTGCTTTTGGTAATGACGTTACAGAAATAATTTTATTTTCTGTATTCATTTCCTATAACGTGTTTCGGGGTTCCCGCTTGGCCGCCCCATTTCTTTTAACGCGATAAAAATATATTTATTTCTATAATTCAATGTTTGTGACTATTTCAATACTACGCGCATTACAGAAAGTGAAGATTGCCAATGGGCATGCCACCTTCTGGACTTCTTGCAGATATATATTTGAACCATATTGAGAATTCTAATATAAGTAACTCTGTTAACCCTTTTCACAATAGAATACTAAAATGGATGAGATATGTAGATGATGTTTTTTGCATGTGGTCTGGTACAATAGAAGAACTCCACAACTTTCATAATTACTTAAATAATTACATAGTAACTTAAAATTTACCCTAGAAATAGAAAATGATGAAAAATAAAATTTTCTCGATATCACCCTAACAAGGTGCAAAAATAACATGTCCATAGACATTTATAGAAAACCAACATCTATAACCACTATAATTCCATATAACTCTTTTCATTGTGTATCACAAAAAATATCTGCTTTTCAATATTACATAAACAGAGCGATCACTTATTCACTAGACCAAACCTCAAAAATTAAAGAAATTAATTATATTTATGACCTAGCTAATGAATTTAAGTTCCCAATTCATACAATCAATAAACTTCTTAAACACAATATTCTTAAAGAAGACCCCCTTTACATTCAACTTTCATTCAAAATAAATAGCTAGCTTTATAATATTTTAAATAATATCAAACCCAAACAAAACTTCCTTGAAGAAAGTGGAGTTTACTCTTTGAGATGTTCTCAATGTAACTCTATTTATATAGGTCAAACTGGACGACAACTAAGTAAGAGAGTGTATGAACACAAAAATCAATTATCTTCAAACATTTATAAACACAGACTTGAAACTGGACATAACATTGATTTCCAGAATATTTCAATATTACATAGACAATCAAAAAGCTTAAAACTCAATTTACTTGAAACTTTGGAAATTGAAAGACACAAACATCATTTTAATCTATTAAACGATCAAATATACACACATGACAAACCACTCGTTTCATTCTTAGAAACCCTATAACTATGACTGCTACCTCGTCCTGCCGCTTCGGCTGCCTAACTACCATTGCATTTCCGGTGGCTTATACAATTTATAAATAATTTGGTGATTTTCTTGTTGTTAAGTTTCAGTGATATTTTTCATGACTTTGCGTCTTAGTTATTTTCTTGTTATGTTTGTACATTGTATTTGTCTCCATTTACATTGCCTGTGATAATGATGTTTTACGTATGAATTTTAATCTACCTCTGTTCATTGTATATTTTTATATGATAACTATCTATCAAATACTTTTAAAGGATTCAGTAAAAACTTTACATACATATAACCGCATACATCTTCTTCTGACATGAGATACTTGGCATGCTATTTGACTGTGAGTATCCTATATGCATGTATTACAATGAAGTATGTATTTATTTGTTTTTTATAAAGACTTGATAATAAGAATATTTTATAACAATATATTGTTATTTTGCTTAGATTCTGGGCTGAAGATGACATAAATTGTCGAAACTAGTACCTAGAGTAAATATAATAAATATTGTAAAGAATAAAAGAGGAACCATCAACATTTTACGTTTTTCCATTAATTTATTAATCCGCACTATTTTCACATTTGATTAACTTTCCATGGTCTGTTGGCACGCAGGTTAACAATGTCTTCCTCGTGGCGATGTTGGTTGTTGTCCTTAAAACCGAGGATCTTCCAACTGAAGCTGCAAATGGCGGTCTGTCGCCTTATGGTCCACCGTTTAAGCTTAAATCTCCAAGGTTATCCCACCTTATTCCTTGGCTACACCATACTGATGACGGCCAATGAGTCTGAAACACGCGTCTACGGTTGCTCTACAGCGGAATTACCCACTATTTTCCAAGACTAATTTATTAATCCGCACTATTTCCACATTTGATAAACGTTCCAGGGTCGGTTGGCACGCAGGTTGACAATGTCTTCCTCGTGGCGATGTTGGTTGTTGTCCTAAAAACCTAGGATCTTCCAACTGAAGCTGCAAATGGCGGTTTGTCGCCTGATGGTCCACCGTTTATGCTTACATCCCCAAGGTTATCCCACCTTATTCCTTGGCTACACCGTACTGATGACGACCAAGGAGTCAGAAACACGTGTCTACGGTTGCTCTACAGCGGAATTATACATATATAATACATTGTGGTAAGAAAAAGCAAATATGTATTTTTTTTTAGAACAGGAGATATCGACCAAAATCGATGAGAATCCATTAATTCTTACTGACATTTTTGCATTAAATTCAATTAATTATATTGTGTTAAAATGAAGCCTTGTCAAAAGAAGAAATAATATTCTCAAATTCTCTCAAGGTATTTTCCTTTTTTGTTTTGTTTTTTACTGAGATGCGTTTAACGATTGACGAGGTATTCGATATGATTGGCGTTTTTCTCGAATACATGTCAAATGCTGTAGTGGCTTCCAGGGCTTAGACATTCAGTTCCCTGGAAGACGACATTATACGAGGAGGATTCTTGTAGACTATCAGAATAGCTCAGGATACCGGAAGTATTGTCTTTCTGTGTATACAATCCAACCAGGACAATGAACCAAAGTAAACTAAAGTTCAAAATATATTAAAATGTCACAAGTAAGTTTTGGTAGTTTTAAGTTCAAAACTAATTAAATTTTACATAGAGTGTAGTTTTTTATGAAGCGTTTGTTAGAGTGGATTTATCTTTTATTGTTTGTTTGAAATACTTTCTCGTATTCTATGGGCGGATGAGGCAACATTTAATAACAATGGTGATGTGAATTTGCACAATATGCACTGTTAATCCAGAACAAATCCTCGTTGGATACAGGAACGTCAGCAACAACGTAGCTGGTAGATAAACATGTGGTGTGGCATTCTGGGGGGGAAATTATTGGACCCGTTTTCTTTAACCGACCTCTCATCGAAGATTGAAGACGTTTATTTATATGTGGACTGTCCCTTCTATTAGAAAGTTCTTAGATCAGATATATCCTGGCTGGTGGATTGGATGGAGAAGTATATTTTCCTGGTCAACTAAGTCACCAGACTTCATTGTCCTAGAGTTTTAATTTATACAAGAGGGTTAAGGACATTGTTTGCAAACCAGCGTACAACCAGTGAAAATATTATGGAGAGAATTACAGCAGCGTAAGAAACATATCGGTGATGGAAATCTAAACATTTGATATCCACGCAGCATATGTTTGCAGGAGACATTCATAAAGATGGGCGGCATTTTGAACACTTAGGCCGTCATTAATAATTTTACCACTCAATCTTTGGAATTGTGTAGTTGTAATTATTTTAGTGTATAGTTTAGTAAAATGTTGATAGTAGCAGTATTAATTGTTATTACAGAAAATCGTAGTATAAGCACATTTAAAGTATAGGTCTTTTTGTAAATATTTTTACTTTTTATTCATTTATGATTAATAAGGATTAAAATTATGAAATAAATAAGACAAAAACGCCAGTAAAACTGATGAGTTCGTATATATAATTTATTTTAGTCAATATCTTCTGTTCCAAAAAAGGTACATAGAGGAAGGACGGGTAAGATGACGATGGTAAGCTTATTAATTTCTTTTTTCTGCGTGATTTCAATATAGCGTCTTGTTTTTTATCTAAGAGTCATCATTCTATATTCAGATTCAAAACATAATTTCCTTACTTTAGTATTTCTAAATTTACCTATTTTTTTGTACCTTTCTAATTTAGATATCAAAATCGTCATCTTACCCTCATGTGCGGGTAAGATGACTTTACTAGGTGGGTAAGGTGACGAAAGAACAATAGAACTCTTAAAAATATACTTTATTATCTACTTGTCTTGACAAAAGTCACAAACATATGCTTTGCGTTTAGTTTCAATTGAGGTCAGACCAGTACAGGCTGCATGCGCCCACTTCTTACACAAGAAACAGGCATACCAGACCTCATCTTTACCGAAATCATTGCAAATTATGCAAACGTCTTCCATATCCACCACATAATCGTTATCATCATCTTCTTCCATATAACTGATTGATAGGGAAGAATCAGAGGATTCCTTGTCATCATCAAAAGTTATTTTTCTGACATGCTTCTGTTTTCGTCTCTTTAGGGTCTCGTTATTTTCTTGCTTTTCAGTTTTCTTCTTTTGGTTTTCTTCTCTTCTCTTTCGATTTTTCTCTTTCTTCTCTTCTATGGTTTGTTTCTCAGCTTCTTTATTTTCTAAGGCATTCTTCACAGGAGTGCTAGTTATATGCAATGACGGTAGCTTCTTTCTTTGTATTTTTTTCCCTTTAGAAGCAGTAAGAGGCAAAGGAGGTAGACCAAATGATTTAACATTAGACGGTCCAGCTGCCGCACTATCCAAGGTAGCCGAGAAAGTATTTTGAGATGTTTCATCAACCTCGGTGTTCAGATTCGCTGAATGAACATCATGATGTGACTCTGATTCTTCAGTGGCTATAGTCGGCAATAATGTGATGTCATAAGACGATTCGGTTGTTTCTCTGTCTACGTTTGCCGAAGCTTCGAATGACTTCTCTGTAGTCATTGACGGCTCAAAGTCAGAATCATCAAATATTTGAGAATTCAGTGGAACTAGGCCACTTGCTTTAAAACCTTGTACAGCATTGTTTATTGTGGCAACCTTGCCATAAGCCACGTTAAATATTTTGGCTACATCTTTAATGGTAATGACTTGTCCTGGATGTTGCGACAAATAGTCATTGCATGCCCGGCTATAAGCGGTTTTAAAAGGTCCGTAAAAAGAAACATCCAGCGGTTGCATGCGATGGCTTGTGTGGGGAGGAAAACCCAACACAGTAATATAGTTTTCTCGACATAAATTCACTGCTCGTAGAGTAACGTGCGAAGAATGGTTGTCCATAAACAGCAAAATTGGACTTTCCTTAGAAGGTCTTACATTTTTTATAAAATGTTGTAACCATTGGAGAAAAGACCCAGCGTCCATCCACCCTGACCCATTGCACACGCCCGAAGATCCCGGTGGTGCATCGTTTAAGAAATGCTGATGCCATCTGACTCTTGGAAAGAGGAAGAACGGAGGAACATAATGGCCAACAGCACTAAAACAGCACGCCACACTCACATTTGTACCCTTTTCAGCAGAAGATACTTTTATGACTCTACGGGTTCCTGTTGGACTTAGCACGTTCGGTGTCTTAGTTGGCACCGTAGGACAGCCAGTCTCATCTACATTGAAGATTTGATGAGGAGCGTAATTTATTTTGGCTAAAATTTCTTCATATGTAACAAAAAATGATTCTTTGCCGGTTCGTCTTTCGTTGGTAAATTTTAACCATAATTATTCACTGCAAATTAAACATGACACTTTACGCTAAAATATAAAATAATATATACGTAATAAAATTATATACTTGTCGGGTAAGATGACGAGCTCGCCATCTTGTCCGCTTGTCGGGTTCGTCAACTTACCCTACACGACTACTTTTAAATAAATTTTACAACAGACAAAAATGTATACGTATTTTGAGAAGCGTCTATAAGCTATGGTCATACAATAATAATATCTTACATAAAATACTTACTGCGGAAAGAAAGCACTAATAACAAACAATCTACAGCTTGTTTTATAACGAACTAATTTTACAAGCGCACAGGGTCAAAACATTAATGGCGTCATCGCGCCACAAAACTATGACAAACTTTACTATCCTCGCACTGCAAAGTAAGAAACAATGTTGACACACGAGAGACTTCTAAGACGTGGCGCTATCTATTTACCTTTTCCGAAATGAAACAATTCGTCATCTTAGCCGATTCGTCATCTTACCCGCCCTTCCCCTATTTAGTTTTTACCGGAATGGTGAGATTTTAATTCTTTATTATGCAATGTAGAAAGGATCATATCACTGCATTTAACTTTTCTAAGAAAACGCTTAATATTTGCTTACATTTCAGTTAACGCAATCTAGCGGCGACCACACAACTCGGTGATAAAACAAAATCGTAATTTGTAAAGCAAATAAAGGTCTTTTAAATGCAACCAAGCTAGTTAAAATCCATTGATCATAATTGTTACGCCCCCTAGTGGACCTTTTACATACTCGGAAATAGGTTCCATCATTTTCTCTTAGACACTTTTATTTGAAGAAATTTTATCCGGACGCAATATGAGTACTAATTTCTGAAATATAATGTAATATTTCCAAAATGATGTATGTCGTACAGAACGTTATTTAAAAAATATCAGAACATAATAAAATGTACCTATCTTTCAGTCAACTGGTACCAAACACATCTAAGAACAAAGTATTCTAAGAAAATGTTTAAAAGCAAATATTTATTTCAAAGTAAACTAAAAACATAAATAAACTTAAATTTAAGGTAAAATCTGCGATACCAGTGAATATCAAAAAAAGAAGACTTCTTTTGTTACATTGAACAGCAAATATTTGTAAGTAAAAATGTAATTATAATTTGAATTGCAAAGAAGGTATGTGACATAATTCTATATTATTCTTAAATTAAAAGTATTCGAATATGTAATTATAATAATTCGGCATATTTTCCTCAAAATGTTAAATTCGATAAAATAATTAGGATGAAAATTTTCCTAAAGCGAGTATTGCTGTGACATCTATGTGTAGTCTGTCTAATTCGTGGAATGCACGGTTTGTGAAGTAGAGTATTTTAAACGTGCTTTTTTGGGATATACATATAAATGAACATGATAAATTTGATTTAATATTTATTTATACTTATATTATATAATTGAAAATATAAATATACAAACAACGACTTTGCTAGAACCAACATTGCAGCTACCTTTTCTTTGTGAAAGGAATTTAGCCTATCAAGAAGGTAACGTTTACAGTAACGTATAGATGGAGCTTATTTATTAAAGAACAAATTATTTAAGTTATTTATAGGAGTAAAAGATAAAATAAAAACAGTATAATAATAATTAAAGGTGTGTTGTTTATTTAAGATACCTAACGATAATAATAATTTTCAATTCAATATCCAAAAAAATACGCACAAAGTATATAAAATATGTTATCAATTAATCAGTTTTACAGATATTAATTTTGCAAAAGAATTGCGGGCATGCATATTATTCGATTTATCGCGCTCACTTCTATACAGGGCCAGTCTAAATATATGCGACAAATTTTATGGGCTGATTCCTAGAGTTACTATAGTCATAGAAGTTAATATGAATGTATATATTAAACGGCATAGTTTTAAAGTTATAGATGTATAATACTAATTTAATAGTTCATAAAATACCAATAAATAAGAAAATTAACTTAAAAAATCGTTCGAAATCACCGCCTTCAACTGTAATTCCAATTTCTATCCTCCGTTGCATTGACTGGTGAGTGCGTTCAAGCATACCGGGGGTATTTCGAATTGTTTCAAATGCTGCAACAATACGTTCAGTTTATCCACATTTTTAATGGGAGTCGTATAAACTATTTAAGGTGACCCCAGCGAACAAAATCTAGAAAATTTAAGTCTGGAGATCGCCGAGGCCACGGTTATGGACCTTCTCGTCCTATCCACCGATTTGGAGACGCACTCCCGAAAACTCACGAGCAATTAAACTGAAACCTGCTGGAGCACCATCGTGCATAAAATACATTTGCAGTTAGTTGATGTTTTATAAACTTCAAAAAATCTGTTATGAGTCGTAATTGTCAAATTGAATGTCATTGTTGGCATAAGTAAATATGGCAATTTTGTGTAATTTTTTTTTTCATTAAGAACCATTTTTATAATATAGAAAGTTGGTTTTGTTATTATTATACTTAGAAAAGAATGGGATATATTTTATTATGTGCCTACCGCATAGGACAAATAAATAGAAAAAAGAACAATACACCAGCAATAATTGGTAATAACAATAATATCTAATAGATGTCACATTTCATCAATCAAAAACCATATTGATCTCGGCATTTTTTCATTTCTTTACCATTACATATTCACACTGTGTCTGCTCATTAGCGCCTATGTAACTGTTTGAACTTTTTAAATTTAGATCATTCATTCATGAAAAGAAAAAAACAACGAAAACATTGTTCTTGTTTTATGGCCTCGTTTACGTTATTACGCCATCAGCCAAATAAATGCACTTTTTATTCCCAAACTGTCCAACATTTGCCGGCTTTCTAACGTTAAAGCTTGACAGTTGGTCGATGATACTTCCTCGATATTCTTTCATATCCACAGCACATCTCACGACCGTTACTTCTTTGGTGTTTTCAGTAGTTTGTCCTGTCAGTTCACAACATTCATAAGGTGACATAACACGTCGTATTGTACGACCGACACTATTATATCACTGTATTATGACGTTTACCAGCAAAGGACATCGCCTACTGATGAGGATATTCTTACACTTAAGCTTAATTACATACCGATATGTCAAATTAAGGCTTGCGTTTAGTTTTCAGTTTGGCGGTGATGAAGAATACATATATGTATATATAATATAATATATTAATAATGTATTATATTATACTACATATATTATAATATAATACCAATAACAATCAATATTCTTTGAAATTTACAAGAAAAATTCAAAATGTTTGCATATTGCAAAAAAGCGTTCCGCTTTACTCTGTCATAAGTTGTAAACCATTGACCTGATAAAAATTTATTTCATACAAAAGTTGTAGAGAATTTTATTCTCTACAACTTTGTATAAATCTATTTGTACTGTAAAATGCAGCGGATACATGTTATTTTCAAAAAACCTGTTTTTGGCACCCGTTTTCCAAGGTGGCGGCGCCGGCGGCGACTTTTCGTGTTTACAAATTTCAGGATTTCATTAGGGCTACAAAATGAACAAAATTTCCAAGTATGACCTTTACCCGACCTTTTGCAAGGTAAAACTACCTATTGACTGGACTAATATACATGTTGACCATTGTAATAAACATAGAATTAATAATCTAAAAATGTTTAACTTTTATATGAAAGATTCACTAAACAAATTGTTTTCTATGTACACATACTGCTAAATACTGTTTAGTCATGATACATCTATACATTTGTACAAAATAAATTGTCTTTATCACCCCATGATGATAAACGCAGGATTAATGGAGATGGTATACACACTCTAGTCTGGGGGCATTACAACATCGAATAGCCTTCTTTATAGATCGAGTCTCATGTGCATCTGCCATGTGGGGGCTGTTGCCACAACAGTCTACGTAAGTATCCCCACTATACTTGCTAAAGAATTGATACAATATCCTTCAAATAAGTCATTTTTATTATGTCTAAATATCAGTTGTCAGTCGTTTTTTCTTAATTCCTCCTAACTTAAATTTTATTGGAATACTAAACTAGAAGCAAGTAAGGGTACCAAATTATATTACCTATAAAAAAATTTGAAACACATATCATAAATAAATTTTATCATCGCACTCCTTCTTCATATGAACTTTAACTGTGCCAAATCTCACACTCTAGAATTTGTACTTTTTTGAAAATATAAACGGAAAAAATGAGGGATAATGACAGTGAAATGTAAAATTTGACTCCACCAGAAATTATGGAACAAGCCTTAGTAGCCACAAACAATGTATTACCAGCTAAATTCGCAAAGATGTACGGAAAATTTTACGCTCAATTTATGCAATTGAATATTCAAAAAATAATGTTTTATTATGGGGTCGTAGAAAAAATAGTGTATGCAACTCGCATTTAATGGCTATTAAGACACTCGTATTCATTACAATACTCGCCTTCGGCTCGTATTGTAATTTTCTTACTCGTGTCTTAATAGCTATCATTAAATGCTCATTGAATAATATACTGTTTTATGTAGAATTGTTTTTTTCCCCGTTACATTAGAAATTATGTTTGCCAAAAATGTTGGTACGTTGTAAAACGGACTTGGAATATGATAGAATAGGCCTAAGAGGTGTATTTTCTTTATGCAATTTGAGTAAGCTGTATTTTTTGGCGGTTGTGCGTGATTTATTTTTAGTGAAGCTGCTGTCTTGGGCGAAATTAAATGTTTGGTTGCCCATTTTTTATTCAAGTCATTATTAGCTCTTTGAAATTTAAGTGTTGGGTCATTGCTAAATTTGGAGTATACGTGTTCATCGTTCAGTAATTCCTTCATCTTCTCTTAATGTTCTGTTAATGGAGCATTCCAGAAAACAACGTAAAAAATCCTCATTTTTTTAAATACATTTTTGAAGTAGTAAAATATATTCCCGCGTTCGCTTATTCTTTGTTTAAAAGGGTCATGCACTTTATTTAGTTCTTTTCTAACGAAAGACGTTGGTTTTGACTTTTGTTTTAACCTGTCACCGCGACAGATCCTAAGAGGCACAAATTTGTGTTTCTCTTCTGCAATTTTTCTGTTCTTTATTACGTCTTCTTCAAGATCTAACGTATTGAGTAATAAGGTAAGTAAATAAATATTTGCCTTATATGTTTTTTTACATACGTGGTACAGTTAGTTTTTGAGAATCGTCGTTTTTATAACTACTTTACGCTTTGTCCCGTACATTACAAAAGTGTGTCATTTCTTTCATTCTATCATCGAATGTAATTTCAAATTTGTATTCACGACGGATAACACACTTTAAATTATCTTCTTTTACTGCACACTAGCCATTTTTGCTTTAAATTTAATTTTCTGGTTGTCCCTACTAAAAATCTTTTGTCCCGTACGTGACAGAGTCGGGTACAATTCTTTCGTCAATGTGCTTTTCCCAAATATTGCGTGATATTACATGTGTTTTTTTCTTCTAGTTTCGTTATGGAACGCTTATAGTTAAAATCTACCTGCACCAGTAGAATGCGTAAATGAAGGAGTAAGAAAAAAATCCAAGATCCAGATTTTCTTCAAAAGGAAAGAGAACGGATGAAATTGTTGCGGCAAAATAAAAAACGAGTAATGACAGCAAAACAAATAAAGGAACAGAGAGGATATGAAAGAGACCGAAAAAGACAACAACGAGCTAAAAAGAAGTTGCCGACTTCAAGTTCAACAGTTGCGGAAATTGTAAATCCCTACAAATGTAATCAAACCTATGGTAAAGCCATACGTAAAACTTTAAATGCACTTCCCTCCTCCCCTAATAAGAAAAAAGTTGTTATTGCAGGTTTAGCTAAGCAGATGGGGTTAGAAATATTACCATCCATTAAAGAAACGCAACGTCCTAGCACTTCCAAGACTCATAAAAATTCCCTCAGTGAAATGATAATTTTTTTTAGCATCGGCCCGCTATAGTACATACATGTCCAGGAATGAAAGACTGTAAAACTATCTGGATTCAGGGAGAAAAAGAAATTGTGCAGAAGCATTATATGACAATGTTTTTGAAGGAAGCTTATGAAAAATTTAAAAATGAAAATCCTGAAATTTCACTTAGCTTTACAAATTTTTGTAATTTAAGACCACCTGATGTTTTACTTTTGAAATATACACCCTTAGAACAATGCAAGTGTCGAATCCACGAGAACTTAATTTTAAAACTCAAAGCACTTAAAATAGGCTATATAACAGGGAATTTTGGCAATTAGTATTGTGTGATTCTAACAGAAATTCCATTTGCTAGACTAATACGTGTGAAAACTGTTCCCATGGAAGGAAACTTAAAACACTGTTAAATCCGAATACAATAGTGTCATGGAAAACTTGGGAAAAAGACCGCAATACAGGACGCTTTTTTTGGTAATTCAAGAAACGTGTGCTGGCGAATTGGAGGAAGAAATTCTTCGAGAATTTCCAAATGTAATGAATCATGTTTATACAAAACGTGTGCAAGCTTATGAATTTGAGAATGATAAACAAACTAAAGATGTGCGCATACTTCAAATTGATTTTGCTATGTCTTTTAGTTGCGAATATCAAAACGAAATACAAAGTGCCTTGTGGTCTCGAAATAGTGTAATACTGTTTACCGCTGCCACTTTTTTGAACGGTACTTGTAATTTCTTATTTGTTCAGATTGTCAGAAAAAAGATAAGTACACGATATTCGCTATGATAACTAAATTATATGATGAGGTTTTTCAAAAAGATCAGGAAAAGGTGCACACTGAAATTATTTGGAGTGACGGACCAGCGGCAGAATTTAAAAACAAACACATGGTGAAAGTGCTGAAGGAATTGTCTCAAAAATATGCCAAATCATTTTTTTGGAAATATTTCGTTACTTCACATGGCAACGGGGTAGGAGGCAATGCTAAACGTCTTGTGCGTACAAAGACTTTAAATAAAAATAATGAAACAGTAATTCAAAACGCCAAACAGTTTGCAGAAGAAGCTGTCAAGCTTTTGAAGGAGACAAAAGTTTTTTATGTATCCGAAGAAGATATAAAAGTCTTTATTAATAAAAGTAATTACTTGGAAAATGTTAAAAATGTACCAGGAATTTCGTCTTTCCATATACTTCGATGCGATATTGAGGGAAATTGTTACTCTAAAAAGGATGCCTTAAAATCAGAAATGGCTATTCCATCCGGTTCAGATTCCCGTAAACGACGTAAATTCTGTTAAAATAAAGTTTTTTCTGTTTGTTATGTAGTTATAAGTATTATTGTACATTTGTGTTGTAATAAATTTGATTAAATCAACAACAATATCGTAAGTTGTCCCATACGTGACATCCCTGACCCGTACATGGCAGTAAAATAAAAGCTCTTCAATTTTTTTTGTCAAACATTATAAAACAGTAGTTTCCCCAAAACAAAAACAAAAATACTTCTACTAGAGTTTATCGTATTTTTTGTTAACATTTATCCGTAAGAAGAGCTGAAAAATAGATTAATTTAACTAACTTGATAAACGTGGTAGTTTTGCATGTCCCGTACGTGACGCGTTAAAAATTATTAATAATTCTTAAGTATTATAAAATAAAACAATATATAACAGTGTATTACAAACTTGTATAATACATAAAGTTTACTATGTGTAGGAAATGAATTGCATTTATTGTTCTTAAAAAAAATTAAAAGATATTTCTAAATTATCGCGTACACTTGTCCCGTACGTGACACTGGAATGCTCCTAATGCAAAGAGAAACAATGCTGTAAAGGAGAGAAACGAAATAACTTGTCAAAAACCTACTTTCCAGTTTTAAATAATCCACAATGACACACCCTGTGTCTCTCACCATTCTATTTGTGCCGGAATACATCTCATAATAACAAAAAAAAACAAAAATAACAACATGACACTGACGTTTGTCGTATATTAACAGTGTCAAAGTCATAGTAATATTTTTAGGTAAGGCTTTCAGGAGCGTTTTACTATATTTCTTCGTATTATTTTGAAAATATGTTATTTTTTTTTAGTTGCATTGACAATATAGTGTTTTTTTATATGTATTTCTATATTTATACAAACTGTGGAAGACAACTTTTGGAATATATTGTCGAAACGTTTTACACAATCATTTTTATTATTATCATATCTTTACTAATTGTTAATTCATGTGTTAATTAAAACAGGCCGCTAAACCAAGATATATACAGATTGTCGTAGTTAAAAGTTAATATGCATCTTCAAATACACACACATAAACATGTACCTATGTATAAGACCGGTGGTGTGGGGAGATAGTGGGGAGATCGAGAGCGGGGACAACACATTCGTTCCGTAACTTTAGAGCGTGAACGTGTACATACATTGTATCTGAGCAATCTCGCAAATATTAATACCGCTGAAGGAAATAGAGCGATTGATTTGGATGGCTTAAGAGAACAAATTTTTAACGCCATACAAATGATTACTCCTGAAATGCTATCGAATGTACGAAATGGGTTTTATAATCGTTTAGGGTACTGCTTGATGCAAGAGGGACAGACATTTGAACATCTTCAACATTAAATTTTGTATAGTTCATTTAATATTTTGTTTCGTTTTAAATGTGAGAATTTTATTTAATTTTTTATAAGAATTTTATTTTAGTTACAAATTTTATAGAGTTTTGTTTCAGTTCAATGTTAATACATTATATATCAGTTACCAAAATATTATACAAAAGCCGTAAAGAGCGTAGCAATTTCTTAAAGCAAACGTCTACATACTAACTTTAAACGTTTTGCACTAAAGCCTGGGTACCCCGGTCACAGTATAAACATATCCAGTAGTTGCAGTCAGTGTCGGCACCTTTGATCTTTAGAAACCAAGTTGTATGTTCGCGCATTGTAATGCGCAATGTCGCATAGCGGAGAGATCGGAAAGTTATTTAATAAGCAGGTCCGGATCTAATCCTATTTTAAAATAATCGGGGCCGGATTAACTAAATTTGTTAATAAATGAAAGTATTTGAATTAGAAATATTTAAACAATAATTATGTACGTTATGCATATCATTGTCTTAGATTTGAAACCTGTGGCCAATTTAACAAATTTTACAAAATGTTGAAAACTATTTTGGAAAAGTCTACTAGATGGAATAAAATGATTTGGACGAAAATTATACATTTAATGCTAGTTTGAATATATGAGTTACATTTAAATATTACTATATTTGATATAATTTGTAAATGTTGCAAAATAACAAAATTAAAAACTATCTTGGAAAAAAAAGCCTAATAGATGGAATAAAATTATATATTTTAATGCTAGTTTTAATATATGAGTTACATTTAAATTTTACAATATTTGACATATTTTATAGATGTTGCAAAGTAACTTAAAATTAAAAACCATCTTGGAAAAAAGTCTCATAGATGGAATAAAACTACATATTTTAATGCTAGTTTGAATAAAATTATATATTTTTTGCTAGTTTTAATATATGAGTTACATTTAAATTTTACAATATTTGACATATTTTATACCTAAATGTTGCAAAATAACTTAAAATTAAAAACCATCTTGGAAAAAAGTCTCATAGATGGAATAAAATTACATATTTTAATGCTAGTTTGAATATATGAGTTACATTTAAATTTTACAATATTTGACATATTTTATAAATGTTGCAAAATAACAATTTTCTTACTTTTTTTATTTAGTGTTTTAAAGTTTCTATTTGCAAATTTAAGTGTGTAGTAAATGCGAACTCTTATGTATAAGCAAAGTAAGTAATCGTGTGGAAAATTTTGACATGGACTAATAAATTGTATTTCTTGGAACTGGGCTTTAATTTGTGACCCAACGTTTGGACCCACTGACAACTGAGGAAAAATGGAAGAAAAGGTTTCTTCTAATTGTAGAAGATACTCAATAAAATTGGAACAGGGCATCAGTAATTTACCAAAAGTATCTCTTTCCTTATTCTGATACGCTTTGAAGTAGCAAAACATATTGTTTTCATTAAGTTCTGAATTAGTCTTTGAAAAGGCAATGCACTGCTCACACTGATGTCTAGAAAGACACTTCTTAAACAAATAACCAGCGATATACACAACAGCATTTTGTTCAGGTAAATCTAAATTTTGATAATCAGTGGTATCCACTGCTAATACATTAATAAAAACAGTTTCTTCAGGAAAAAGTATATCTAACTTTTGAAAAGATGCAGATTGCAAGTTTAGTAAAACTGAATCTAAATCATCAACACAATTGGATCCCACTGATAAATGAAAATAATTCAAAGTAAATAACTTTTTGAATGCTCGAGAAAACTGTATACATGTCGGATTAGTAGAGTTTCCTCCCTGTTGTCGAACAGTTCCAAAAAAATTTTCAATTGTATCATGATTGAGTCTTCTGGTACACAAATATTTTATACCCTTATATTTAATAATATCCCATATTGCCATAACAGAAGAAATTGCAATTATCTAACCATTAATAAAATTTAAGGTCTGTGTAACATCATCATTATTCACATTTAACACGATTAAATTCTTGAAAAGGTCCAACATGTCATTTAGAACTTTAAGCTGGCTTTCAGTTCCGAAAAAAGGTCTATTTAATACCTTGCTGCTCTTAAATAATTGTGAATTCAGTACATCAAATAAATCATCCATTTTGGATATAAAAGTTGCAGTTGCCATTGCTTGTTTCTCCAATTCGAGCAATCCACTCCTTACGCCTAGTGCAGAAAAAATTATTAATCATATGCAACTATTATTATGTACAAGTATGCTTGAATGATGTAGCAATTTTAACCATTAATAATTTACGTCAATATTTTTTTATATTTTACAATAACTTTTTATAAATTCTATAATCCTTTATGTCGTGGTCGTACTTATGTGCATGTATATCTGAATATTTATTTGAATTTTACGATTACCTTATTTCCTCAGATGGAATATTAAAAAAACTAATGTCTTTTATGTCCTTTGAATACACACTTTTACACTGCGGTACACAACACTTTATACTCATTGTACTCGATTAATTTAACACACTAAATCAAATAAATCTTTCGCAATTATCCACAAAAACCTAATACACTTTAAAAACGGTTGGTTATTTTCAAAAGCACGTACTAAGATCTGTTGACATACAAACTATAAACAAGTCTAATTCTGTTTCTTACCGTCACTGCGACACTGCGCATTACAATGCGCAAGAAACAACTTGGTCTCAATAAATTTTGGGAGTGCAACTACTGGGAAGGTTTATACTGTGCCCCGGTGTCCCGATATGAACTCATCTGTACTCCCCTACTATCGTACCCCTCCATTTCATGTTTGCATGCACATGTGTGCGTGTTTGTATTTCCCTATATCTACTTTTATTTCAGTCAAACGGTATATGAAACGCAACAATCAGCTTGCTAAATCGTTATAGTTTTCCAAGAAATGGAATTCTTAATGCGCCGCTAATTTCAAGCGACGGAGTAATAATGCAGAAATGTCTGTGCCGGAACTTGTTACAAGACACTGGTTGGAACGAAGCGTACTCGATACGAACCTGGCTTGCGAAAAGATATCCCTACTCTCATTATTTTACTTTATTTGCAAACTATCCTCCCGCACGTCCTATCTCACCGCAGTAAGTCGACAGCTCTGCGTAAGCCCCCTTAAGGATTGCATAGCGAAAAATTGAAAAGACGGATATTTTATGTATTATTTCCTGGTTTTGAGTTCATCTTTCTTCGAATAAATGCTAAATTTGTAATCGTTGCTATTAATGCCATATGGTATATGCTTTACTGCTTTCGTATTTGAGTCTCTCAGTTTAGTTGGATATTTCCATTATTTAAGGCGAATCGGGACGGCCAAGTGTGCGAGAGGGATGCAGATATCGGAAAAGTAATTAGCGGTTTCTGAAGAAACGGTACAACCGATTTTCAAATTTTAAACTGCATACTTCTTAAAATATTGTTTGAAAATGCGCCAACGTTTTAGTTTTTCAATTTTTGGTTTGATAAAAAAAATATTTTTGTAATAAAAAAAAAAATTAAAAATCGGCGCATATGAAGACTAATTTTTTAATGACAAAACTTTTTTTTTTTTTAATTTCGGCAAATAATAACGCCCGAAACGGAAAAATGCATTTTCCTTTGACAGTCATTATACCGACAGTCCGCTGGATCCTTTTACACAAAAAAAGTTAAGGTGGGACGTAACATTTTCTGTATTTTATTGATAGTAACGGGGTCAACGGAAGAGCGTGGAAATTTTGAAATTTCCATCCTCTAATTTGGTACTTACCTACACCATTTCTAATTGCAATTCAGAAAGCGTAAGTTGATATTCAGAAATCGTCAACTGTAATTTAAATTAATCGTTATTTAGGTATCAAATGTAATTCAGAAATCATCAGTTTTAATTTGGAACGCATAATTTTGGCAATGAATAATATGCGAATAGGAACATAAGTGTTGATTTTGTTAATAATAGAACTACCCTAGGTTGACCTTTTTGTATATTTTTATCGTTTGTACTGTGTGTTGAATTAAAATGCTGCATAATCTCTTTTAAATTACATTTGATGATATTCTCTGAATAACAATTAATTGATGATTTCTGAAATACAGTTTTCTCTATCTGAATTTCAATAGGCTATTCTAATTGCAATTCTTTTGTTCTGAATTTCATTTAACTAATCGGAATTACAAGTATTAGTTTCACAGTAAAAATGTCGTTTCCATGACACCAGTGTCAAATGTCCCTCACTTTTAACGTTGGTGGCATAAAGTTACATTACAACAAACGCTAAAAGTCCTACTGTTTTTGATTAGAGTGGCGGTTTACGAGCTAATAGTGCCTAAATTTTAATATATTTTCCCCTCAAATGTTACATAATGTTAATAGAAATTTTGTTGAACGTATTTGTAGCTGCAGAACCCAACAAGGAAATCAGTTCGAACATTTTTTTAAAAAATAAATGTTAGGTAATTAATTTTTGTTACTATTGCTATTTTTTTAATGCTGGAAAATAAGTTAAATATAGGCACCATTACCTCGTAAACCGCCACTCTAATCAAAAACTTGCATCCTCTCTGTTTTGTCTAGAATCTCAAGATATATTAGAAATTGTTAAAAAAACGCGGTGTTGCAATTTAATAAAATATGTTTTTCTGAAATAGCGCCCAATCTGGCAACAACGCGTTTATTTTTTCCACGCATTTTTCTTATTTGGACTAATTCCTAAAACTTTGCTTCAAGGATCATAGGTCTATCTTTTCAAATAAAAAAGTTAGCCTATGTCAAGATTTAAAAAAATAACCTGTATATAATTGTCGTATCAAAAATTTTCTAAGCTATGTAGGATTACAAAATACTGCAAAATTAAAGTTTTTTGAGTGCGTAAAACAATGTATATTATATAGTCTGTACCAGATAGACAATTATAATGCTTATAATCTTATAGCTATAAAATTTTGTCGACAATAGTTAAATCGGGAATACTGGTAAATATCTATGTTATTACCTGGAAAATGTTGCATTCGGTACTGAGATTGAATCTAAATCTACAGGAGATATAATATTTTGTACATTTAAACTGTGGGAAGTAACTGGAACAGATGCTAAGTCCAAATTCTGTTTTGTAGCACTATAATATAAGTAATGACAAAATAATACAAATAATAATAATAATAATAAGGTATACATTTTTTCCAATATAACTTTGATTTTAGAAGAAGCTTTCTCCCTTTTGAAGAATGTCTATAGTCCATTTTCAAATGTACAGTAGGTACTGGGTAAACACACACAACAGTACAAGGTTTGAGTAAAGAAACAAAATAATATCCAAAATCAGAAAGTACGAAAATAGAACAATTTTAAGAGACACTATGACACATAATGATACGACACTGACAATTGAAGAATCTGGAAGAAATATAATCCGAATTCCTTTTGGGTGGAATTTTTGTTTACAGACATGAGGTTTTCTTGCAGAGTAATTGGTAACTATCAGAAACTGTACGACGCATGCGTATTTTATGATCAATGTTCGGAGAGTAGAATTACAAATTCGATTCGTTTCCAACTACTAGTTTAGTGTTCGGACTAATACAAATTTGCAATTGTAAACGATTTTCAAACTATCACAAGAGTGAGGTGTTTTATCTCTGACAAAAGTTCGCACATGCGTGTGTAGTGTGTGTACACATTTCAAGTAGATTTGTTTAAATTTCTTTGTGGTTGGTAGGGTCATTGCGTCGAGGTGTTAACGATCACGATTCCTTTATTGTTGTACATAATGGAAATACATAACCTCCGTGTATATTCACATTTGTATATAAAGGGTAACTAGGTATTGGAAATATACAAACAAAGAGATTCTATAAAAGATCATCTTTAAAAACAGAAACGATTATTTACAATGAAGTGTATAAAAACAGACATAATTTCTATAAATATTAATAATTTTGTATTATCATAGGTCCATAATGTACATTCATTTTCAACAGATTGCCTCTCTAAGAAGCGTTCGTATTGTCAAAATCTCAAACAAGTTTGATTTATATTAAATTTTGACTGGCGCATGCCCATTAGAAAAGTCGGAGACTGTCGAATAACTATCACAAAATCTCTCTACGAACAAACCTATGATGTCATTGGAATTCCCGGAATTGCAAGTTCCACAATGGCACTGTGTTTTGAATATTGTGTTTAGTAGATATAAGAATCAAATTTATGGGTGAGTGGGGTGTCTTGTTTGATTTTTTATCGCCGTACGTGCAAAAAGTCAGTTTTCGGAAAACCAAACTCGGAAAGATTTAGGTACCCGTTCTACTTTTAAATGTATCAATAACTAGTATGAACATAGTATTATATTTTTTCAATTTTATATTAATAGTTTTGTTCAAAAAGTAAGTAAATAATAGTATAATTTATTGAATTGTTGCAGAAAATACGTAGGTACCTAAGCTACTATGAACCCGTAGCTCGTAAACATTCTTAACAGGCTAGCCCTTTTATTTCCAGTATCATTAACATAATTATTTATTATCTTAAGTCAGTAATATAATTATAATTAAATAAAATAATATTAATACATATTAATAGTATTAAGTCAATTCAATTGGTTTAACTATGCATGCTACTTCGCAGGACACTGGCAATGTCTTGAAAAGATCCTTCAGCTCGAATATAGGTATAATTTGTATGGCGCAGTCAATTAGACGCGTGGCAAAAAAGAACATCCGCATTTACGGTGCGGCGAGATCAAAAGGGAAAACGTATATTACTGTTTCGGACGCTATTTTCTGGCGAAAAAATAAAATAAAAATTGATTAAACATTAGTAGATATAGCTTGAACGTCGCGCTTGGCCACTTTTTCTGTTTTCTTCTTTTTTCTTAAGTTATTACAAAAAAAAAAATTTTAGAAAAAAAAAATTGAAAAACTAAAACGTTAGCGCATTTTTGATTATTACTTTCAAAACATTTATTCTTTCAAATTAAAAATATTTTGCTTGGTTTTTCTTAAAACAGCTAAATAATTTCAGCGCCATCTACCGCATCGGAAACACACTAAATGGTCGTCCTGATTCGCCTTAGATTTTGTGGCTTCAATTCTGTCAACCTTAATTTACAACAGGGCTCCTGTAATTGGTTTTTCTTTTAAATGTGATTACTCCAAACTTATCGCCTGTCAAAATTGGATTTTTGCTTGAAGCGCCCCGCACGACTTACACTATTCTGTCTAGTTCGGACATTGTGTCCAGGGGGGGAAATGTTAAATTGAGATTGCGTAGACATCGTTTTACTTCTGCCTGCAGTTGGTAGGTGGCGCATGTGTTGACGAAATTTTAGGATCACATGTGATATATCAGGGCTTAGCTGCTTGTAGGCTATTAACTGTGTTTAGTAACTATGGCAACTACATGTGGTATAGTTTTCAAATATTTTTGTTGACAGTTTTTAATTAATATTTATATGTATATGCTAATTATTAATCAGAGTTATAAAATATTAACTTATTTTTTAAAATTGCATGTACGTAAGTATTTATTCTGCATAATTCGAGTAATTTATTTATTTATTAGCACTTTTTTCTAGACATCCTAGTAATTATGCCGACAAGAAAATGTTATGTGTCAAATTGTGACCAAAATGTAAAAGTTTTCCACATCCAAAATCAATTCGTTTTCATGAGTGGTAGGAAGCTACATGAGATCCTAATTTATTCAATGTCATAAGAGAAGATCGATGATTTCCATTTAAGGAATAAATAAGTTCAAATGTAAGAATAATTTAGAATACTTTCTCTTTAATATTTTGAAATAGAAATAAATTTTCATATAAAAATAAAGCGTTACTAAAAAGATATGTTTCTAATTTATTACTAAGTTATTATAGCAATAAGTGTAGTTTATTTTTATTTAAACTACATCTACTACATCTACTATTTTACTTCCGAACATTTAAAGTGAAGAATAAAAACTATTAAGGTAAATACAAAATGGAATAGAAATATATAATATTTAAATTTCCCGGTTCATCGGTTTGATCCATTTTAGTACTGCCTGCAGTTGGCAGGCGGCGTTAAACATTGTCTAACCTTTTTACTATTAAGTTATACTATCTTCTAGTATAGTGATCTGTGATTGTGTCATAGCGAACTGAAATTGATTAATGGTTTCGATAGTTTATAACCTGCAACTGAATTTTCGAACGCTTTCCAACATTAATAAAACGTCATTGTACATTGTATTTCACTTAAGCTTAATTACATACCGATACATCAAATTAAGGATTGCATAGCGAAAAATTGAAAAGACGGATATTTTATGTATTATTTCCTAGTTTTGAGTTCACATTTCTTCGAATAAATGCTAAATTCGTGATCGTTGAAATTAATGCCATTTAGTATATTCTTTAGTGCTTTCGCATTTGATTCGTTCAATCTATTTGGATATTTCCAGTATTTAACGAATGAAACCTGCAAACATTTGACACTGTAATTCTTGAATCTTGTACGATCATGTATAGTTACTGACCCTGTGGCTTCAATTCTTTCAACCTTAATTTACAACAGGGCTCGTGTAATCGGTCTTTCTTCTAAATGTGACTACTTCAAAATTATCGCCTGTCAAAATTCGACCTTTGCTTGAAGCGCCCCGTACGACTGACACTATTCTGTCTAGTTCTTACATTGTGTCATCGCGAACTGAAATTTTCAAAAATTATTTTCGGACCCTCGCTCTCTCATCGGAGACTTGGATCCATAGACAAAAAGCCAAACGTTGCGGGAAAGCTGCTGCAAAACTGCATGTGCCTGTTGTATGTAATATGGAGTTCATTGTTCAATATCCTCCAAACTGCGGACTGACTTATGTTTAAGGCAGAGGAATTTTTTTTGGTGCTCCTCAATTAGCACCATTTCCTCTTGTTTTTTAAAATTTCCCATTGCCCTAAGACATTGGTGAAGACAGACAAATATCGAATAAAGCGGGATGACACCGTTCGGGTATCGTCCTTTAGAAAGACGTCTAGCTCCACGTGAATTACTATTGGTAAGACCGTAAAAAAGATCATATTGCACAACTCAGCATCACAATAATATTGAAATGACAAATAAATATTTTTCTTTCAAAATAAATATTTTCGCAGAAACAGGTGCGGCATTAAATCTTGTTAGTTAGCTATAACAACATTTTAAATTTACCATTAAACATACTATAACATTAAAACTATGTCATTTAAGATTTACATTGATATGAACTTTTATGATCATTGTGTCATGAAACTAAACAAAACACTAAAACACAAAAAACTAAATACTTATTTCGTCAACTCTGTTGTCATATTCAGTAGCACTGATTAAAAAAAATGTGTTCTGTATACGATACGGTGTATAGTCAACTTGGTTATATGTATGTATTTATATTATATATTGCAATAGGTTTTAGAAATTAAGAAGTTAACAAAAGATGGGTAGTAAGCAAGAATGTGTAAATCTATATGATCAACAACAGTAAGTAAGCATATAATACTATTTTTCTACTTCCGTGTTTGAAATGCCATTTATCGCATATGTTTCCATAACGCTAAGTGACCTTTTAAACACACCTTGACAAGCTGTGGCTTCGTGCATTTTAGTCACGGGCTGAACTTAGCAACGGGCTCTTTAGTCACGGGCTGAAGTTAGCTCTAGGTATTTTAAATACAAAAATCAAGTGAAATTCAATCAAGATGGTTGACACTTGTCATCAATCTGTCAAAATAATCCAACATGGTGCAACAATACACAAGTAGTTTTGTATTATTTTGACTATTCAATTCACCTGTCATTGTTCAAATATGAACCAATAAAATAGCAAATATTTACTTTCGTATCATAGCAACAGGAAATTTCAGCGATTATATCTTCCTAGAAGGTATTCAAGTGGATATTTTAAACAAGTGAAAGTTTTTATTAATGTAACTCATTTACTAACAATATTGAAGGTACAATTAGAAAAACTAACATTACTGCAGTGCTGCAGCAGACATTCTGGAACAGAGCTATCACTGGGAGTACCCGAGGGAGTACCTTTCTCTTGTAGCTTAATACCGTCACTATTACTGACAGATGTCGAAGTTGTACATGACACATTTGTTGTTGTAAAATTTCTTCGCATTTTGGTGATAATCGACTCGTGGTGCTCATCATCAAGCTGCAAGTACGATTTTATGGAATTCAGATTTTGGTGTCCCGTTATTTTCATCAGTTGTTGCTCTCCGACTCCAGCTTTCGCCAGAGATGATACAGTTGAAGAGCGTACCGAATGATTTGATATCTTCCTTCTTTTAACATCTAATCCAGTTTTTTCAGCTAATAACTTCACCCATTTACTGATCTCACATATACCAACTGGACTGTTCTTATACCACACCGCATTCTCAACTTTATCCCAAAACGGATTCGGTGTCAAAAACATCCTTTCTGTTTTCACATTTTTTCCTCTCTTCGATTTCAGTAGATAATACAATCTAAATAACAGAAGAATATTAATTATACCGTCTTGAAATTAAATATAAATAGGTTACCTAACTGGACACATATCGGTATTGCTTTTATTCTCTATCAACCACTTGCTGCCTGTCAATGATTTAGTTCCCCCCTGCGCAGTTTTCGAAAATACTGGATTATACTCAATTCTACCAGTTCTTCTTCCCTTGTTATCGAGTTCCTCCTTGAAGTAATAGGTGAAACAGTTGCTCCCTTCTCCTCCCCGCCAAGCTAGTTCGTAAGATGCTATTAAGAAAAACTTTTTCTGTAAACCGTCTGGGGTACTCTCATCTAATATGCGTATCATATTTAAGTATTCTGGTTCTGTAAGTGCCGCCGCGTTGCTGGTTCTTTTTTCAGGACACGCTTGCAGTTTTCTTCTTGTAGCATCCCTGGCGTCACGTGCTGACTTAAATATTGCATCAGAAAACGGGTTTACGTTTATTTTCCACTTATTGAAGAACATTTCTTGAACCATTTTCGCCGTCACGTTCCACATGTGCTTGATGACGCCTTCTTTATAATCGGACCCATCTTTTTTCTTCATATTACATGCCCACGACTTTAAGATGACATTTAAGTCCACAGGAGAAGTAGATTGATCCAGTTTATAGCCTTTTGCTGTTAAAAATGTACTAAATTGTCTCCATACTGAATCTTTGGATTTCTTCGTGTTCCAAGGGATATTTTCGCAAATTTCAGCATCGATTTCGTCTTCAGATTTCGTGCCAAATCTTTTCTCAGTTCCCATTATTTAGAAACACCAGTTTTTATTCAACGAAACGAACTAAATAGGAACACGATTCCAAAAATTTTAATGACAAACATAAATGTTCTTTTTGTTGACATGGAAACGTAATCATGTGTAACTAAATTTTGAGTCATTTTAATATGAAAAATTGATTTGGTTCATTGAATAGTCTCTCGAATACGATTCGTAGTCAAAGTTGAGTCTACTATTTTTGTGGTGCTTTACACTCATGTCTTTCATAATTGCGAATACTACTCGTGCTCCGCACTCGTAGTATTTAAATGCAATCATGAAAGACATTCGTGTAACCACCACAAAAATAATCGACATAACTTTGACTACTCATGGTATTATAAGTGATTATTTGTGGTCGTAGAAAAAGTATAGTATGAAATTCGTTTTATAAACTCGTGACTAAAATGGCGTTTACAAACATTGATACATAATATACATAATATGTATATGTACATTGTTTAATGTGCAAGTTACATGTCGTGGGACGACGCCGTCCTTGCTAAACCGACACAATGAACGACGATAAGAACTCTTCTTTAGAATTAAGATAGCAGTAAGAAAAACATGTAGTTAGAACTTTTAACAATTGTAATAATATTCAGGACACGATGTATAAGTTAGTTAGATACAAGCTCCCGCAAGATAAACCTCTCGAACGGGATAAATGTATTTTTACTCAATAAACATTTTTAAAAATAAATTCTTTTTTTAAAATAATTAACTTGCACATGTTTACAGCAGCATAGGCATGGTGCTACATATTGGTTATAATTTTGACAAAATTTGATTGGCGCTATTGATTGTGTGGGACGATATACATTGTCTAAATGTGCAAATGTTTGGGCAGTGTGTAGTGCTGCTAGTTTGATAGTGATTACCAAGATTAATATAGTTTTGTGTATTGTTGATTGTATGAAAATATAAACATTGTCTTAGGCGTGTAAATGCGTTGAGAGTGTGAAGAGAGCATATTCAGTGATATTATTGATTTTCCATATTATTCAAATGCTTGATTATACCCCCATACTGTAGATAGATGTGTACTGAAACAAGTATTGTTGTTTTGGACGTGTGAATGCTTTAACGACAACTTCTTTGATTAACATTGGTATTATCACTTTATCCTTCTTCTTTGTATTCAGTAATAGGGTGAAACAAAAATGGCCATTTACATTTTTTTTAGATTCTGAACGCATTACAAACACCCAAGTCAGTGGTCCAATAGTTACTGCTAACTTGTATTTTCGAGCATGTATCGGTCGCGCTGGCATTGGAGAGGAAAGTAGGGGTGCCGTGTTGTCACGTATTGCATGAATTGATCGCCTATGGCTAATGAAAATTGACACATGCTGCATAAATAGTTTTAGCGAATTAGTCCTATCTGTAGCACCCTTGCAAATGCTGAGCAGAATTCTATTAACACACTAATTTTAATGCGCTACAATCTGTATTAGCCAATTAGAAATATTTTCACTGAAATTGGAATTAACAGATCTTCCGACAATAGAATCATTAAATAAAATAAATACCAACCATACAAAGTTCATGTCATTACTACAGGAATTGTGACCCAACACAATTTCAGGCCAGATGAGGCGTCAATGTTTTGCAGGGCTCATTTAATGGCCGTTTAACTGGATCTTACTTTAATTAAGGTAACCGTACAAGAGAAAGGCAGATGAATATTTTAAGAACCACGCTACTTGCTCTTGATAAAGATATTCCTTTGACGGACAGGTGTACTCTGTACTTGCTATATGACGGTGCTCCCTCTGATAATTTGCGCATAATTACTGAATATTAAGCCGACTGATTTCATCAAAACTGGATTGGAAATAGATGGCCAATAAAATGACCCGCATTGTCACCAGATTTGTCAAATAGATTGTTGATGGAGAGAGACCGGTTAATGTTCTGGTATCCGAAACAAAATGTGTTGAGCATGCCAAAATATTATTCCATATACAATAAAAAGAATATATAGTACAGAGCTTTTTTATGAGTACGGATTTCCTTGCGAAAAATAGCGGACAGTTTGTAAACATCGAGTGAAAAATTAATTGACAGAATCAAAAACTTTAGTTTTTTTTCTAATTAGTACGTGTAGCGTTCTTGTAATAGTAATAGCAAGTTCAATATCTTTTTTCAGTGTTTCTCTCTGTGTGCTGCCGAATGCTTATATGAATTTCACAAAAAGTGTACCTACGTCGAAGTATTCGTAGTATTTTTCTATTATTTGGTGCATCACATTTATTGTGTTGATAGTTATACCTTCGATGCTTTTGTACATGCCATTGTCGTTTTTCAGTATATCCGAGGGGTAGACCGCTGTGGAAATCTGGTGTACACGCAGAAGGAAATCTATAGAAATCAAGTAGAATTCATAGAAATCACTGGAATTCAAGTGGAAATTGCTGGAAATCTGTGGAAATCTTTAGAAATCACTGGAATTTATTGGAAATCAATAGAAATCAGTGGAAATCAATGGAAATCATTTAACGAAAAGAAAACCTAATTGCAATTAATTATTACAAATCTCGAGACGAATCTATAGTAAATGTCATAGTTTTAGTTACAGATTTATATTACATCTAACCGTTCTTGTGCAAAGCTGAAAAAATACAGCATATCTTTACTCTCTTGGTAAATAACTTAAAGAGTCATTAATTTCATTAAAAAAAACAAGAAAACTTTATTTATGTAATCCCGTGATTCCGTGATTCCCTCGCGCAGCACCACTTCTGCTCAACACAATCCTCGGCACCAGCCTCGACATAACCTCACTTTTCTTATAAAAGTGGTAAATGAGGAAGTCGGTTTTTGTGGCAAATAAATGCGTTTACGGTGCAATACTCGGTGCAATATCTTGGGTGTTTTTCTTAAGTTTTGCTCATTGTGTGTTGTTAATAAAGGCCATCATAAAAAAAATTTAATAGAAAAGAGTGAACAAATGCGCGCAGCTCGGCGCGGTCTAACCTCAGACAGAAAATTTATAATTTGCACAGTGTGAAACAATCATATTATGGCGAATATTTCTGTTGAAAACGAGGTTGAAAAGCGAGTTGAAAAGGTAAGAATTGTTTTCTTAAAGTGTTTTTGTTATAACAATTCACATTTTAGATGGGAGAAAGCTCGCAATCGTATTCACAACAAAATAATTGCGACTTTTTTAGTCAAGCAGAGAATGACATAAAAATTAAAATTCCGGATTGTTTAAAGCGCATGCTGTCTGTAAATGGATTCGAAGACGCTGTACTAATATCTAGCATAACAGAAACCGATCTAGAGAACATTGAAAAATTTGCGCGTGAAGTTCTGCCAAGTGTTATTGAAGAGGAAGAATATGAAAAGTATTACGGATTGTTCCACAAAAATGTTGAAAAGCTTGTTATTATTGCTGGTCACAGGAAAATAATATCAATTCTTAAATCGTATTCCGCAAGTAGACTTGATTCTATAAACGAACCATCTGTTACAAAAGAAGCGTCTTTAAAAGCCACTTCAAATGCATCATCTACTGCGAAAAAGAACGCTAACACAAGCTCTAGTACAAATGTAGTTGAAGATACAAATTCAAATGACTTAACTGCAGAAAAGAAAATTGTGTCAAGTGCCATAAAAAATTGGTTTCGTAATAAATCTCAATCAGTTCAGTGTGAAGAATTTGAGGAACATTTTGACAATATTAAGTTTTCAACGCGCATAGAGGCGGAAGATCGCCTTGTTTGTCTAATAACCTGTTATTGTGAAGAAAAAGCAATAAAAATATATAAAATAGCCGCAAAGCCAGGTTTAAAGAAAAAATGGGTGTATTCCAATTTTTACAGACATCTTCACAAATATCACATTGAAGATGACCGTTTTAAAAAGCGTACCACTAAAATTGTGAAATCGATGAAAAGTGTAAGAGACTATTTCCAACCAAGTTTCAAGCCATCAGTGCAAAAAAGTAACACACAAAAAGTGTCGGTTGAGGAGTTGACAGTTTCGCCAACTTTACAGAAAGTCGAGCAGAAAGTCGTGTTTGATTCCGTAGAGGTGGAGCAAATCCCGCTTAATACATTGCCATCCTGTTCCCATCATAGCATGGGCAGCTGTTTTTTAAACGAAAAGCAATTGTCTTTCTGTGACACAAGTCCTAGTAAAAAAATTAAAATAATTTCAAATATTTCTTTAGATATTAAAAAGTCCGAAAAAAACTTTTTCATAAGCAACACCTCGGGCGAGACCTCTGTTAATACCAAAGGTGGCAATGAAAGTAATATCAACTTAATGGACATTCCTTCAATATCTGGAAATCAAAGTTTAGGTAAGAGAAGTAAATAACACTGGTCAACAGTGAAATTGCTTCTTAGGTGAAAGTACCCAATCCTGAATGAATTCAACGTGCTGAACACGAATATCACATTGAAAAAAGTTGATTGGCTCACGTTCAAGAGATATTGACGTTTTGTCCATTGTATAGATGCTATTGCATAATGTAATGCAATTTAGTGAGAAATTACGAAATTTTGCGTCATATTGCATCACCCCTTCATGCAAAGAAGTTAATGCAGCATTTACTGTAAGTTTCCATTGAGAGTGTTGCGAAATTGATTGCGCAATATCAAGCAATAGCTAATTATAGTTTATTTATAAATGGCCGACGTGACAGTTAACTCGTGCAATGTCCGTTCATTCGCGCATATTTTTCGAAGCTCTAGCATACATAAGTGATTGCTATAGTGTAAAGTAACTAAACAGTAGCAATGCCTCGTAACTGTGTTAATAGTGCAAATAACTTCTGTTATATTTGCGGAGAAGTGACATTTGCTGCACAGAAAAAGAACATCAGTGCAACAGTTAAGAAAGCGTATCATTTGTATTTTGGTTGCAAGATAGGCGACCAGGACAAAGACTGGGCCCCACACGTATGCTGCCGCACTTGTGCCGTAAATCTTTCACAGTGGCTTAATGGCAAAAGAAAGGCAATGCCATTTGCTGTGCCCATGATTTGGAGGGAGCCCACCAATCACGTTGACGACTGTTATTTCTGTATGGTACGACCAGCTTCTGGAGGCATCACCAAGAAGAAGAAGTGGACAGTTGAATACCCTAACATACCATCTGCTCTGCGACCTGTCTCTCATGGCGAAGGACTCCCAATTCCAGAACCTCCTACAGATTTTTCTATCAGTTCAGACGATGAGGATAGCCATGCGTCGGCGAGTTCTCCTCAACGTGGCAGTAAGGATGATGACTTTTCGTGCTTTGACGAAACATCTGCACCACATAAACTTACCCAGGATGAAATGAACGATCTTGTTCGCGATTTGGATCTGTCGAAAAGCAAAGCGGAGATACTGGCCTCAAGACCTCGACAGTGGAATCTTCTGGAACAGAATGTCCGAGTGACTTCATTTCGCACTCGCCATCAGCTCTTCGAATCTTTCTTTAAGAAAGAAGAAAGCCTTGTGTTCTGCTGCGATATTGGTGGTCTACTACAAGCTCTCGGTATTGCACATGATCCCCACGAATGGCGGCTGTTTATAGACGCTTCAAAACTGAGCCTAAAGGCGGTTTTGTTGAATAATGGGAACCAGCTTCCATCCATACCTATTGCACATGCGGTCTACATGAAGGAGACTTACGGCAATCTAAAGCAGCTACTGGAGACGATTAACTACAGCAAGTATGGCTGGCAGATATGTTCTGACCTGAAGGTAGTATCTCTATTGATGGGTTTGCAGCAGGGATATACAAAGTACTGCTGTTTTCTTTGTCTGTGGGACAGCAGAGCAATCGATTTGCACTACATCAAGAAAGACTGGCCTCCGAGAGCATTTTTTAAGCCTGGAGAAACGAATGTACAGCACCCACCATTGGCACAGCCACACAAAATCATCATTCCTCCTTTACACATCAAACTCGGTCTTGTCAAAAACTTGGTAAAAGCCATGGATAAGAATGGACCAGCATTCAAGTACCTGCATGACAAATTCCCTCGACTCAGTGAAGCCAAAATTAAAGAGGGCATCTTTGTGGGGCCTCAAATTAGACAGCTCTTCCGAGACCCCAAGTTTGAGGAACTTCTTCAAGGTAAAGAAAAACAGGTTTGGGATGCATTCTATCAAGTGGCAGCAAGCTTCGTGGGGAATGACAAGGCAGAAAATTACAAGTGTCTGGTTGAGGATATGTTGGCTTTGCTTCATGAATTCGGCTGCAATATGTCCTTAAAGATCCACTTTCTTGATTCCCACTTAGATTTCTTTCCTGATAACTGCGGGCAGGTCAGCGATGAGCACGGCGAACGCTTTCATCAGGACATTGCCACCATGGAGCAACGGTACCAAGGCAAATGGTCTACGTCAATGCTAGCTGACTATTGTTGGACAATCAGTAGAGATGCTCCACAAGTCCACTACAAACGGCAGGCCAAAAGAAGTCGAAAGCCGGAAGCAGACTAATGTTTTCTTACCATGTATTATAGTATTGACATAAGTACACTTTTTCTGAAATATGCGTAAATGTTTTCTTACCATGTATTATAATATTGACATAAGTACACTTTTTCTGAAATATGCGTACATATTACAGAAAACCCGTAGCCAATTCAGCTTTTTCTTAGTCATTTTCGTGTTCAGCACATTGAGTTCATTAAGAAATGACCATTTTCAGCTTGGAAGCATGAACTTTTCGAAAATTTGTTGCCCAGTGTAATTTATGAATGATGTATAAAAAACAACATTCTAGGAGAGGATCAGTCAAACACCGAAAATTCTTCGAGTCAAACTACCACGTTTACAGTTCCCCCGACAATTCCTGTACATAATTTTTATGCAAACTGTAAAAACTATGACATTCCAGACGAGTTGGAAATGAATTCGGTTTATTATATTGGGGTACTTTCAAAAGTTCCCGAGCAAATACCTGGACAAGATACAGATGATTATTTTGAAATACCCGAGGAAATACCCAAGGAAATTGCTGAAATAGATAACGAATTAGAAAAGAATGACTCTGACACCAACCGTAATGAAAAATTAAGTAAGAAGTCAAAATGGTCTAGCTACAAGTATCAAAGAACAGAAAGAAGTAGACGAGCCAGGGAACGCCTTGAGAAGGACCAGACTTTGAACCAGACTCTTATCACAGATTATTACTCACTATCAGACAGAGTTTCAAATATTATCACAAACAATCGGGAAGCGTCCGAGTTAATTTTTTCCTCAATTTTGTCAAAAACCGTTTATGTCGTACCGACTCAGTCCGTTGACATCGAAGGTAATCCGGGTCAGGATAAAAACAAAATAAGTAACTTTCTCAAAAAATTGTTGGAAATATCGTTAGAAAATTCCAGAAATTCCTCTAACAGGAATCGTTACGATGATGCAACTAAGAAATTTGGTCTATATTTGTATTTTATAGGTGGAAGGATGTTGTATGAAACTTTGCATCAAAATTTACTGAATGCACTTCCATCAATTTCCACGCTCAAAAGATTTCTTGATGAAAATCGAAGACCAATGGACGAAGGAACATTCGATTTTGATGGGTTGCTTGAATATTTAGAGAAACATGATTTACCTAAAATAGTTTGGATATCCGAAGACGGAACGAGAGTCACGGGAAAGATTCAATACGATAGTAGAACCAATAAGTTAGTTGGCTTAGTTCTACCACTGAAAAAGGGGATTCCCCAAAAAAACACGTACATTGCGACGACAGTTGAAAAAATGCATTTTTTTTTTGAAAAAAGTTCAAAGGCCAATTATGTTTACGTTATAATGGCTCAACCTCTGTCACCCGGAACGCCTGCTTTCTGTTTAGCCATGTACGGCACTGATAATAAATTTACTCACAAAGATATAGTAGATAGATGGGAGTATATGAGAAAAAGAGCTTTTCAATACGGAATCACAATATGCGGGTTTTCGTCTGATGGCGACACTCGTCTGTTAAAAGCGATGAGAATTGAATCAAGTTTAGTCAGTAAAAAAGAAGAATATCAGACTGATTGGCCCTGGTTTCAAATGACTCTTGACCACAAGAACGAATGCTACATTCAAGACACGATTCACATTCTAACAAAACTCAGAACGCGAATTTTAAAACCCGGTATAATCCTTCCTCTTGGTGGGTTTATGGCTACAGTAGATCATCTCTACCAACTAATTTCGACAGTTTCGAAGGATAAACATCTACTTACGCTATGCGACCTAAAATGTGAGGATAAAATGAATTTCTCTGCAGCAGAAAAAATCTGTTCTTATCGCGTCATTGAACAACTGAAAACAGTACAAGACAGCGAAGGCACTCAGATTTATTTGAAAATAATGCGACTTATACTGGAATCATTTTTGGACAAATCGCTCACCTTGGTTGAGAGACTGTACAAAATGTGGTATACTGTTTTTTTTCTAAGGCTGTGGAGGGCATGGATCAAAGAAAAGAATCAATATACAATAACAAATAATTTCTTAACGAATAATTGTTATACCTGCATTGAACTGATTGCACATAATTTAATAAAACTAATATTGCTACTGAAAGAAAAGAAAATTGACATAAGAAATTTTTCTATAACTCAATTTAGTAGCCAAGCTTGTGAAAAGCTCTTTAGAGCTGCACGGTCCATGACATCAACCTTCAGCACCGTGATTAATTTCAGTATTAAAGATTTTCTACATAGTATTGACAGAATCAAAATTATAAATACTATAATTAGCGGAGAACTGAAAGATACTTTTAAATTTCCAAGAGAGGAAAAAAAGTTTTTTGAAATGCAAAAAGATACGGTGAATACGGAAGAAATCAGTGCAATAGACATTGAGACAACTATAAACAAAGCTTTAGAAGATGCAGTTTTTGATGCAAAAAAATTAAAAATTATTACAGATAATGTTTCCGATGCATGGAAATTTCTTGACATTGCTTTCATCGAAGAACGCAATATGGAAGACGAAGATGAAGAGTTTGAAGATATTACTTTTGATGTTCCTACGAATACAGATGGAATAGAAAAACAAATGAATGATTTAATTTTTGGTGAAGATTGGGAAGCTACAGATGAAACTACTGTTACTCACGACAGTCTAGCCTTAAAAGATTATTCTGAAACAGTAACGGATCTTTCTCCAAATTCACCTTATGTCAAGATTAACTTAAGCAATGACAAATCTATAATCGTAAAAAAGTCGTCATACTGCTGGCTTTTAGAAGAAAACGACGAAAAAGTCAGTTCTGATAGGTTAAGAAGATTTTTTGTTAAAAATAAATCACCTGAAAGTGGAGATAAATTGAAGGGCCTTAGAAAAAACAGAAAAGTTGTCACAGGTTTACTCAAAAATCAAGAAAAATTAAAATGCTGCAAAAATAAAAGACGAGGAGAAACAATTTCAATTTCATCTGATTGTGCGAGAGGAAAAAAAAAAAAAAGAAATACGAAGCAAGTAGATAGTAGTTCGCTCAAAGAAAAATTAAAGAGCAGGAAAGGCAGAGGGCAAACGAAAACTTTGAAGAGAAAAGTGACTTCGTGACTTCCGAAGAATCTGACAGTTCTGTAGAAATTGAATACGCAGAAAGTGATGATTCTGAGATTTTTGTTGAAAATTCTGATGGAGGTGACGATAAAGATTTAATGGAGTAGAGCGAAGACGAAAAGATTTTCATTTTATCGTAGTAGGTATCAATCGGTATCAATGTTCAAAGTATTTTACTGTTTTTTATTTGAATAAACTTCTGAGCAAAAGTGGCTTTGATTAATTGTGATTACAACAAGACTGACCTAATATGTGTTTTATTTGTAAACACCATGTACATTTGAATTACTTTCACTATATATGAAAACATGAACGTTTCCGTATTTTTAAAATAAGTATTTTTTGTGATGACGCAATGTTTCTATCCACCAAATGAAAAAATCAAACCCGGTAAATGTGTATGGTAAGCAATCCCTTCAAAGAGCAGTAAACAACCATTTAAAATAAATAAGAAATCACTGGAATTCTTTGGAAATCTTTGGAAATCTTTGGAAGTCAGTGGAAATCAGTGTAAATCTTTGGAATTCATTAGAATTCATTGGAAATCATGAGGAAATCTTAGAAATCTTATGGAAATCGGTGGAAATCACATTAAATTGGAAATCTAGTGTACAAATTTTCGTCTGCGGTTTACCCCTCGAGTATATCGGTTGGACTTCATTCTTTGTTGTTTTGATTTATTTTTTTCTGGCATCCCCTTTTCTTTCCCAATCATTCTTGACATTTTTCATCAAACGATATATTCTTTTCTCTTCCTTTTTTTCCTTACAAGTGTCTCTTTAGCCGTCGTTGTTATGTTGTGCTACTAACTTGATTAAATTTATTGTGTTAGTATTTATTATGCCTATATTCCGTATATCAAATGACTTTATAAAAACGGTTGTCACAAGGGCTTTTTTTAATGGTTTTCCCAACGTCAACTCGACGTCACCAAACTTTGACGTCTGCATACGTGTTTTAATTACACAATTATTTGTAGTATATGAGAAAACTCCATTCGAGTAAATAATAATACTTCAGCGTGTGTGCACAATCGGTTTTAAACGCCCACTTTATGAATAAGAAGCCGTTATTAATATTTTTGTACGTTGATATTATTATTATTATTTGATTTTTGGTTATAAGAATTCTCAGAACATTCACGTCACTGTAAAACGAACTGTAATTACATTTATTTAGATATGCACATGTACATGCATACTGCACGAGTTAGGTACAAAATTCGACATTTTATTATCCAGGTAATCATTGTAAATAAACAATTGGGTTTCATTTATTGTCAAATATGTCACGTATATTAACACGTGCTCCTAGTTTCTCTACCATAACTTCGGCGTGTGTCATTGCAAAATTAAAGTTTTGCATTTAAACGTACTCCCATATATCTGCAACAGAATAAGCTTTCCTTCGAAACACGTGAGCAGTAATCACGTGCAAACGCTCATGTCCTTCCGCAATTACATAAAATTGTCTTGATTGACGTCTAAAGCTTGGAACGAAGTGGGATGTAGAATTCGGATGGATCTTGAAATACACCCTTCTAGTTTACCATGTTTGAGCGTTCTACGTGTACAAGTTTCATATTAATCGATTTATGTTGTCATAGATAAGTAGTGTACGAGGTACATTGCGTGTTTACTATATATTACTCGAATTTCTAATGTAAAGATTACGCTGAATGAAGAACGTATGTGTCTGTTAACAATAGAATGCGCGCTGTTAAAGAAACTCTGTATACTGTCCTGTTATGTTTTAAGAAAGAATATATCATATATTCATATTAATTTCAGATGAACAATAAAAAGAATCCTAACAAGTTCATAATTATTTTAGAGTTATGATTACAATTTTTATTTTGCCCCAAATTTTACAATTTTAAGGGTAACTATATCCGTTTGCAATGTGTTATGTGTATGCTTCTTCCTGACAAAATCTTTTATATCATTCCCGTATTGTTTATTTTTTGATACGATTGATGTGAATTTCAAGCACTGTTGTAAGTTCTGCGATTTACGTCCAAAATTTTGTCGTTGTTCGTTGCCTTCTTAAATTTTCTCCATTTCCATATAATATCGTGCTTGATGCTTTTATATTATTACTATACAGGGTGGTTCACCGGGAACTGAATCGATCGATGGCGGAAAAACTATAACTAGGAATGATCTGAAATTTTGACACTATACTAAAGTCGATGGGGGCCATTTGCCTAAAATATTTTCAAGATGGCGGCACTTCGGGCTATGCCAGAAGTAGGCACCAACTTCCTAATTTTAAATAGAATACCCTGTATATTGTCAGGTTTTTAGATTCTACGTGAAATTCTAAATATATTTCATGTATAATGTCATATATCTAAGTGTAACCCTTTTTGACTTATTGAAATTCTTATGTTAAATTTGACGTTTGCAGACAGAAAATCAATAGCACTTTTTCCATATAAAGATGAATTTATTATTAAATTTGAAATAAATTCTCTCAAATAGATGGTGTAATTAAATACTATTTGTATAAAATTGTTACACTTATTAATACAGAGTGTGCGAATTATACGCCTGAAAACGAATTTGGAAAAATTGCCAAAAGACAATTTTTTGAAATGGGAAACGGCAACTTTTATAATTTTATCTTATTCTGCATTAAAAATAAGGATAACTTTGTATAAATATGTCTATTATAAAAATTGGTAACAGAAGCTACAAGATTTATATTTTAGTGTGGTTTTAAGAAAAATCCATCCTCTTATATTGAATTAAACTTGCAAGGATGGCGTGAAATGCCAACCGAAGCAATTCTAACGATTTTTTGAAAAGGGGAAGGTCAGTTTTGCGACAGTTGACCATCAAATTTATAAAAACATGGAGAGTGTCAATTGAATTAGGATCCAGATCTTTGTGTGATGTGTACTTAAAAATTAGATATATACTTATTTGCTATTTATTTGACCTACGTATATATTTTTGCTGGCATATCTGATCCTTGTCATTCGATGTAAGTATTGTCATACATAAAATCATGAGTGATATAATTTTGCCGGCAAAATTTAATTATTATGAAGAGAGTTTGTTGCTTGGCAATTTCGCGAGTGACATTGACAGATAAAAATAACGAGCCGTCAGGCGAGTTATTTTTGTCAATGTCACGAGCGAAATTGCCTAAAGCAACAAACTCGAGTAGAATAATCATTAAATTTTGCCAGGCGAAATTATATCACGAATGGTGTTCGGCATGACTATTTCATGAATAAAAATTGACACAAAGAAAACAATTTTATTACTTAGAAAAAGTAAATTTTAACAATTAAAACAATCTATTTAGCATTATTAATTATGTGAAAAGAGCAATTGTAATATACATTTTGTCCCTGATCGTTTACAGTTTGTAATCCGTGTAATTCTTTGCATTCTCCTTCTTTAGAAGTTGCTTGTTTCGAAGAGCTGTTACTGTTCCCTCTCAAATTTTGAACTAAATTGCCATGATGATCTACGTCAAGCTGAAGATAGGGTTTCAAAGAATGAGCACTTGCGTGTCCTGTTAGCTTAATTAATTGTTGCTCCCCAACCCCATTTTTGGCTAAAGCAGATATTGCAGAAGATCTGTGAGAATGATTTGTTATCTTTAACTTCTTAGCATCTAACCCAATGTTGAGTGCTGATTCTTTTGTCCATTTTGATAAGGTGTTTAAGCCTATAGGTGAGTTTTTGAACCAAGAACTTTTCTCCCAGGCAGGGTTTACAGTTAGGAATAGCCTGTCGCTTGTTATTGTTAAACCTCGTTTTTCTAAAAGTTTTTTAAGTAATCTCACAGGACAGAGACTCTCACTTTCTCTATTTCTTATAAGCCATTTACTGGAAGCCGAAACTTTGGACCCACCTTGCGTAGTTTTAGAGAAAATGGGATTAAATTCAATGCGACCGGTGAATTGGCCTTCATTATCTATTTCATCTTGAAAATAGTGCACTTTGCAATTTACAGCTTCGTTTCCTCTCCAGGCAAGCTCGAACGAACAAACATGAAAGAATTTTCTCTGTAACCCCTCCGGATTTTCTTCATTCCAGCTGCTTGCCATGGCCCGAATCTCGTGTAACGTAAGAGCTTTGGCACTCACTTTTCTTGTCTCAGAATTTTGCTGAAGAAGTTTTCTCTTCGCATCACGAGCATTCCTGGCTTCCTTAAAACAAATATCGGAGAAAGGATTGATTTTGATATCATAATCTTTGAAATATTTTTCTTGTACCATTAATGCTGTTGTGTTCCATATTGATTTGACACTAGTTTCCTTGTAGTTTTCTCCGTTTTTCTTCTTCATGTTGAACGCCCAATCTTGTAATATTTTTGCGATTTCTTCTGGAGTAGTTGTAGGAAGTAAATCATAATGCCGCTGTTTACAAAATTCACTGAACTGTTGCCACACTGACGCTTTAGTTTTGACTGTGTTAACAGGAACAACCTTGGAAGTGGCCTCTTTAATGTTTTCAATGGATAAATCACCGAATCTTGAAGAATTGGGATCATTATTCTCGCACATCTTTTTCAACTGACGTTTGCAAAAATTATTGCAATGGCGGCGACTTGTTGAATCGGTTACTATGTTTGCAAAAAACAGAGGAAAATTTGCCGCTGAAAAACAGGTTGGTTGCTTCATTCTCCCTTTTTATTGGTTGAGCAACCCTGGCAATATTTAAAATTTGAAATTTTGTCGATGCGAAACTATTTTTTGATTCAAATGATCAATTCTTATTGGGCAAGATTTTTATGAATGAAATAGTCACAGATATATGTTGACGTAAGCTAAAATGCATTAACAATAAATGTCAAGTTGAGATATCAGTAAAATAATCGTTATAAATAAATTGCAAATAAAACAATTTTTCACTTTTAAATGTTAACACGGGTGTAGGTTATTAAGGGTTCTTACAGCACGCCAGAGTGTATTAACTCTGAGTACAAGCTTCCTATGGAATGGTTCAGGAAATAAATCTCAAACACGAGCAGAATTATAAAATAATATTTTCCATATAGTCAAATAATTTCCATTAATACAAAAAATTCCTCTCTCTCCCTCTCCGACGAGAATAAATTATTAAGCAATCATAATAATTGCATCACTTGTTTATAAATAAATCCTTCCCACCCGCTAACTACAAGCTTATATGTATAGAGTTCATCATCACTGTAATATGCGTTTGCTTTAATTAATACTATGAGGTATGAATTTTGGAAGTCTTGTTTCAGAAAATTAAAAATAAAAGAACAATTACAATTTTTACAAAAACAAAATAACATCAATGCAAATCAATTTTTCTAGAACACCTGGCCTCCTTTGTCATACACTATATACTTGATATAAGAGGACCATAGTCCTCGTTCTTAATTATAACGTTAACGAGGACATAACTAATTAGTTTAAGCAATATTAATTAATTACTGACCTAACTCTTAATGCAGCCTCTTATTTCCTTAGTTTTAATTAATACGTTGGGATTAGAATTATGCATTTAATTAAAACATAACGTACTTTTGTCTTAAATCTATTTTTTATTATAATTTTCCTAAACTTATACTTGGACTATACCATTTTGCGTACCTTATAATAATATTTTTTTACCATTCATAACACAAATTTAATTCGAATATATAGCCATCAATCAGAAGAAAATATGCGGATAAGAGATGCAATTTGTACTATCAGCAAACAACTAAATAATAATACAAATATTGCAAATAATTGTAAAAATAATACAAACCGAGTAACATAAAATTATAAAGAAGTAAACTATTTACCGAAGTTGTTACTCTTCAGCAAAGTAAACTAAATTTGAAATTAACCTTAAGACCAATAAACAAACTAATAAAAAATAATAAATTTAAAATAGACAATATTAACAATAATAAGTCATCTACACTATTTAACTAAAGACTGCATTCCTCAAGATCCATAAACAAGAACTCTGCAATATCGTATATGTATATGTTGTTTTCCAAGAGAATCCTTTTCATATTGGTTAATCGTTTGAGTTCTTGCCGACCTGTTGTATGGATATACAAAACAGTTCCCTCCCCTTGCATTACAGTAATGATTTTTCAACTTAACCCAGATAAGACTAACGTCCTTCTAGAAGGATATTTTATATGCAGTTTTTTAAAAGCAAATTAATTTAGTTTTGCTGATGTATATAAGATGGCGCTATCATGTTTCGCTAAAAACACAGATACTTTTCATAATAACAACATAGTTGATCTAGTATCTTTTTCTGTTTATGGCGTGAGTGAGCGTGAAAACTACCTTGTGCGTAAAATGACTGAACCAGTAGACCTTCTAGTGGATGGGTAAGAATATTTTGCTTTTAGTAGTATTTATGACTTTCTAAACAATTGTATTACATTGCTGAATACTTATTCTTCTAACCTCATATTACAAAATTGAACATATTTCAACATGTTAACTTTGATATACCTTTACTTTCCTGTATCCTTCTAGAAGGACGTCAGTTGTAATAAGGTCCGTTGTGTGCTATTGGTGGGTACTTACAATTTTGCTAAGAAATACAATTGGTTAGAGTCATATTATCTGAATATAATAACTTATAACCCCCAAAATAAGTCAAAGTAGTATAGTTTTATATTTTGTTCCAGAAAACAAGTAACGTTGTCACAGATTCTAGATTTTATTGATGGGAATGAGGATGTTCTTCCATACAGCGGTGTAAAGGTAAATATTATGCCACCTACTAATGCGATGGATGACATTACTGATGAAGACAGCGGTGATGAGGAAAATCCTCGCATTGACAATGTCCCAGGTAGTCAGTTGAATGCTCCTGCTTTCATAGCCACACTTGATAACGGACCTCATCCAGAACGCGATAACGCCAGCTCTGAAACTTTTACGAAAAAAAGTAAAACGACAAGTATCAGACGTAGAAAGGAATATCAGTGGAGAAAAGCTGATCTTGCGCAAACAAATTCCGTTTGGCCGTTATATCACACCGCGAAATATAAAGAACGAACGCCTTTAGAGTGTTTTCAATTGTTCTTTGACTCTGAAATGATACAAATGATGGTAAAATATACCAACAGATATGCAAATCAGCGCAACAGAAATGGTGATATTTCAGAAGACGAAATGCAATGTTTTATTGCTGTTTTGTTACTGAGTGGATATGTAGTGGTACCAAGAAAAGAATTGTACCTACTGGGAAACGTCTGTTGAACCACAGAATACTATGGTTTCGGAAGCAATATCGAGAGATCGATTTAAATTTATTATGACAAATTTACATGTCTGTGATAACACAAAGCTAAATACAAATGATTAATTCGCTAAAGTTCGTAAACTAATAAAAAATATCAATCAAAAGTGCATTGACAACATTCCTCACACTCAAGCATATTCGGTAGATGAAAGCATGGCACCAAGCAGTTCATCAAAGGTAAGCCGATACGATACGCCTATAAATTTTGGTGTGGCGGTACCAGCACTGGATATTTAGCTTAGTTAGAGCCATATCAAGGAGCTGGAACATTACCTGGATCATATGACGGTAAAAGTCTTGGTTATAGTGTTGTAATGACATATGCCAATTTATTGCCAAAAGATCTTCCATATGAAATTTATTTCGATAATTTCTTTACATCTATACATCTATTGGAAGACTTAAATCTACATCGACAGGGCGGACCAGAATATTTCGCTTTATCGGGTATCGATAAGGGGAAAGAAATGGTACTTCCCTATCATAGCCCATATGATCGATGTAGCTGAACAAAATGCTTGGCAACTATATCGACATGGCGGTGGAAAACTAGATCATTTAGCATTCCGCAGACGAATTATTACAGCAATTTTGGAATCCAATCGACGAGTCAAATCTAATAGGGGAAGACCATCAAGCCACTCTAAGATCGACTCACGTTATGACAGAATAGAGCACTATGTGTCCGATTTACCAACGGATGATATAACTGGTAAAAAGAAACAACTTCATTGCCGCCTGTGCCATAAGAAAACGACCACAAATTGTGTAAAATGTAATTTACCACTCCACGTATCATGTTTTATAAATTATCATACGAAATAAATTTTTTAAAAACCTTTACTTCTTTATTCTTACTAATTGGTAAATGTATTTGCATAGAAATATTATCTAGGTAACTAATTGAAATGAAATTTCCATGTAGGTACCTATATGTAGTATATACAGCTGATATCCTTCTGGAAGGAATGCCAGTAGTTCACATAGTCCGGATGTGAGAGATGAAAGATATGAATTAACAAGTTTAATTAGTTGTATACATGCAAACTACAGCAAAATTTAACAAAAATTTAAGAAAAAAAAAATTCAGCTTTATCTGGGTTAATATCGAAGGTATATCCAAATACAAATGTAACTACTTAGAGAGATTGGCGAAGAAAATGGCATTTATTCAAGTGGAATGTGATTGAGAGTCCAGCTTGTGATTGCTGAGCTGAGATTAAAACAGTTAAACATATTGTTGAAGAATGTCCTCTAGCTAAATTTGAATTTGGATATACAAATGTACACAATTTAACTCCAGAAGCTGTTGCTTGGATCTTAACAATTAAAGACCTTTAGTTTTGGGGCGCTGTGTTTTTTATGCTGCAGGTTTTTTCCTACATCCGAGACCAAACGGTGCAGTGTTTCCAAGGGCCCCTGTAGTTATGGCCCCTCTAAATATATCTCTACTCTTGTAATATAACTGTATCTGTCATGTAGTTTCATACTAATATATATATTGAGGTAGTGCTAGATACCTACCATCAATATTTATATATGGTTATGATTTGTAATTAATTTTGATGTTAAAAGATTGAGAAACTTATGAATAGAAATAGTATTATGAAGAAAAATATTTATTATACTAGTATTAATATTTACAATTGATGAATTGTTGTAGTTGTAAAGTCCTTTGGTTAAGGTCCATAGTTCAGCAAATGATACCAAGACCTGTAAAATAGAGATTTTGATATTAATTGAGTGTTTGTTATGTAATATAAAATTGTAAAAACTTGTTCAATTGTCTTAAATGATGAGAATTGATTTTAAGAGGGAAACTTTGTTTAAATGTAACGTCAAAATAGATTAAAAACTCCCGCCTTAATTTAATTAGAGGAAAAGTCAGTGGATGACAGATTTTGACATTTACAGAATTTTTGATATAGTATGTTTTAAAATTGTTCTGAATACTTAAATACATTTATAAATTCATGGTTAAAATTGTTAAAATATGAGTAATGCAATATAGAAAGGCATACAAGAGAATAATAAAATAATAGAATGTATTTTGAATATAAATAAGAGGTGTTTAATAGAGATTGGTCAATTCAAAAATATAAATTATCACTAGGGTAATGATAGTAAATAAAAAGGATTCTTCTAAAAAATTAAGAGAAGAGATGTATTATGAATTCGGCGAGAAGAGATTTTAGCCGAAATTTCGTGATTTAAAGCAAAAGAAAAACATATTGTGTGTTAGAAATTATCAATCTAATATTTTGTTACATAATTTGTAACCAAAACGAAGTATTAGTGAAATATCGTATTAACGTAGTAGGCAGTATCAAGTGAATAGAAAAGTAAAGGAGATTATAGTGATCAAAAGCATAAAATATAAATAAAAATTTACTTACCATAAAAGGATGTTATGTATCGAAGAATTCCTGGAGCGAAGTCAAAGTAGAATAAGAACATCAATCGTGCATAACCTGTAGGAGATACATTCCGAAGTAGTTCCATTGCAAGTTTATCTATCAAGGCGTTTTTATTTATTGAAGAACTTCCTGGACGGTATTACATATTAATTGCAGTACTATTCAAATACAGCCGGAGGGAAAATCTGAACGAGATAGGACTATTCTTCATAATTCCAGCACAAGAAATCATCTTTACGAAGCACAAACAGCTATTCCATTGTAGAGGTATAACATCACCTAGGATTCCAGTTCAACCGAGACTACAAAGAAAAAAGAGATCAGTTAGGAATTCCTTATCAAGAAGTAACACATATGTTAAATAAGGTTGTATCAGTTAATTGTTTATATTTATATGAAAATCTCTATTATTCAATGAATTGGCACGTTATAGATAAAAAATTAAATAACTAAATATATCAGTAATAAAAAAAACTGAATCATAAATAACAGCTACATAGTACTATTTGTATTATAAATCAATGGTATACATTTAAAAAGTTTTAGTACATGCGTTAAATAAACCTACCTTTAAAAATAAAATAGGGTTATATTCAATTCTTATCATAACCATATGTGAGTACCTAGATATTGGACAAGTTTGAATAGGAAATTGTTAAAATTCTGGGCATTTTCATCAAATACATTTATATTGTATATTATTTCTCTGCAATACATGATATTTATTGTTGCTCATCCATCTTGATTTTCATTTACGTAGATGTATTTTAATAGGTTAACATTCTGCATGCATGGTTGATGAACTTCCTAAAAATAAAAGTAAACATACAGATTAATGTATAGGGAAGATATAGTAACAGTTCAAAATTAACTTACCATACTGTGAGACCATAAAAGGTGTAGTATTGGAATTAAACTAATTATAAAGATTTTTGTATCGATTGAATATAATATTTAGTAGATTTATCAAAGTTAGTTCTCATGTGTAGCGGTAATATCGTTTTAGTTACGAATTACCAACTGATATAGTGAAAAGTACTTGGATAATAATCTTTCAATATTTAAGAGACAGGTCCGGATTAAGGTTTATATTAGTAATGAGAATATGAAAGTACAAATAACAAAGAAATAAATTTATTTATAGTAAATATATGATTTATGATATCAGAAGTACCTGGTAAAAAAGTGTACTTGTTTTATATAGAAAAGAATATCCAAGAATTATAAATTATAACGACTGAGTTAGTTAGGGCATATAAATATTTAACTTATATACAAGTAAGGTATTATATTGAATTAGGGGATATTGTAGGTGAATGATAATTTTATAGTTTGATTTTACTTAGGTATTCTGTTACACCTGGGTTTAGTACAATATATATATATATAAGAACACAAAAAAAAACAATTTCAGGAGAAAACCCAAGCTATTTTAGTACAATGTGTCAAAATGATACTTACACTAACATCATTAATTGTATATACATCACGAAAGAACGAAACTGACATGAAACACATTAAAAAGTTGATGTCAGAAATAAAAAAGGACACGTGTATTTCAAAATAAGCGTATATAAATAAATAACTTGAATATTACATTTTGATTTAAAATTTCTCAGAGTATGAAATCAAGTATCGTATGTATGTTAGTCTTCAATTAAAATATAAATGTCTTCAGAAATTCTATTGTTATTATTTAAGTGAAAAAGAAAAGGATAAAGAAATCATTCCATTGATATTTTTCTATGAGAAAAACAGGAACGTATGACACGGCTCTAAAATAACATGAAACAGGTCTGGACCCCGGGTAACTTATATCGTAGTCGACATATTTTAATTTCTGATACGAAAGTAGAAAGAGGAAAAGAGCGCGACGAAATAAACTAAAGATAAACATAAGCGAGACTCAGGGGGGGGGGCACATTAATGGGGCAATTGGGTTCCGATTTCAAGCGCCATTGGCCGAGGAGGCATGGAAATATTCGTTATTAATTACAAGCTAACATTGTAGATGACTCTATGTAGGAATTATTTGATTTGGTAGTTCACAAGTTCAGACGTAGTTGTTGGAAGTTCTTTGTAGTTTGTTTCATCTTGTTTGTTTTAAATAGTGTATTAGTATAAAAAGACTTTATCTTGTGTTAGTTTAGAACTTTTCTTAAATTATTTACGCCATAAATGTAAGTAAGCCTATGTTTAATGAATACTAGCTTACAAGCAGTTATTCTATACAATGAATTTATTTTCTAGATTTTGGAACGTTAACATGGACAGCAGTCGATATATACGGAAATGTATTATCCCAAATTGTAATGACAGGAGTAGTTCAAGGTATTTCCGGAAAAAATCCGGAATTATGTTGCATGTATTATCCCAAATTGTAATGACAGGAGTAGTTCAAGGTATTTCCGGAAAAAATCAAGAAAATTAAGGTTTAACTGTGTTCCCAAGTCTTCAATCAGCGAGTAGGACAAACCATAAATCTTCATGTTGATTCAGGTAATTTATTATCATATGATTGCATTGAATAAATAAAAAAAATTTTTAGGTGCTACTACACTCCCACCTGAAGCAAAAAGCACAGCTTTTATATTATTGTTTTTTGACAAACTATTTGATAGCTTCAATGGCACTCGTAGGTTTGCTGATTCCGGACACTCACTACGATGTCAATTAAATCAGTCCTCCATGCATTTTGAATTTTGGAAGGACGCCAAAGAAGTGATACAAGGCATAAATTTGTAGGCAGGACCACAAATAAAATAAGTAACCCATCATCTATTAATAATTGATTGCATAATGTTAATGCGATGGAATATATTTTTAAAAATTTTCAAAATGAAGGTTTGACTTACCTTGTTCCTAGACATTTTAATCAAGATGGAATAGAAAATTTCTTTTGTTGTATAAGAGGCCATGGTTTGAGGAACAATAATCGAACATCTGCCGCGTTTATTACCTCTTTTAAAACATTAATTATCAACAATTTTGCAGGAACATTATGTAATATGCGGGAATACATTACTATGCAAATATTTAATGATAATTAAGTACCTAACATTAATTTACAGTTTAATTATAAACCCACAAATATTCCTTCATATTTAGGGTCGTATGTTAGTGGATATGTGGCACGAAAATTGCTTTCATATATATGGAATTGTAGTACATGTTTAACTAATTTAACTACATGTAGTGAAGAAAGTCATTATACAATGATTGTTGCAAGGCGATATTCACACAAGAGTTTATTGCTCCTATCTACAAAATTTGTTTACATATATAATAATATTGCTTTAAAAATTGTTGAAATATTACCTCGGCTTTGCTTAAATTACAATTTACATGCATTAATTTCTAGTAATGTGGTAGACCATGTAGATTTTGATACATTTAATTGTCCAAACCACAGAGACTTAAAAAGAAAATTTTTAAATATAACAATAAGATTGGTAATTTATAGTTGGATCAAATCAGTAAATAAGATATTAAGTGGGTCTGATACCAGATTTAAAGCAAATGAAAAGCATGATCCAATTAAAAATTTAGCAGTAATAAAAGCTGAGAAACGTAGAAGATAATATTTTATACTAGAACATTATAAATGTAATTGTATTGAGTACAAATATTTTGTTCAATTTATATGTATGTGTATATATGTATATGTATGTAATATTAATTGTCATTAGTGCAATTATTGATATTTGATTTAAATTATCTTTACTTATTTATTTTTGGCATTTCTTACAAATTGCTGCCAAACAGCTATTATAGATAATTATTTTTTGATGTTTCATGCTCAAAAAGAGTATACCGCCATATATTACGGATTAACTTCGTAATATTTTTTGCAACGATTCCTTTAAATGTATGTAATCACACTTATTTTTTATTGACCACTGTAATCAATAATTACTCTAAAGAATAAGAACACCTATGCTGATTCTAGAAATATTTATGTAATTTTTTTTGATTAATATATGTATATATAGTTATTACGTGTTTCTTTTGAATTTAATAGATATATAATTAATACTACAAAGGGAATAGTTTAAATAAGTCGGTTTAGATATGAACCTTCGATTGCAGATTTTATTCAAGTTGAACACCAAGTTTTTGTATTTTGTCCTATAGTACTATGCCTCCTCGATAGGTGTCGCACAAAATACATATCCAAAAATGTAACATTAAGTGTCCCTTCTCTTTGGGGTATTCTCTGGCGAGACTGCCAAGACAGTACACTCGCGTGAGGGTCCCCCGACATCGACACTGCGTTGCTCTCCCACCACTGTTAGCAAGCAGGCATCGCTGCATTATTATAATGTCATCTTCTGCGTGCGATAGAAGTGTAAACCGAAAGTAAAATTTGACGACTACGGTAGATGTATCCCCAAGAAAAATTCTTATTTCATCCTAGTTTTAATTCTTTGTGTAATCTGGGCAATCAGAGCAGAATATATCGCTGGTGCGTGTGCAATGGGGTATATGTTAGTTTTGGTCAATTATAGATTATGAACGATTTTAACTTATGACAAATTTCGAGTGTGATAATTTCTATTTTCAATTATTTTTCTAATATTCATTCTAGGGCTATGGTTATCATTTACTGAGAAGTATTTAAATATAAATTTTATTCTATCTACAAGTACTAATTAACAAAAAATTCATTACTTATGTCTTTTTGCACAAATCAACTTATCTCCATAACACTTTTGAAATAAACATTTTTTGTATAATAATTTATTCGGACTCATTTTCGTCATCACTAGCATCTGGATACACGTCGTTTATATCGCCGCTAACTAAATTTTTGTAGGAATCATGAAATACATCACTTATATATGGCAACAATTCCAATAAATTATCTTTCTTCTTTTTTGCTATAGGTACTGAAAAGTATATATTCTTTTAGTTAGGTCGTTTTTACATATCTCATCACCTTTGGCTTTGTACGTGTAATATGCTTCATTCCGATGACCTTCTAACTCCTTTCGAAGATGTACTTTATCGTCCTCAAGAGAATTTCGGAGTTGCATATTTACTTTATCATAGAACTGACAGGTGTCTTTCATTGGCTTCTTAATAGATATTTTTAAAGAATGGAACATGTCTTCATAAAGTTTTCTGCTTATAGGTATGTGTGCAGTTTCTTGTTGAACGTATTCGTCATAAATTTTAGTAAGTGTGTAGTGTGGGGAAGATATCTTTTTTGTTGTGTCTTTCATGCAGTAATGACTTTCGTAAGCCGGTAGAGATAAAATATGTTGTTTCGCGGCTTCTTTTACTTCTTCTGATTCTTTGTGCCAAGATGCGTGAGAACCACGCTTATCATCTTGTGTAGGGATGGCAACGATATATCGATATATTTAATATATCGATGTTTTTTCAAATATATCGATAAATAAATATCGATATAATAGTTTCGACATATCGCAAAATATATCGATATTTTTGTTGAAATATATCGAAAAATTAAGAAAGTGTGAAACTCAATGAAACTTCAATTTAGTTTGTTTTAAAACCAACATTTGTTAAGTTACTTAATAGTAGTACCCTCTAGCGTCGAGGAGCGAAAGTAACTTAGTTACCTACATTTCATACGATAGGTATCAGAATTATCGGCTATAATCGGGATTCCTTTGAACTATTGCAACAAAATCAAGTTCTTCCCCGAACATTTTTCTCGGAGAATTACCATACAAAGTACAAAGTTTATAAATAAAGCTCGACTTTTTCCGCAGTCTCCAAAGAGCTACAAAAGTGTTCACTGTGAAAGAGTATAGTGCGATTGTTCAAAAGTTTAATGAAGTGGAAATTGAAATCAACTTTATTTATTAAATACTAAGTGACCGATTATCACTGGCCAACAAATTTCAACTTTTGATTTTGCCATCAAATAATTTATACGAATTTCAATAGAAAACATATAAACATTTATTTTAATAAAAGGTAGAACGTAAAGTTAGCTCGATTTTTTATTGTATTACAATGAAAAGGTTTTTTAGATTAGATCATAATTTAATGTATATTTCAAATTATTATAATTAGAAATGTAAAGTAATATTGCTCTGTCTCTTATAAACAACATCTACAGCATCTCTTCTTAACGTCCAACAGTAATCTGCTAACATAATAGGATTCCATTTCCCCTGATACCGTTTTTCCATTCCCATGATGTCTTGGTGGAAGCGCTCACCGTGTTCATCGCTAACGTCGCCCATATTTTCCGGGAAAAAAATCCAAGTGAGAATGTAGAATGTGCACTTTAAGGGACATATTACAGCCAGCAGCGTGAAATGCTTGTATCATATCCATTACTAAAGTTTTATAGTTGTCAGCTTTTTTGTTTCCCAAGAAATTCGTGAAAACTTGTACCATGGAGCGCCAAGCTGTTTTTTCCTTCGCTGTTAATTTGGTTTCAAAGATTTCATCATTTACTATTTATCGTATCTGAGGTCCAACAAAAATATCTTCTTTCAGTTTTCTTTCTGTTATTTTTGGAAACTTTTCACGAAGGTATCTAAAACCGTCACCTTCGCGGTCCACTGCCTTTACAAAATTTTTCATGAGCCCAAGTTTCACGTGGAGAGGTGGTATTATGATCTTTTCTTTTTCTACTAGAGGCTGATGTTGTACATTGTCTTTTCCTGGTATAAACTGTTGTCGTAGTGGCCACTCTTGCTTATGGTAATGTTTTTCCCTGTCACGACTGTCCCAAAGACATAAGAAGCAACAGTATTTGGTGTAACCAGATTGCATACCCAAAATAATTGCAATTACTTTAAAATATGCACAAATATTCCAGGAATAGTCTTTGTACTTTATCTTTTCTAATAAAATTTTCAGATTTTCGTAAGTTTCTTTCATAGAAACAGCATAACCTATCGGAATAGCAGGATAATGGTTTCCATTATGCAACAAAACTGCTTTTAGGCTGGTCTTTGATGAGTCTATGAATAATCTCCAAGAACTGGGATCATGATGTATTCCAAAAGCTTCAGAAAGTTTATAAATATTATTGCAGTAGACCAGATTACCGGCCATACTATAAAAATCAACAATATTTTCATATCTGCTGCGAAAAATACTTATTCTTGTGTCCTTTGCTAAGAGATTCCATTGCTGTAGTCGCGACCCAAGAAGTTCTGCTTGTGATTTTGATAAATTCAAATCCCGCACCAAGTCATTTAATTCAAACTGAGTAATTAAATGTGGTTCGTTTGATGTAGATGGAATAAAATCAGGGTCACTTGATTTTTCATTACCTTCAAAGCTAGTGTCGCTATCGGTAGCTATTGTACTCTCCTCGCTTTCTTTGTGAATTGGCGGTCGTGGAACAGGATGCTGTTCATCATGGGGTCGAGGTTTCTGAGCTGACTCAGTTTCCACATAATTATATTTTCTTTTCTTACGGGTGTTAAGTCCTGCAGTTTTGTTAAGGCAAAAATAGCAATCTTCAAAATGATTCTTTTGTTATTTCCATCGCATAGGAATGGCGAACGGTAAAGAATGTCGTTGTCCACATAACCAATCTCGCAAATATCTGCTGCATGTAGTACATATTACATGTGGAACCCACTGTTTGTCCTGATTTTTGACGGTCATATCGAAGTAAAGTTCATAGGCCCGGCAAATGTTCAGACTTAACTTTTCACTCTGGCCTAGTGGGGTAAATTTACCACATACGTAACAAAAGTTATTTGAATTACTTCTACACGAACGAGGCATGACTGTGTCTTTAAAGATGGAACTAAATTATCTCAATTTTTAATTTCGTTATTAAAAATTCTCATTCACGGCTTTATGCTGTGCTAGCGCTAGTGGTATTTCAGTCAAAGATGTATCTCTTATATAGTATGTATCTGCTGATCCCCTCCCTAAGTCCTATCAACCAATCAGATTAAAGCATAACACTGCAAACTTGAACATTCTTGAGGGAACGAGTCAAGTCACGTCTGCAACAAGTCTCGACCTGCATTTTCTCTGTAACCAGAGCTAAGCCAATACTGCCGCTTTTCGAAACATTTTTACTTTATATATGCTGTTCAATTTCATTAGTTACTAACTTAGGGTAAAAACCTTGTTGGCCAGTGATTATTAGTCTTGAAAATATGGCTCCTCCGAGAAGTAACATTTGGAAGCATTTTAAAAAAATTGCTCCAGATACTGCTAAATGCAGTCTGTGTGCTAAGGTACTGAAAACTTCGGGCAATACAACAAATTTAAAAACACATTTCAAACAAAAACATTCCTCCGTTCTACAACATTTAACTGAGGAGGAAAAGAAGGCTGATGAACCAAAAAAGAGAAAAGGTCCATTCCAACCCGAAAGCCGAATGGATGTAGAAACGGCTGGAACTAGTAGTTCACTACCGCAAGATGAGGTAAGACCAATATACCCCTAATTTTTAATAAATTATTATTAAATATTTATAGGAAAATCTTATTGTTTCACAAGAAAGTGATGATCATTCATCAACTTCAACAATGACAGTTTCTGAATATGAGGCTGAACCAAGCACAAGTAGAGAAATAACAAGCTCGTTATTCAAGCAAGCTACAATTGTGTCTGCCTTCAAAAGAATTTCATCCTTCAAAGGTAAAGCTGACATTTTTAATAATCGGCATGAATTTCACCGTTTATTTCTATTTTTAGATGGTGGCTCTAAGAATGTGAAACTAACGGAAGCATTAGTAAAATTTGTTGTTCAGTTTAATTTGCCATTTAATATTGTAGAAGGTAAGGGTTTTCTGTCTTTGATGAAAGAAGTGGCACCTTTATACAAAGTACCAACCAGAAACACCATCAAAAATAATATTGATAGAAAGTACGAGGTGGTTTCAGCCGCGTTTAAAAATATGTTAAAACAATCAAAGCATTTAACACTTACAACGGACATATGGACTGCCGATATGCAGACCAAAAGTTTTATGGGCCTCACTATCCACTTTGTACATGATATGAAGTTAACATCAGCGACAATAGGTATTATTGAATTAACAGAGTCTCACACAGCGGACTATATTGCTTTAGAATTGGGCAAAGCTCTCGAAATTTGGGGAATTGATCCTAATAATGTTGTTGCTGTAGTGCCGGACAATGCCGCCAATATGGTCAAAGCTATACATGACAAATTTGGGAAAAACCGACACATCCCATGCTTCGCACATACTCTCAATTTGGTATGTGAAAATTCGCTAACAAACACCGTGGGTTTGAATAATATTATTGACAAGGTACGATCCATAGTAGTATGGTTCAAAAGAAGTGTTAAGGCTAGTGATCAGTTAAGAAAAGCACAAATCGATGCAGAAACGCTAGAAGGAAACATAAAAAAACTGATTTTGGATGTCAAAACTCGTTGGAACTCCAAATATTACATGTTAGAGAGATTTTTACAAATGTCACCAATGGTCAGCAATATTTTACTTTCCGATGTTAATGCTCCAAATATGACTACTGCAGCCGAAGTTGAGCATTTACGCGAAGTATGCAAATATCTAAAGCCATTAGAAAGGATGACAGTAGAGATAAGTGGTGAAAATTACCCAACAATAGGCAAAGTAATACCTATGATTCGTTGTCTGATGGATCAGTACAACAATTATGTGCCCCGGTATGAAATAGGTAAAGAATTGAAAACAACCTTCTTAAAAGAAATTGAAAAGAGGTTTGGCGCTATCGAAAAATCTTATATACCACCAGTTTCCACAATATTAGATCCTCGATTCAAACAAATACACTTCAGAGATCCTCAAGCCCTAGGTACTGTGATGAGACACATAAAGAGTGAGATCACGAGTTTGCAAAAAACCTCTTCTTCATCCGAATCTTCTGATTCGTCTGCTGAAGGTCCTGAATTTGATTTATGGGCCCATCATAAAAGATTAGCTAACACTAAAAAAAAGTGGACAAGGCAGATCAAATAAGGTTAGTGAACTTAATCAATATTTAAGCGTGCCAGTTAGAAACCTAAATGATGATCTCTTGGATACCTGGAATGAAATGAAAGTGGTATATCCCAACTTATTTAAATTAGCGGCAAAATATTTTGGTGTTGTGGCAACGTCGGTCCCCAGTGAGAGGTTATTTTCAAAAGCTGGAGCAACCGCTACAAAAAGTCGTAACCGTCTCAAGGGAAGTAGACTTTCCAAATTATTATTTCTGAGCTCTTTGCCTGATAGCTTGCATTTATGGAACTGATGTACCCACAAATGCAGGCAAACAGCTTACTTATTGTCCTGTGGCTATGAGACAGTTATGATTTGTAAAAAAAAAATACATTTTATTTTTCATAAAAAAATTCAATTTTGTAGAACTGGATATTTTACCTACTTGTAAGTTATAGTTAATAAAAATTACTTTTTTTATTACATTATTCTTGAGTATTTTCTCGGTAGCTATTAAGAAAACTTGAATTTTGGAAATAAAAAAAATATATATACCTACACACGTACATATATTCGATTTTTTCATATATTGATGTATTTGTTCTGATATATCGTATGTATCGATATATTTGTTCCGATGTATCGCATGTATCGATATATAGCTTTCGATATATCATATGATGATTATATCGATATATTTATATTTTTGCCATCCCTAATCTTGTGTAATACCTAAAGTGGATTGACTTTTTTTTTTAAGTACATTGGTGATAAATTTGTTACTTTCATTGAACGTCTTTAAAAAGCAGTTTTTACAAATAGGAACCATATTTCCATCTTCTCTTAAGGTGGCCATCTCGCCCATCTAAATTACATTGCAAACATGTTGCGAACATATTGCACCAGAAACCGTTAGTAAGCCACAAAATTACAAAAAAAAAATACGAGCATAATCTACAAACTTATCTGCAGGGGACTAGGTGGTTTTAATAAGGGAAGTTTGTTCGATTAATGTGGAAAAAAATGTTAAAAAACAGGAAGTTTTTATACCAAAAATCTGCTAGTTTATTCCGTAATTTCTTGGAATATATAGATAATTGCCAGATATTAGATAGCTTACCCCCTGGAGAAATAAATTCTCTTTCTTTTGATGCTTGATACAAAGCAATTAAGCGTATTTTATAGCTGTCTTGTGCTTTTAAATGTTTTCACCCATAAATTCCGATTGATTTGTATCTAAGAGACATATTCTTATGGGAAAAGTAGATTTCGTTTATTATAATCACTGTGGTAGGTCAGCAATTCTTAAACAGAGGGCGCTGCCAACGATCGGTTATTGTTAGGCATGTTGAGTGTTGCAAAATTTGAATGTCTACGGCAAATATAGACTCGACATACTGTAAATTGCTTACTCCGTCATACTTAGTTACGTTATATATGTGTTTGTCAGGCATGAAAAGAGTATCTTTAAAGAAAAAAAGGTTACAAACAACATGCTCTTCAATTACAAAAAATCGAAAATAGGACTCAGGCGTCTTGGATTCTCATTTAATAATAAATCTACTGAAAATATCGGGCCAACAGAGTATTTCAAGTACCTATTGTTCAACCATATTTTACGAAAATATTTATGTTTTGATGATTATGTACAGTGTATCTCAAAATACATGCTAATCTGAAAATACCTTCTGTATGTTGTAATATACAGGGTGAGTCATTAGTAGCCGTTTCTTTGATTGCTCCTTTATGTTTTAAATAAAAAAAAAACAATTAGAGAAAGTTTCATGGTTGCTTAAGGCGCATATTCTAAAAATACATTAAGCCCTGACGCACTTCCGGTTTCACCGGAAATGCATGGAATTTATTTTTTTAAATGACACTATAAATTTTTGGATTTTTTAGTACTGTTTAAAATTGTCTATTCAGCTGTTTTTCCTTTTCAAAATTGGGGCAATAGTTTTTGAGTTATTAATTTTTTTTTTAATTTTTTGACCAAAACACGTCCAAAAAAAAAACATTTTGTCATTGTTTTTAATTACATTTTTGTCAATGGGCAGCAGATAAATTAGCCTGACTTTCCCAATTTTTTGTTGTTTACCGACGAAGCTACCTTCTATTAAAATGGATACGTTAATCGTCACAATTTTCGTTATTATAACACATAAAAACCTTCACTTTATCACACCTGCAAACTTTCAAAATTGTTGGTCATTCAGTGGTAGTTATTGGTAGTTACATAATTGGACCTTATGTCTTTGATGAAAATGTTAATGAAGGAGAGTATCTTCGTTTTCTACGGACGGATTTTCAAATCTTGTTGAAGACATGAACATTATAATCAGAGAAGAGTTTATAAGAATATGTAAAAGTTTTATACAACATTAGTACTTCTTTGGAAAACAGAATACTCACGTGCATTGCACAAACTTGTGGTTATGTTGAACATATTCGTTAATGAAATTTGTTTTTCTTACTTTTGATTGTTGTTACGTTGCACAATAGTTGTAGGTTATTTAAATTGCGTTATTTTGTTGCAAAATTTATTTCTATTAAAGTTGTAGGACATCAATTTATAATTTTGAAAAACTACAGGCATCTGTTATGAACAGCTTCAACAATAAAAGAATACGAGCAATTAAGCAAATTAAATTGAAGATAGCAGCGTTGTTTCATACACCTTTTAGAGAGGCGGCATCTTCAAATATGTCAGTAAACTTATGCTTTATTATATTTGGTTGTTAACCAATAGTTTAAGAAATGAAATACTGCAACTGGATATTGCCGAAATTAAAAAAAACTGAAACGCGATGCCCTTCATTCTGTAAAATTATTACTTTTGGGATAGTGGATTTAACCTTTACTTTGTTTGACAGTTGAATAAAGAGGTCGGGCACCATTCCAGCCTTCCATTGGTTGAACGAATATTTCGGCACATAGAACAACAACGCTCGTAGTTTTTATTAGACCGCTAATTGCTCCTATAGTGATTATCTCAGAAACTACAAAAGATAGGTACAGGACATTGTTAACAAAAATTAAAGAGAAAAAAAAAGAAACAAAATGCCACAATAAAATACTTCCATTAAAAAAAAAATAAGTTTTTGGTATATCAAAATTAGTAGAAGTAGGCTTTGAAAAAACGTTTTTGAGGTATTGTCGAGTCAACTTATACCAAATGATGCAGAATTTTCTTGGCTACAAGCACCACCAAAGTTTATGTTTTTACTTTTAAAAACAATGTGAAAATGATTTTTTTCTGAACACGTGTTTTGGTCAAATATTTTCAAAAAAATATTAAAATTGAGAATGACATATTATTTAAAGAAAGTATTCTAAAATTATACGATGAAATGATGTAAGTTAAATTATTTGAAGATTAGAGAAAGTGTAGAAATGGTGTATTATAATTAAACAATTTTTTTTAAATATATATATATTTTCAAATATATATAAATCGTTGGTACGTTTGTGTGCGATCTTGTAGCTTCTAAACGACTTGACCGATTGAGGTCATATTCACGCAATATATTTATTTTGTCGAGACGATGGTTCATAGCTAGGCAAGGATCCGATAAATGGTGCTGTAGTCAAGTTACTTAAGAAATTTATATAAAAAGCAAATTTGCGAGATATTTCAAAAAACTGCTATTCGATAAGAGTGAAAGTCAGTTGCAGTCTGATGAGTTCGTTTAGGTGAAGCAATTACATAGACAAGACTGATTCGTTTATTATTGCTGATATACTCCCAGTAGCCGAACATATCACCGATAATAAACGAATCAGTCTTGTCTATCTAATTGCTTCTCTAAAACAGCCGTCACTGGCGAAAGTGTTATTTCCGGTCCGAATTTTGAATATTTTTTTTACAAAAATATTCCAAATCCATGTTTAAATACTTTTATACTGTATAAAATGCATAATTTTCGTGATATTTTCAAAAAATTGATATTCGATTAGAATAAAATTGCTAGGTACTTTCAGTTCGAATTTTGGAAATTTCTTATTACAAAAATATTCAAAATTGAGCTTTCAATATTTTCATACACTCGATATGTTTGTCTAGAATGCATGACTTGCGATATATTCGCAAAAACCTGTTTTACGATCAGAGTAAACACCTACTTCCGGTAGGAATTCTTTTATAAAATTGTTTTCTAATTTACTCTTGATCACATTGTTATACTTTAGATATTTGCCTAAAATTAGTAATTGACGAGATATTGCTATTATTTGTTTTCTTCACTGATATGAAGTACTACTCCCGATTTATCGATTTCACTGAAAATATAATCAGATTTCCGAGGGAGATTATATTCCTAAATATACACTTCGGTATTGATGGCTTTTGCCGTTTGGCCGCTATCATGGTCAAACAGTGAGAGAAATTTTTTTTTGCAAACAAATACATTAATTAATTAACTCGAAAATTAATGCATAATGACGTATTTCTACACGCTCGCAGCTGACGTAATAGAAAATTGAAAAAAATTGTATGCAATGGTTATAGAAGTATATTTTTTGACAAAAGAACCTCAATAACTCAAACTTAAAAATTTAATGAATTGAGATCAAATTTCGGCCACTGGTCGACCACTAGTATTAATTATAAGGCAAGTTATTTAGGTACCTATACAAAATTTTTAATCTATTTTCTTCAATCCTATAATAAAAATTACTTACATACGTAAGAAATTTAATTCAATATTCTGCAGATCTCGTTTTTAATTATATTTTAGTAAATTATTATGAACGTGGGAAATCCACACTGTCGGATAAATTTTAGGGTGGTCTTTCAAATTTTTTTCCAACTGAATCGGGCATTCTAATAGCTGATACGGTATCAAAAGTAATACAAAGAGGGCATTTTATAATATCCAAAACTACTTTCTGAGCACACATGTAGATTTAACCTATTTAATTAGAGTGTTATAGGTATGTGAAATAGGTATATTGATTGTTTCTCTTTTTCTTACTTTTACACACACAATAGGCCTTGTGTTTCTTACATTGACAGGTTCACTACTTATGGGTTTTCTTAAATAAACAGTTCATTTTTTAGTCAAATTTGAATAAATACTTGGCGAAATACTTCTATAAAAAAACTATTTATCTATAAGAATAAAAATGTACTGCCTCTGTGAAAGTAGATTTTTTTATGCAAAAGTTGTTCCAAACTTACTTCTGAATACTTTTGTATCCATTACACATTTTGAAAAAACTAACCATTGACAACATACTTGGTAACTATGTATTTCGCGCTCAAGTGTTACTTCTCATCTACTAATCTAATTCTTCCAACTAAGACATGGTACATGCTCAAGTTACATAACAAAACACAAAATTTACCAACTTTGCCAAACTCAAACCTACTCTCTATTCCAAATAATAAGCGAAATACCCATGGTGACCATCAAAATTGAATCAGCCTATATATTCCTTTTTCAAAAATGCAATAATCACTAAAAAATACCTATTTATTATCTAAATCAAATAGATAAAGGACAGATCTACATAGGTATTTACAAAACAAACATTATATGTAACAGTATGTTCCTATTATTCTTGTAAGGACGCAATTTGCATTTTTACAATTTAGGGTAAATATCAATGATTTCAAAATAGACACATATTCTATTAAATCGTGTATGAGACAAAAACTCTGTTTTTTGTCTCATACACAAAAAAAACAACGGTCTGGTCTGCCAGTCTCTGTATAATTTGGTTCAATCTAAGAGATACGTGGCGTTAGTACTGCCATCTGTTATCCAATAAATTTGTTTTACAAATAATGTCGCTGCTACTGGCAATCAGATGGCTAATTAAAATACAGTCACGTATGCAACACATAATACACGCCTAATGGTTAGAAAAGGATAGAGCAATGTGACGATTCTCTTTCTATTAAACGGCCACCTTAAATGGTATTTATAAGTAAGAGGGCGATGTTTTTTTGTTTTGACTCGTCAGATATTTTATCTCAGATACCCTTTTTTCGGTCGAATTTATAAAACTAGCAAGATACTGCACTCTTTTGTTATGACGTCCCTTTGCCCAATATTTCCTGAATATTGCATTTCAAACAGCAGTGCTAAAGTTTCATTGACATTGCATTCTACAAGTAGACAATGCTTTACACTCCCGCGAAGGATCATCTTTACCGTTGGCAGTCTTATAAGTATAACTCTCTCCTAAACTTCTTTTGGTTTTTCTATTTAGATGCACGATTCTTGTATCTCCATTTATTGTTTTTCGTCCATTTTACTTTCTTATATGTAGTATAAGGAAGTATTGTGATGATGAAAATTTTTGACCTCGAGATTTTTGCAGATGTCCACGTTTTGAGGTCCCTTGATTCCGAAAAAGTGGTTTTTAAAAAATAGCGGTCAAACCGCTATACGTATCAATTCCAAATTTTGTATTTGTGAATATATTCTCCCTCTTGAGAACTGATTAGATTTTCAGTAAAATCTGCGGACTGGAAGTAGTACTTTACATCAGTGAAAAAATTGAATTTTGCCAATTATTCGTCAACCACTAAGTTTAAACAAATTTATAAAGAATTCATATATACTCAAAATTATATTTAAGAAGAATTTTATTAAAAAAGTTTTTCGAAATTTCTACCGGAAGTAGGTCTATTACTCTTACCGAAAATCAGTTTTTTGCGAATATTTTGAAAGTCATGCTTTTTAGACAAGTACGTTAGGAGTATAAAAGAATTTAGAATTTAATTTTCGATGCCTTTTGTATAAATTTTTTTTAAAAATTCGGACCGGAAGTAACACTTGCTGATATGGAATAGCGATTTTTTGCAAATATGTCGTAAATTATGCATTCTATATATATTTATCAAGAGTACAAAAGTATTTAGAGCTGGATTTTGAATATTTTTTGTATAAATGAAATTTCAAAATTCGGACCGGAAGTACCACTTTTACTCTTAGGGAGTAGCACTTTTTTTCGAATATCTTGCAAGTATGCATTCTATAGCGATTTATTAAGAGAATGGAAGTACTTAGAATACGATTTTAAAAAAATTTTCTATAAAAAAATTCTTAAAATTACACAGTTTAAAACGCTCATACGTGTAAGAAAGTCGTGTGGTGGCTACACCACTTTTTTTTTCTAATGGAGCTAGGCTTCTTGACATAAGCATCGTTTAGAACTACCTGCGGTGTAAATATAACCATTACTTTTTAACATGTATTTAATTATTGTTTCCTACTTACATCGCTTTGCGATTTTGTTCCATTCGCATTCGTCTGACGATCTTCACTAGATGACGCATTATGTACATCCGGCAATGGATTGTAGTGAGGATCAGTGACACTGTCATCTGAATCAAATAAAATGCACCCGAGTTGGAATCGACGTTAAATGAAATAAACGTCGGGTGGAAACTCAGACAGAGATGGGGCTGGACTGGAGGCTAATTTAAATCAAAAGTAATGAATTAGCTGTATATTTTGGTTTCCTTACTTTGACTGGTGCTTTGGACGTCTATGTTCTCTGAACCTATATAACGAATGATCATACTTAAATTTGTAACAAAACTGGAAAAACTTATTGTATTTCACGTTACTCACCTTCACATTTGGTCTGCATACACATCTGAATTAATTTAAAAGATCTAGAACTTTGCATTTTATCACTGTTAACTGTTACCACCGAACGTGTGTGCCGGATGCGAAGAGAGGTTATGTTTATAAACAGTGCAGAAAGATATAAGTAGAGTTGAGTCTTGTGAAAAGAGGTATAAGTCGACTTATAACTAAATACACTTAACAGAAAATAAATGTATTTGGGTATAAGTGCACCTAAATCCCTTTCCACAAAGTACCACAGATATATACCTTTATGCGCAAAATAAATGAGACACCAGCAGTCGCTTTAAACTTATACCTTTCTGCACAGTAACCGTTTGACTTGCTTCTTGTGTTTTACTCCGTCTACTATTATTAATTAAAATCAATAACTTATATACATGTACAGATACATAGATATATGAATTTCTTCAATATATTTGTACACCAAGTAATAAAGACTTAAAATTACAGCAAAACTTCAAGAAATCACTGAAAATGTTTTACACTGGAAAAACCGATAATTTTCAGTAGTAAGTCCAAGCTCCATCATTTTCAATGACTTCTTGATGTATAGAGAGCATAGAGGCAATAAGTATTGCAAAGAAATATCCCCTCCATACAGTCTCAATTGTTTTCCCATAGTTCGTCGAAAGTACGCGGAACAAATTCCTTCAAAATATCTTTCTTCGTGATCCCCCAAACATTCTCAATTGGATTTAAGTCGCGATTGGTGAACGGGGCAGTTATCCTGCTAGAACAAAACATTATTTTCATACATCACATTCACTGATGGTAGCATAATATTAGACAATATGTCTTGATACTGCTCACTATCCAACATATTTTCTATTTTCCATATGGGGCTCGTTCCAAGAAACGATATCCATCCGCATACATTGGCCGCCAATTCACCACTACGATTTCTTTCCAGTATACATATTATTTAAATAATAACGAGTATTTTGTTATCAACACACTTTCCGTTTTGGGTTCGAATATGACTGGAAACTTGATTTGTCAGAAAAAGCATTATTCCAAAAATCCATGTTTTGTCAAGGTAGGTTTCTGCAAACATGGGTCCTTCTTCTCTTTGTCTCTCATTTAGTTTCGGTTTTTAGCTACAATATAATTTCCAATATTTACTTCTACCAATCTGTTGCGAGCTGTGCTTACACTTCCACTAAATCCTGTTACCTGAATGGGCCTACTACAGGTTTCAAGACGATGTTTTTCAATGTAACTACGGAGATACGCGTGTTACCCTTTTTCTTGCTTCACCAGGACGTCTTGCGACAGAGTGATCTACCAACCATTTCTGTCGAAGTTTATAAATACTAGTGTGGGTGACACATAATACTCTTAACATCACCTTTAATGAACCATCCATATCCCAGCATTGCTACCGCACTTTCTTTGTCAAGTGACAAAATTGTTAGTACTAAGACATATATGTATTTATATCAACTATGTTTCACAGAATAAGCAATAAATCAAATTGCGTAGAAGTACTGTGCGCTGGCCTTTAATAAATATAAATTTCGTTTTATTAATAATAATATCCGACCGCGCTCGTCGGACTGTCTATTCTGTCTCCCCACATGCCGGTAGTGCTTAAATATATTACAATGGTCTCGCACATTGGAGATTATTTTTGTGTTTACTATTTCTTATAGTTTCAAGAGGTTTCTAGAAATATGAGACAACGTCGGCTTCGCGTAAAGCTTGAATTGGATTAGTTATACGTAACACTAAACAATTTATCTTATTGATATTAATACATTATGTGTTAAAGTGTATATAGGTATAAAAAACTTAAAATATGTTTTTGTTAATGATAAAATAATTAATTATTAGTGTCTTGGTAATAAAAGAAAACAAACTCTAGAATAATCAAAGAAAGTATTTCACATATACTTACAATGCGAGGAAAAAGGCCAATAAAATCGATAAAATTGCAATAACATCACAAATAAAAAAATGAGGTGTGGCCACCACACGACTTTCTTATACGTATGAGCGTTTCAAACTATACAATTTTAAGAATTTTTTTATACAAAACTTATTCAAAATCCTATTCTAAGTTCTTTCATTCTCTTAATAAATCGCTATAGAATGCATACTTTGCAAGATATTCGAAAAAAAGTGCTACTCGCTAAGAGTAAAAGTGCTACTTCCGGTCCGAATTTTTAAACTTCATATATACAAAAAATAATCCAAATCCAACTCTAAATACTTTTGTACTCTTCATAAATATATATAGAATGCATAATTTACAACATATTTGCAAAAAATCGTTATTAGGTAAGAGTAAAAGTGATACTTCCGGTCCGAATTTTGAAATTTTTTTTATATAAAAGATATTGGAAATTAAGTTCTAAATACCTTTATATAATGCAGAAAATAAGCAAAAAGCTATTTGGAGAATAATTAATCAAGAAGTTAGAAATGAAAGGAAAAACCCGTTTGAAACATCAGCTTTAAGTTCGAATGAATTAAACATTTTTTTTGGCAACATTGCTGAAAATATTGTTAAGAATATTCCGAATGTGGTTTCTCCTGGCAACTACCAGAACAGATTAGACGTTGGACATGTGCAGTCCTTCTATTTCGCGCCTATCACTGAAGCTGAAATAATTAACATTACAAAAGATCTCAAGTCTAAGACTTGTGCAGATGCTTATGGAATGAATATGAACTTGCTGAAAAGTGTGGTGAACGAGTGCGTTTTCCCGCTGTGCTGTGTGCTAAACAAATGCGTTAGTGAGGGCGTGTTTCCATGTGAACTGAAGGTTGCTAGAGTGGTGCCGATCCATAAAAATGGTGACATTGACGTCTGTGACAACTTTAGGCCGATTTCAGTATTGCCTGCGCTAAGTAACATTTTTGAAAAGATAATTGCTAAAAGGCTTATAAACTATTTAGAGAAGTTTAATCTGCTCTCCAATAAACAGCATGGATTTAGAAAAACTAAGTCAGTAACTACAGCTATAACAGAAGTAATAAACTATATTACAGATGCACTAGACGACCAGCAAATGGTGCAAATGACCATGTTGGACTTAAGTAAGGCTTTCGACACTGTTGATCATCAGATTCTAATTCGAAAGCTGGAGTTCTATGGAGTTAGAGGTACGCAGCTCAGGCTGTTTGAATCTTATTTGTCTGACCGTAGGCAATATGTGGAATGACAGGGCACAAGATCCGCCATTGTGGAGATGCAACATGGTGTCCCACAAGGATCAGTTTTGGGCCCTCTACTGTTTATCATTTACGTAAACGACTTGCTATCAGCGGTCGCTGGGGAAATATGTTTGTACGCTGATGACGCCTCGATTCTGGTCAGAGGCAGAGACGAAAATATTCTACTCGACGAATCCATGCGGATAATGCAAGAGACTCGAAATTGGTTTCATGAAAATAAATTATTACAAAATGAGTCAAAAACCAATAGAATTGTATTTCGTACCACACCCATATCAGAACCCGTGCAAGAAAAATTCCTGGGCATGTATATGGACAATACACTTACCTGGGGGAGGCATGTGGAGCAATTGTGCAAAAGGCTGACCGCGGCAGTTTACGCGATCAGGCGTGTCAGGCGCGTATCGACGCAGGAGGCGGCTAGGTTGGCATATTATTCATGTTTCCATTCTGTTGCTTCATATGGCATACTTTTTTGGGGACAGTCTTGTGAGTTCTCGCGAGTGTTTAGACTACAAAAGAAGGCGATCAGAGCGGTGTGTGATCTGAAAAATATGGACAGCTGCAGAGAACATTTTAAAAAACAAAGAATACTTATCTTGCCAAGCGTTTATATATTTTGTGCGCTTACCTATGTACATCAAAATAAGGACAGTTTTGCAATCCATGGTGAGAATCATAACTACTCCACCAGATCGAGACTAGACTTTCAGATCCCGTATCATCGGATAGCCAGGACCCAAAAATATGTTGATTTCTGGGGACCGAGACTGTTTAATGTGTTGCCTGCCGGTATTAGGCTTCTACCAATAAATAAATTTAGGTTAGAAATGAAAAAATACTTAATTGATCATAGCTTTTATAATTATGACGAATTTCAGAATAGTTTTTGAATCTTCACCATGTTTTTAATATGTTGTATTTTCTTCAAATTTCCTTTTAATAATGTAAATGTGCAAGTGAATTATTTTATTCTATTTTTTTATTTATTTTATCTGTACAAATATGGATTGTCTGACATTTCTGTAAGTTGATTTACACGAATAAACATCTATCTATCTATCTATCTATATTCGTAGCGTACCTGTCTAAAAAGCATGACTTGCAAAATATTTTCAAAAAACTGATTTTCGATAAGAGTAAAAGGCTACTCTTTCTGGGTGGCGGATTTTGAGACGCTGGTCGCAATGCGTGCGAATGGTTGTTACCAGTGATCAAATTCAACCTTTTCCTCCGAACATTGACCATTGCGAAGTTCTATGATTATCAGAGCATTACGTGCGAATATAATGTTTCTGATGGAATAGAATTAGCACAATATTAACAGAATACTGATATTCAACTGAATTTTCTTTGTTTTAAAACAGGATAATATTTTTATTTTTGATTAAGCATTATCGATATATTTATTCTACAAAACATTACAACCGAGAATACGGTATGAATGTTTTCTTTCAATTATGTTTTCTTTTATAATTCTTGGGTGGATATAGTATAGCGATGCTATCTATTCTTAAAATGTGGAATAAAATATACAATTATGTTTTTATATAGACTCAGATTTTTCTTTAATACAAACTATAACCTTATCCCGATATAAAAAAAAAAATAAGCAAGAGATTTACCAGGGGAAAGAAGGTTGAATACACTGATAGAACTCACGCGTACTCAGAAAGTACGTGCTGTTAAGAAATCAGTGAATATATTAAATATGATAAAAATTATCATTATTTTTATAAATTATGTTGCTGGTACAGCACACAGCATAATTTATTGGCAATGTCCAACGTGTGGCAATACTACATTTACTTTGCACCAAATAATTATGCTGCCACAACACTATGTTGTTTGAAATTACCCTAAAGTGAAACAAGATTAGCACAAGCCTATGCACAATTTACCAAGAAGCTAAAACCAACTGTCTATATCGTACACTGAGAAATACGAGCTAATGGAAAGCACCAAATCATAAGTATCACCAGTACTAGATAGTGTTGAAAAAGTCTTTAGTTAGCTACTGGAATAAACAAGATTGATTTGGTCTATATTAATATCTAATCTGTTATTTAACGTCTACGTACTGATTTGGTTGAGAAGTAATTCAGCTTTGCGGTTAACGTCTGATGGAACGATGAACTTAATAATTCTATGTCATCAATATGTAAGATTATGTGACGTGTATTATTTTAAAATATAGGTAAGTCTAACATATATTGAAAAGTAAGATACGTCCCAAAACTGATCACTACGGTAGACCAAAGTTCTGTAGTGGGATTGACACCTATCAATCTGAACATATTGCTTTCAATCACACGAATCTTAGAAGGAAAGCAATGCCATTCCATGCTGCTCTAATTAATGCAGTAGTATTTTACACAACAACATCGTAATATTTAATTAACTCAATAAAAATTTTACAATAAAAAAGTTAAAAATGTTGATAAAAAATGTTACGTACATTTTAGGAAAAGACCGTCAATAAATTAATAAGACATTATTTTGATATCAAATCAACGTCCCATTTTTATATAGTAGGTAAGTATATTAAAATTAAGCGCTTAAAAGAAAAATTAGTTATGTAGGCTAATAGGTATTGTTGAGAATTTAATATAGAACATTTCCACTAATAATATGAAAATTAGAATCTTATATCTTCAATATCACTTTATTTGCCACGGAATTTTAAACCAGAAAGTTAAGAAGATGGTATTCTCATGAAATCACCTATACAGGGTGAGTCATTAGTAGCCGCTTCTTCGATTGCTCTTTTGTGTTTTAAATAAAAGAAAAAGCAATTAGTGGAGGATCCATGGTTGCATGTGGCCCATATTGTAAAAATACTTTAAGCTCTGGCGCACTTCCGGTTTCACCGGAAATGCACGGAACTTAATTTTTTTAAATGACTCACCCTATATATTTTTGGATTTTCTTATACTACTTTAAATTGCCTGTTCAAATATTTTTTCATTTTCAAAATTGAGCCAATAGTTTTTGAGTTATTAATTTTTTTTTGAAAATATTTGACCAAAACACGTGTTCAGAAAAAAATCATTTTCACATTGTTTTTAAAGGTAAAAACATTGCCTTTGGTGGTGCTTGTAGCCAATAAAATTCTGCATCATTTGGTAAAGCTGCACTCGACAATACCTCAAGAAACTTTGTTTTTTCAAAGTCTACTTCCTGAAATTTTCACATGCCAAAAACTTATTTTTTTTTAATGGAACACCCAATATTTTATTGAGTCATTTTGTTCCTTTTTTTATTCTCTTTCATTTTTGTTAACAATGTCCTATACCTATCTTTTCTAATTTTTGAGATAATCACTATACGAGCAATTAGCGGTCAATTAAAGAACTACGGGCGCTGTTCTCTGCACCCAAATATTGGTCCAATAAAGGCTGGAATGCGGCTGACTGCCTGAGTCAACTGTTAAAGAAAGTCGGTATACATTTATGTCAAACTTATAAAAGCATCGCTATTAGTTATCATCCAAATGAATTATTCTTATGAAGAGTTAATAGATATGGTTGACATTTTGGGTGAATCTGAAATAAACTCTTTGCTAGCATCCAGACTTTATGCACAGCGATCCTTGGTAGAAGTCAACCGAAGCCAGAAACCTTCGAAAATATAAAGTGGACGGTTTGAGTGAACAGAAAACATTGAATATGAAAGAAAGAGCGGAAAAGACAATAACTGGTGAGGATAAGACGTTTATGGTACTTGCGAGTGTAGTTGAACACCCCCATACTAATACTACGAAAATTAGTCGGCAGTTAGATGTAAGTCAAATTTGAGAATCCAAAATAATTAGGAAATACGAAATTCACCCGTAGCATATTCATACACAAGGTTAGATGAAAGAAATTTTCAGAATCACTTACATTTTTGTCAATTGGCAGCAGATAAATTATCCTGGCTTTCTCAATTTTTTGTTGTTTACCAACGAAACCTTCTATTCAAGTGAATACATTCATCGTTACAATTCCGTTATTATAACACATAAAATCCCCCACTTTATCACACTTGTAAACTTTCAAAATAGTTGGTCATTAAAACTGTGGGGAGGAATAGTGGGTAGTTACATAATTGGACCTTATTTCTTTGATGAAAATGTTAATGGAGGAGAGTATCTTCGCTATCTACGAACGGATTTTCAAAACTTTTTGAAGACATCTTCAAATATGTCAGTAAACATAACCTTTATTTTATTTCGATATTAACCAACAGTGTTAAAAATTAAATACTGCAACTGGACATTGCCGGAATTAAAAAATTGAAATGTGATGCTCTTCATTCTATAAAATTATTACTTTTTGGATAGTTGGATATAACATTTACTTTGTTTGACAGTTGACTAAGAAAGTCGGGCGGCATCCCTGTCTTCCATTGGTTCAACGAATATTTTGGTGCATAGAACAACAGCGCTCGTAATTCTATATTTGACCGCTAAATGCTCCTATAGTGATTATCTCAGAAATTACAAAAGATAGGTATAGGACATTGTTAACAAAAATGAAAGAGAATAAAAAAAGGAACAAAATGCCTCAATAAAATACTGGGTGTTCAATTTAAAAAAAAATAAGTTTTTGGTATGTGAAAATTTCAGGAAGTAGGCTTTGAAAAAACAAAGTTTATTGAGGTATTGTCGAGTGCAACTTTACCAAATGATGCAGAATTTTCTTGGCTACAAGTACCACCAAAGTTAATGTTTTTGCTTTTAAAAACAATGTGAAAATGATTTTTTTCTGAACACGTATTTTGGTCAAATATTTTCAAAAAAAATTAATAACTCAAAAACTATTCGCTGAATTTTGAAAAAGAAAAAACAATCAAACAGATAATTTAAAGCAGTACAAGAAAATCGAAAAATATATAGGGTGAGTCATTTAAAAAAATTAAGTTTCGTGCATTTCCGGTGAAACCGGAAGTGCACCTGAGCTTAAAGTATTTTTACAATATGCGCCACAAGCAGCCATGGATCTTCCACTAATTATTTTTTCTTTTATTTAAAACACAAAAGAGCAATCGAAGAAGCGACTACTAATGACTCACCCTGTACAATAAATACTGTGACTTACATATATCCATTTATACGTAAAACGTATATGCATATATGCATGTGTTCGAGATACACACATATATTAAGTGCCATTGCCGAACAATCGAACGCACAGACACCGGTGTTTCGACCTTAGAGGTCTCGTCAGTGGGCGTGGGCCCTGTCGACAATGGCTTCTTCTTCTTCTTCTTCTTCTTCTTATTGTGCTGGTCAAGTCAGGCCTTGGGCCTTTTACTTTTAGTCTGAATTATATTATCTGAATGTGACTTGGAGGGTGATGAGCTCTTTCAGAGGAATCTGTTATTGTTGAGTGCCTAAGTTAGTGAGAGCCTAGGTCTTTTCATTGGCAGATATATGTCAGGATCGTACGACATTTCTGGCGTGAGCCTTATGTTTACGTTATTGTCTATGTTGTTGAAAAATTTTTCCGAGAGGTCTTCGATGTATTCTGATATAGTGGGTGTGTCTGTTTCTGCATGCGTCTGGGTGTTTCTTACAAACCACGGAGCTTTTAGTGCCATCCTCAGGGAGACATTCTAGAAACTTTGGATGTTTTTGATGTGGGTCGGGGCGGCGTGCTTCCATATCTGTGCTCCGTATGTCAGCGCTGGTCTTAATATTTGTTTGTAAATTCTAAGTTTCAGCTTCGGGTGGAGGGTGCTTGCAGAGCCCAGGAGTGGCCAGAGGCTGCCCCTGCCCATTCTTGTCTTCTTTAGAGTGGTTCTTATGTGATATGAAAAGGTGAGCCTCCTATCCAGGTTGATCCCCAAGTATTTCACTTTTGGCTGCCAAGGAATTTCTGTGTGATTTATGTACACATTCCCTCGAATTTGTTTTATTTTCCTTCTAAACATGATGGCTTGTGTTTTCTCTTCATTTATCTTAATGCGTCAAGTATGGCACCAGGCTATAAGCTTGTCTATGGCTTTTTGAAGTGTGGAGGTTGCTTTGGTAGGACTGATTGAGGATGTGAGGATGGCTGTGTCATCTGCGTATGTAGCTAGTAGGGTGTTTGGGGTTCTGGGGATATCGGATGTAAATATTGCATAGAGATGTGGGGATAGTGCGGGAGCCTTGCGGGACTCCGGCGGTGAGGAGTCTGGGAGTGGAGGAAGAATTTTGGATCTTAACTGAACATGTTCTGTGGGATAGATAGGATTGGATGATTTTGACTAGATGAGTTGGGTAATTTCTTGAATATAGTTTGTAGATAAGAGCCTGGTGCCATACCCCGTCGAAGGCCTTGGAGATGTCCAGAAATACTGCTGCCGTTGAATGGTTTTTGAAAAATCCATCATGAATATGTTCCGTTACTCTCATTAGCTGGGTGATAGTGGAGTGTTGTTTCCTGAACCCGTGTTGTTCCTCGGGAATTATTTGGTGGGCTTCTGAGTGGAGGATCAACCTGGATAGGATCGCTTTCTCGGCGATTTTACTTGTAGCTGACAATAGACTGATGGGCCTGTAGTTGTTCGGAAGGCTGTGATCTTTCCCTGGTTTTGGTATCATAACTACTGTAGCGTGTTTCCAGCACTTTGGAAAGGTTTGTATTTTGAAAATTGTGTTGATTATATTGAGGAGGAACATTATTGCTTTGAAGGGCATATTCTTGATCATTTTGTTTGAAATCTTATCGGCTCCTGGGACTTTTCTGGGCTTAAATTCTTTGATTATTGAGTTTATTTGTTTTGGAGTGATGAAATTTGTAGTTGGAATGGTTGGTTCTTTGTTCTTTCTGTTTATTGATTTATGGACGTGGGCGATGTGCGCCATGTCTGTATTGGTCCAATTTGGAGTGCATTGTTTTTCAACGTGGTCGGCTAGTGTTTCGGCCTTTTCACTGTCGGTGATACTGACGCCATCAGAATTTTTGAGTGGTGGGATGATTGTTCCGGTTCGTCTTAGGGCTTTTGCGAGTTTCCACATACCTCCAGGGTCTTCTCCTATTTCGTCCAGTTTTTTAGTCCATTTGGAGTGGTTGTGATCACTGATTGACGTTTTGACTTCCCTTTGGAGTTGGTTCAGGAGCGTTTTTACTTGGGGGTCTAAGGTATCTTGATATCTTCTCCTCACTGCGTTCTTCTGTTTTATTAGGTTTTTGATGTGTATTGGTAGTTGCTGGGTCCTGTGGTTAAGTGTTTTCGTTACTGTAGCGGTAGTGGTGGCTTCATGAATTTTTGAATGTAACGTGTGGATGGCTGTTTCCATTTCCTCTTCTGTTTTTAAAGGTGTAATTTTCGGAATGATGTTGGCGAGGGTTTTCTTGTATGTGTTCCAATCAGTGTGGTATGTAGTTTTGGTGAATGTGTTTGATTCGGTGCCCCATTTTAGTGATATTGGATTGTGATCAGATGAGAGGACGGATTCTGTTTGTATATCTATGTATTCTGGAATGTTGGTGGAAATGGCTATGTCGAGGATATCAGGTCTTGTGTTGGGGAAAAATCTGATGGGGACAATGGCTTCAAGACTTAAAAAGCTGCTAATGTCATTTTTGCTTGTTAAATGTAGTGAGAGTATCACAGCGACATCTAACACCCAAAAGATGACACAGAAAAAAGCGATGGCTTCTGACTGATGTTCTGCTATACAGAGGCCTGTATGTTAATAGTGTATCTCGTATAATAGAGCCTTAAGTGGCGTCACCTATCAAAACGAAAATGAATTGTGTAAAACACATGGATGTTAAAACTAACATCAAGCAGTAAATAAAGGCTCTATTATACGAGATACACTATTAACATACAGGCCTCTGTATAGCAGAACATGCATTCAGAAGCCATCGCTTTTTTCTGTGTCATCTTTTGGGTGTTAGATGTCGCTGTGATACTCTCCCTACATTTAACACGCAAAAATGACATAAGCAACTTTTTAAGTCTTGAAGCCATTGTCGACAGTCCCCACGCCCACTGACGAGACCTCTAAGGTCGAAACACCGGTGCCTGTGCGTTCGATTGTTCGGCAATGGCACTTAATGTATGCGTGTATCTCGAACACATGCATATATGCATATACGTTTTACGTATAAATGGATATATGTAAGTCACAGTATTTATTTACTGCTTGATGTTAGTTTTAACATCCATGTGTTTTACACTATTCATTTTCGTTTCACCTATACAATATTGATTTATTTCAAAATCAATCTTTATTAATTTATAAGGATGTGACAGAAACAGTTTATTGATGTTATTACTCAAGTTAGCTTTGTCGGCCGTAATAAGTAAACAGCTTAATATTTTCAACACACCTTTAATCTTTCAAGTATCTCGTTTGAGAAAGAACCATGAATATCTATAATTTTCTTTTCAGAGGAATGTAATGCAAATTTTGAAATTACCTAAAATAGAAATTAATTCCTGACTTATTTTATTTTCGATTACAATTTTTCATACCTTATTTACATATTTAACTTTTCGGAGATCTGCTCCGATATAGTTGTTGCACATGCTTACAGCTTATATATGGCGATACTGATGAAAGGATTTGGGTTTTATTTCATATAAAATTTTTAAACCTGTTATATCATTAATATATTATATTAATTGATTTATATTCTTCCCGGTATTATAATTATTTTCGGCTTAATTACGTTTAAATTAAATATACGATTAACAAAATCCAATTTTATTTGAAATTTTTACATTAATAATATTTACTTTTATTCAATTCGAAGCTTTTCAAAGTAGCTTTCAACTTTTCAGAATCTCAATCAATGCCTCACTTCGGTTCACCAAGAGAAATATAAAACTCAATAATATCACGAACAATATCACCTTTATTAAGACAGAATTTCATGAAAAGCAAAATTTTGCTATGCAAAGGAGGTTGTACATTGATGAGAAAAATATTAATGACATTCAGACAAAAGAAAAATTAAGAGAGAATAAAATAAAGCGATAACTTTAAATGAATCTTCATTTTGTAAAGTTAAATATCTGCTTTGAAACATGAATAGATGACTTATGAACTATGCAGTTCATTTCTACGTTATGCTGCTTGAATATAAACGCTTTACTTTATAATACTGGAATTTTGCAAGACATACTAGAATACAATTCAGACAGATATAATACATTCTTATATTAAATAATTTTACTGAAAATTATATTTTTTCCAATTAAAATTGATAACTAGAGATCGTACTTACTGTTACTTGGTAAGTACTTGTATCTCTATACTTACCAAATAATAGTAAATACATTTTATCCAGCAGCAATATTGCAGGGAAATTTACCCCTCAGTGCCGATCCCTCAATTGGTAACATAAACGCTTCTCCTCGAGTACGATTCCAGCACACATCCTAAAATTGCCGATCAAGTGCTCTACCATTAAGCTACAGAGCAGATATATGCGCGAACCCTTTAACAATTATAAGAAGTAACTGAAACAATTTTCTTAGTACGAAAGAATTATTTGAAAATAATATTCTTTGGAATTAACGCTGATAATACTCCAATAATTCTTTCGCAATAAGAAATGTTTTTCGCGAGATATCGCCCTTAGCATGGGCGCAGGTTTGGCAAACTCGGTGTGTACTTTTTACTTTTGACGAGTTCCAGCAATTTTGAAATATTTATGAAAAAATAAGTAATGTACTTTATCGATGAGCTATAATGGAATAACTTTTATTAATAAAAGCGCCCACTGCAGAAAATCGCGAAGGGACACGTCGTGGACTACGACTATGGATTATGGACTAGTTAACCTGGGCACAGTAATTAAAACAAGAAGTAATAAATTCTACCTCTAAATTTATTTAAAAATATTAATTAATACAAACAAAAATTATTATTGAAATATTGAATATTATTTAACAAAATTAAATTAATAAATTTGTGAGCCCAAGCAGTCTTCACTAATGCGATCGTTGAGGTTGGTGCTTGCTCACCAGCTCTTTCACGCGAGGAGTCAGCAGAGACAAATAAAGCCGCAAGTCCCCTCTGTTGACCATGTCCAGCCTTTTCCTCTTGTCTGAGTGCAGAAATGTAGCCGCACTAAATCCGGTTTCCACTAAATATGAAGTCGGAAACGTGAGAAGAAGCTTGTGAACAATTCCCCACATTGTAGGGAATAGTCCTGCCATGCTGTGGTTCTGCCAGAGTTTCTTGAAGCCTGTTTTGATTCGGACTTTGCAATCCTCGTTGTTGCGAAGTTCCACCAACTCCTCCTGCAATTTAACGTCAAAGTCTTCCAGCACGACTCCAAACGGGTCAGTGATCCAGGCAGGTACATCCAGTTCGATGAGGTCTTGGAAGCGCGATGTAAGGTCCTCTTTTAGTTGCTGAAGATGAGCCCCATATCGAAGAAGATCTTCATCTATGGGTGTCTCTGTCATTTGATTAATTTCACTAAATTGGTAAAGTTCTTTCCTAACGATATTACTGCGGAGAAGGGCCAACTTGTCGATAAAGGTGTCACTGCGCTCTTGCAGTCGATGAGTGTCACCAGTTTACCTTGAATCTGGAGAGACAACTCGTTGAGTTTCCTGAAGATTGTAGCCAAGTAGAAAATGTCGATTTTGTGTTTCTTCAGCTCACCGGCCAACTTCTTGTCCTTTTTGTCCGAATGCATCTTTTCTAGATGTCGACTCGTCCACATCCATAATTATTATGGTCTGCTTTTTACCGCCTGTAGTTATTCTGGCCTTCTCTTTTAGCTTATTGGACAGTTCCTCTCTGAAAGCAGCCTTCTTGTCTTCTTCTTTCGTCGTATATTGAACCTGGACATTTCCTTCTCCAGTCTTGCTTACTCTTCTGACCGCTACGCCGTCAGTACCTACATCTTCTTTCATGCTCTTTACTATTTGGGCAAAGGTGTAGCCCTCCGCCGGTCTTATTATTAGTGTTTCCCCCGCTTTTTTTCATTTTTCGGGATCCTACTGTTCTGTATTCCAGTTTGGTGCTGTCTTTCACCCTATTTAGTATACCGATTTGCGCGCCTTCTTTCCTGCATATGTATTCCGCAATCTTTCTTGTTCTTAATGCACTGTTCTCCTTTCTTATGGTGCATGTGATGTTGCCGCGTCCATTCTCTTGTGCTATTCTTATTGCCCTCGCCATGTTTCTGGCCAGACTGCGCATATCTTCCTTTGTCTCACCTCCACTGGCCGTTATCGCCACGTGCGTATGCTTCCTGATTGGATTGCACGTCTCCACGTCCGCGTTCAGCAAGCTGTTTATGGCTACACATGAAGCCATGCCCCTCTGGCCAATACTACCTACTACCTCTCCTGTTAATTTTGGATTTCTTTTTGTAATGTATTCCAGCCATGTTTCCCCGTGCCTCAATATGCATACGTGGTCTTCCGCCTCCTCGTGCTCACTTCTTTTCAGAATTGTGCTATTCTTATAGTTATCTTCATGCCATTTTTGCTCTGTCACTTCCCACAGTTCCTCATAGTTCAAATCATCTTCCAGTTTAGTCTCTACCATTTCTACTTGTTTAGCTCTATTCTCTTTTCTTGAATTCGTCGTCTGCACTTCGGCGTCAACTAGGTTCCCGGTTGTTGCCTCTCTGTGTGCTATGATTTCTATCGTTTGTCTCTTTAGGTCTTCTGGTACCTTAATAGTCGGTGCCATCCTCTTTATCGCTCTGGTTAGGCTGGTGACGACCTTTTTAATTTCCTTTTTTGTGTGAGGGCTTATTAGGGCAAACATCTGCTGCATATGCGTTTCAGCGTTCTTAATTTGTCCCTTTATTTTTTTGTACTCGATTTCCATTCTTGATACCATTGCCTCAGTTAGCTCTTTTTGTTTTCAGTCGTCCCTCTTCCTTTCAGTGGGAGGATTTCTTTGCTGCGCTCTCAAGCCCGATGTCGTAAACCATTCTTCGGAGATGATGACAGTCTCTTCGTTGCTTCCTGTACCGGCGTCATCCCCTGTTGTCTTGGTTTCCGCTTTGGTTTTGTTTGGCGGGCTTCTCGTGACGAGGTTGCTACGTCTAAATGCGCACGCTTCTCCGTCACCACTGCCATCCGGGACGTCCACCCCCTCCTTCGTCCTTGTTTCTTCTTTCCCTTCTATATTTTTTTGTTGTCCTTCAAGTATGCTTCTATATTCATCACTAGTCCCACGAGTAGCTAGGGAATATCAGTCGCCCACAGCGGAGCCCCGCATTACTGTGAGAAGGCTAAAGTCCCTCGCTGGTCGTCCTGGCTCCAAGGCATCGCTCAAGACACACTTTACCCCCTGTGCCATGCAGTCCCTAGGCGCGACGGTGTTACACCGTAGACTTGGGTTCCATTCAAGAATAGGAGGAAAGGTAGTAAAGTAGTGAAAAGTAAGTGAGGCGGTGGGCAAGTTAGCCCGATAGCAAAGTTAAATGGAGGGGTTCCGCCCAAGACAAGTTTAAGCAAAGCGGAACCCAGCTGGAGTACCCCGGGGCTGCCAGCTCCCGCTCACCAGCCGTGAGTCCCTTGGGTCCTTCCTCCTTTATCTGGGCTTGGGACCAGCATCGGCGCAAGTGGTCCACGCATCCCGGCCCCAGCAGTGCGGGACGCATCCACACCGAAGGCGGAGTTACGAAATTCCGTACTACATACGCTTCAATTTTCTGTAAAATTCTCTATCTAATGAGTCAAGAAACTTAAAACCATTGAGGCAACCGAATTTATACCTACTTTGGTACGCAGACATACCCCCCCCCCTCCAGCCTCCATTTCGTATGGGAGTTGGGTCAAAAAGTTTCAGATGAAAATTGTATAAAAATGGCTGAAAATGTTGCTAGTAAAAATTTTAACCTTGAACTTGAATTTAATTAATGAAAAATTATCAAATTTTTAATTCATCTTGAGAATTGGGCCCCTTTGCGATAATTATCGGAACTTAAAAATATTTTTGTTGAGATTACAGTTGTCCGTTTTACTAGCAAAATTTTTTCCCGCCAGGTTGTACGATAAACGGTTGCGAAGATATGGCCTGTGGCCTAACTTAAACAGACACCCGGTATACAGTAGCGGTATTTTTATGCAGTATTGAACCAAAATTCGTTACAAACATAATTATTAGGAACAAGCTTTTCATTAAAAAATCGAATCACAAATACCTGCAAGAAAGCAAGAAAGTCATGCGGTTCCCCCAGAATTTCGATATGATATTATTTTTGAATATACTTGCATGTGCATGTAATAGTGTCAATCAACTTTATCATATATTTTCCAAAAAACATGTTAATATAATGTCTTCCATATCTTTTTTCATCCATACTTTATATCCATCTAAATAAAATATTTAGAATTTCTTTAAAAAATATTTCCAGGACAAATTGACTCAAAGATTATTTTTAACAAATTAAATTTACATCTTCTATTGAGTTGCATATTGCCTGAAGATATGCTACCATGTATATAATCATTAAAATGAATGAAAAGCGGGTTATACAAACTAAGATTCATAAATGCAAACAAAATTACTTAAATTTGTGTTTTTATCTCTGTATATAATTTGAAATATTGTTTTCCTAATATTGTTTTATAATTATATACCGGGTGTCTGTTTAAGCTCGGCCATCGGCCATATCGCGGCAGCCGTTTATCGTACAACCTCGCGGAAAAAATCTTGATAGTAAAGTAGATGACCGGAATTGCAACAAAAATATTTCAAGATGAATTAAAAATTCGATAATTTCTTTAGAATTAAAAAATCGGTGAGAAGATTGAAATAAATACATTTATGGAAGACTATGATGAAAATTCAAGTGAAAGCGAACTATATACTGTCTGGTGACACTTAAAATTAAAATAAAGTTATTACTCACACTAAATAAATAAATTTATATTAAAAATTGTTTATTTTTTTGGTTTGTCTTCGTATGACTATATCTTCGCCAAGAAAAAAGGTAGCAACTTCCGGTTTTCACAATTCTCTTCAGTTTTTTATGTGCTTCAATATTACTATATTAAAAATATGCCGTTCCATTTAAAATTTTAAAGAAAAAACAAGTAATATACATACATTGGGAACAGCGCCCCCTGTTATTTTCTTTGACAACCACGTAATTTCGTGCTACATGTCCTTCAATTCTTTGTAAGATTCTCTATCTAATGAGCCCAGAAACATTATAATCCGTTTGTGCAAACCAAAATTATACCGACTTTTGTACGCAGACATAGCCCCCTCCCCTCTTGCCTTCGTATTGGAGTTAGATCAAAAAGTTTCAAATGAAAGTTGTATAAAAACGTCTAAAAATTTTGCTAGAAAAATGTTCAATCTATCTTAATCTAGAATTTAATGAAAAATTATCGAATTTTTAATTTATCTTGAGAATTGCGCCCCCTTGCGATTATTTTGGAAACTTAAAAATAATTTAGTTGTAATTTCCGTCGTCCATTTTACTATCAAGATTTTTTCCGCGAGGTTGTACGATAAACGGTTGCCGATATATGGCCGGTGGCCGAGCTTAAACAGACACCCGGTATACCATGATGTAAGAAATATATATTGCTCGGAAGGCATCAGCAAAATTTCAGCTAATATAGGTGTGGGAAAGGATTCTACTCAGTTTAAAATTATTTTGCGTAAATATGTAGTATGTATAACAATAAAGAACAGTAATAGCGTTGATTGAAGGAATATATAAAGATGCGCAACGCTATAGTAAAATTGCATGTCTTTCCGTTAAGTCGTCCCGCAAACCCCTTGCCAAGAAACATCATCGCTGTCTCGGGCTGTTTCGAATCTCGGACCCAAACGACTGATGCAGTCGCTATAGATCTCGGATCCAGTTTTGGTTACGCTCAGTGTTATGTAGTGGCGAATCTTTATGTATTCCTTCAATCAACGGTAATAGAATATATGTCACGTTTTCCATTTCAGGCTACTAAAATTAAATATTGGTTGAAAATATAATATAATAATAATATAATTTATTTGTGATAAATTGCTATTGAACAAGGACAATTGTCGAGAGTACAATAAATAAATAAGTAAATATATATCCATATAAATGTATAAAATGAAAATCATCTTGACGTAATGACTTGATTGACAGACATATCAAACTCAATTACAAAATGAGAGAATAGGAAAAGCAAAGCCAAACCAATTTGAGCTTCTGTCGACAGTTCCACAAATTATTGCTATATAACAGTCAACTTTACTACATGACAGACAATGCTAGCCTATGCGAAAAATGACAAAAAGTTACGTTGCTTTTCTTGTCCGCGAAATAAAAAGCACTTAAACTCTTTGATTAGTATTGCTTTAATATATAAGTAGGCGATGAATATAAAATGAAATAAAAGATTACTTGAAACGTCAACGAGTTTGTAAACTTAATCTGTTTTGTAAGTAATTGGTTGTGTACGGCTACCTATTGTTAACAGTTTATTACTGGTTGTCAGTTCTACTAAAATGCCTTTTGCACGTCTAGAAAAATGCGATATGCTTGTCTGTTTTGCAGTAAAAACACCGTGGAAGCATTGACATATTATTGTAACAAATTTCCGAACCGTGAAGCGCCAAATAAACAAATCTTTTTAAAATTGTACAGAAAACTACGTAATAACGAAGATACATTTATGAAATTTAGAAAAAGGAACGAGTATTAGCATATTTTGAAGCATTTTCTTAAAAGGTGGATAGCAACAAACGCACAAATTCCTTGGCCTCCAAGATCCCCACCTTTAGATGTTTATATGTGGGGTTACATCAAAGACGAAGTTTATAAACAACAATATAGAAATGTGGTGGAGTTGGAAAACAAAATTATACATAATAAACAATATTCCCGCTAGATCTATCCTAAAAGTGACAAGAAGTGTTCTCAGAAGAGCTCATAGAAGTGTATTGATCAACAAGGCCCATACTTTAGAACATTTAAACATTTACTAAGATAAAAAAAAATGTATAAATTTTTCACTTTTTGTTGCTTACAGTTTTATTATTTAATGTTTCATATGATTTAATGTACTAAAATTTATAACTAGTTAATAACTTTCCATAGCCTATTTATATATTAAAGCAATAATAATCAAAGAGCTTAAGCGCTTTTTATTCGCTTATTTTTAAATTTAGGACGATAGTGTATTACTTACTTTTTGTGTAGAATTTAACTCTCTTCCAAAAAATGTTGAAATGTACAGGATGTTTCATTTAAAAAGTTGTTGCTTTTGTGAATATCTCGGAAACTGGCTCTTCAATTGTTTCTCTGTTTTGACTAACTTAATCAGCAAAAAAAGTTCTACTGGTTTGCTGATTTAATCGACTTCGTAGCTTCAATAATCCAATAATGGGTGGAGACTGTGGCTAAAAATCTGAAATAAAATGCAAAAGGAAAATCCTTTACCACAAAAAATATATATCAAAAAATCTAAATACGTATTTCGGCAACTAAGTTGCCATCTTCAGTAGATATCTGTATAAAACAAAAAAGAGTGTTAAACGTGGTATTTTTGGCTAAGGTGTAACCTTAGAAGATATGCTCTTCACCAAATCACCAGTGGGATAACACTGATTTCTTAAGAAACGACATCCCTATATATACTACTCTAATCTAAAATCTAACGGACTATAACAGTACCCTAAACCGTGACAGACTAATCCCCTAAATTACAATAATCCGTACAAGCTGGACTCGGGTATCGGTCCATTGTCAGAATTCATTAACTTACCTCTATTTCTATGTATGTAAATACTTTCGTAACTGTCTAATTCTCTAAAGTTATTTACACTTTTAATTAATCTAAGACTATCTGTAGGCATGCCATGGCCTGTATCGAAAATATGTCGAGCAACACTAGATTTTTCCGGTCTGTTGTATCTGAAATGTGCAATGTGTTCTTTGTAACGAGTTGAAATTGAACGCCTAGTTGAAATTGAACGCGTAAAAATAGATGAATACTTGAAGTTGACAACTCTTTGCATGTCCTAGAAGTGCTTTCAGTTTGAAGGTAACTTCTACGAACAGCGACAGGGTACAGTAATGGGCAACAGCTTGTCTCCATTTATAGCGAATTTATTCATGAGTCACTTTGAAACTAAATTTGAAAGAAACTCTAAGTTTTTCCCTAAAGTATGGATTAGGTACGTTGACGATATTTTCGCGATTTTTAATACTAACTTTTGTGATTTGGATGATTTCTTATTTGAATTAAACTCGAAATTCACTACAATTAATTTCACACTAGAAAGGGAAAACAATGATCAACTACCATTTTTAGATGTTTTGGTTATAAAAAATAATAATAACATAGAAATAGATATCTTCCGAAAAGAAACCAACGTCAACAAGTTTATAACAGAGGATTCAAATCACAGTTTTCAGCAAACGATGGCTTCTTTTAATTTTCTTATCCATCGGTTGTTAAGCTTTCCACTTACAAAAGATAGATATGAAAAAGAACTTAGTTTAATTAAAAAGATCGCGAAGTACAATGGTTTCGATTCAGAAATAGTAACTAAGCTTATTAGGAAACATCAATTTAAGAAACAAATTCGGGATACTACCTCAAAAAACTCTTTGTAATAAGTTTGTTTCTTTGCCGTATCATTCAGTCACACGAAATTTGAACAGCATTTTTAAAGAACAGGAACTTCAAATCGCGTTTAAATCGGACAATTCATTAAAATCACTTTTAGGGAACGCTAAAGATAAAATTGAGGTAGATCAAAAATCTGGTATTTATGAAATAACCTGTAAAGACTCTAATCAAAAATATGTAGGTAGGTCAAACTAGGCGTTCAATTTCAACTCGTTACAAAGAACACATTGCACATTTCAGATACAACAGACCGGAAAAATCTAGTGTTGGTCGACATATTTTCGATACAGGCCATGGCATGCCTACAGATAGTCGTAGATTAATTAAAAGTGTAAATAACGTTAGAGAATTAGACAGTTACGAAAGTATTTACATACATAGAAATAGAGGTAAGTTAATGAATTCTGACAATGGACCGATACCCGTGTCCAGCTTGTACGGATTATTGTAATTTAGGGGATTAGTCTGTCACGGTTTAGAGTACTGTATAGTTCCGTTAGATTTTAGATTAGAGTAGTATACAGTATGTCCACGGATCGAGTTCCAAAGAGGAAAAACTTTTTTATTTTGCATTTTACAAGAAAAATGTATTCTTGATAAAAGTTTTTGCATGTCTCGAAACGGCCAAGTCAGTTTTAACCTTTTCAAAATTTCTTTTAGTTTAAGATAAAAATCGAAAAATTGGTCGTTTCATTTGAAAATTTTTTCATAAACTCAAAAACAAAAATGATATAACTAATAACTATTTTACTCAATCCATTCACCGCCCTTTTCAACGCACAATTCTAGCCGTCGGCGCAATTCTCTATAACTTCTTCGAATTTCTTCGAGAGTTAAAGACGTCACAGCGTCTCTAATCCTCTCCTTTAAATCTTCTACGTTGGGAGGAAGATTATTTGCATAAACTATTTGCTTCAAACGACCCCAAAGATAAAAATCAGCCATTGTTAAATCAGGGCTCCTTGGTGGCCATATCACGGGACCATTTCGACCTATCCAATTCTGTCCAAATTGCTGATTTAACCATTCAACAACAATCCTAGCATAATGAGCCGGACAACCATCTTGTTGGAAATAACACCTTGCGAGGTAATTAATCGGTAGATCGTCCAAACGTTCATCAACAAAATTTTGCAGCATATCCAAGTACGTATGCTGATTGACAGTATTATCAAAAAAATATGGTCCAATGATACCATGGTAAGAAATTGCACACCACACATTAACTTTTGCCGAATATTGTCGATTGTGAGGCATGCGAAAATTCGGATTGTAATCGCTCCAATATCTCACATGTTGAGATGCAACAGTACCATTAGTAGAAAACGTGGCCTCATCAGAAAAAATAATATTTCGGTAAAAGTATTGATTATCCATAATTTGAGCGGCCATCCACAGACAAAAATACAAACGTTTCGCAGGATCTCCGGGTTCTAATGCATGATGAAAAATGGGTTTGTAGGGATGGAACTTCCTTTGTTTCAAAATCTTTTGAATGAGCGATTTACTAATTCCCAGATGGACTGATCTGCGCCGCAAAGAAAGTTTGGGATAGTTCCGTACTGAATCCATTACAAGAAGAGTGGCGGCGTCGTCATCATCGCGTGCTATATTTTTTTTCTTTACATCCAGTATGGAACCAGTGGATAGGAATTTTTTGACCAATGCTCGTGCACCTCTATTTGAGATGTAAATATCCGGAAACTTTTGATTAAATTCTTCGACAACTAGACGGATCGCTTTATTACCTTTGCCATAGCATTGAATTAGGTAAATTCGTTGGTCTTTTGACAACATTTTCAACTATTATGGTTGATTTTTCTAACTGACAGTTAATTAGATAATTAAATATGGATAATTACCATGACAACGCAACTTAATTTCTGGGACTTTAAAAAATTTTCAAATAAAACGACCAATTTTTCGATTTTTATCTTAAACTAAAAGAAATTTTGAAAAGGTTAAAACTGACTTAGCCGTTTCGAGACATGCAAAAACTTTTATCAAGAATACATTTTTCATGTAAAATGCAAAATAAAAAAGTTTTTCCTCTTTGGAACTCGATCCGTGGACATACTGTATATAGGGATGTCGTTTCTTAAGAAATCAGTATTATCCCACTGGTGATTTGGTGAAGAGCATATCTTCTAAGGCAGTGGTTCCCAAACTTATTTTGCCTACTGCCCACTTTGAGAATAAATTATTTTTTAGCGCCCCCATTTTTTCACCTACTCAAAAACCACTATAACTTCAAATTAAATTAATTATTGTGAGCTATATTAGCGGAGATTAAACATTCATTCTAAACGAGACTTTTACTATGGGTTATAGTAAAAGTCTCGTTTAGAATGAATGAGTTAACTTGAGACCTGAGCGTAGTAGGTAGTACACAACGGCGCTCAGGTCTCAAGTTAACTTTTACGGGCTACACCTGCCAATGAGAATGATTATTGAAACGCAACTTTATAGTATTCAGACAAAGTATCTTTTATTCAAAATTCAAAATAAAACAAACATAATCGATTCTAATATAAAAACTAATGTGAAGGATGAATCTGATGCTGTTTAATAAGTTTGTTGATATCAGGTTCCAATTTACTCAAGAACAGCCGCAAGTCACCACGTTCGGTAACATGCAAACGATTTCTCTTTTTAGTAAGCAGCGTTGCTACAGCACTAAATCCACGTTCACACAAATATGACGATGGGAATGCTATCAAGAATCGTTGAATGATTGACCACAATCCAGGGTACAATTGCGGGATCGGTTTTTGTAGCCAAAATTCTTGGTAGCCATTTTTGAACTTGATTTTTATTTCCTCGTTCGTTGTCAATTCTAGAAGTTCTTCTTCCAGATGTGGTGATATTGCTGTGTTGACATTTGAAAACGGATCCAACACCCAGTCTGGTATTTCCAAGTTCAAAATATCCTGGTATCGTTCGGTGAAGTCAATGTGGAGCTTTTCCAAATGTTGGCAGTAGGCAAACAAGTCGTCGTTACTGCAGGATACTGATAAATTCGGAAAATTATGAAACTCACGTCTGCCCATATTCTTTTTGTGTAGAAGCAGTTTGGCTGCGAAAGCAGCAACGACATTTTTTGTTTTAATTAAATTTAGTTCATCGCCTTGCAGTTGGAGATTCATGTTGTTGAACAATTTATACAGGTCTGTCATGTAAGCTATATCATTTTTTGATGTAATGAGCTTGTTGCGCAATTCTGTATCTTTAGTTTCCAAAAACTCTATCACAGAGTCAAACAGGTTGTAAAATCGAGTCAGACAATTGCCTCTTGATAGCCAACGAACTTCGGTATGAAACAACAAACGGTTGAAATCTTCGTCATTAGTAACACAAAGCTGATGAAATAATCTATCATTCAAAGAGCAGTTACGGATTTTATTGACTGCTTTGATGACATATTGCAGTGATTGAAATAGTCGTTCACTTAAATTTCCAGCAACCAAATGTTGTCTATGAATAACGCAATGTACAGCAAGGACATCTGGAATTTTATTTTTTACGTACGCTATGAAGCCTTTATGGCACCCTGTCATAGCCGGAGCGCCATCCGTAGCAACTGATATAATATTTTTCAAGGGAATCTCTTTCTCATCACAAAACTTTTCCAATGTATTGAATATGGTTTCGCCTTTTGTATCGGTCTCTAAATTTCTAGCAAACAATAGTTCTTCACATATTTTCTCATCTTTAATAAACCTCACGTAAGACAGCAACAATGCTTCATTAGTTGGTAAAGTGGACTCATCGAGCTGAATTGAGAATTGACTAGTCCTCAGATGATTGCACAATGATTCTTCTATGTTTCCGGCCATTTCATCAATTCGTCTTTGCACAGAATTATTACTCAAAGGAATTTTTCCGATAATATCTGCGGCCGGTTTATGAAGCACAGTAGTTATTACTTCCTTTATTGCTGGCAAAATTAACACTTCTCCGATGTTGTGTGGTTTGCCTTTTTGAGCAATTAACAAAGAGATGTTGTACGAAGCTCGAAGTCCGTCGTCATCTTGCTTAGCAGCCGCCGAAAAGAGTTTTGCTGCACTTGGCCGAGTATTATGCTTCTTCTCTAGGTCTTGAAAATATGCTACATTCTTGTCTTTCTTATCTGGATGCATTTTATTCAAATGATCTTGAAGTCTTGAAGGCTTCATTGCTTCATTCGAAAATGTTTTTAGGCATAGAAGGCACAAAGGCGACGATGGGTTTGTAGGATTTTCAATGAATCCGAATTTAATATATTCCGCACAGTATTGCCGTCTCTTCTTTTTTACTTCCGACATTGTTTTGTTTTGAGAAATACGTAAGTATAAGTGTTGAACTTAAGTACTGCTTATCTATTACGCGCGAAACCGCAAATGAAAATAAAATAAATATTACGTTGTTTATATAGGATTGCATAAGCAGCACGCACCGACAGGAATAAGACAAACATGCATAAACTCGTTTATCTCATTCGACGCTCAATCGTACTCAACAAGTAAGAACAAGTATTCTATGAACCAGCCGATTGATACAGTTGCCTTTTTATTTGTTTGTTTGTGTCTCTTTTCGTTTCGAAACGGAGCGACCGATTGATATGTTTTTTATTTTATTTATTCAATAAAACAGGTTTATATTTATATTTATATTATATATATGGTTTTATATTTCTGATGTGTCATCTTGCATTTAATACGTGTATCGTCGTGTATGATTGTACGCACTAGGGAATTTCCCGAAGAAGTATACATCGGTAATGTCTATCTCCCTTCTTTTTCTATGAAAATACGTTTACCTCCTTCACTTATTCTGCATGCATACATAATTTAACTTTTATTCTGCACATTAAAAGTACTATAAATTTATGTATTTAATTATATATTATTTAAATATTTATACTGAGTAATATGTAAAAGAGCCTAAAATGAAATATTCGAATTTATATGATATAGCACTGTGAAATTTAAATACTTCTTTTATTCGTAGACAATTTTACATCCTCGTAGCCTGTATGTGAGCTGTTAATTTGGAAACATTTTTGTATTTGTCAACAGAGGACGCTGTTTTATTTTGTGATTAGTGCAAATACATTTTGTCAAGCTTAAAAGTTCGATGTTCACTATATTTCTTCTAACATCGATAGTTTATCGATAAATCTAAATTGCAAACATCGATGCAAAAACATCGAACATCGATCCTAAAATATCGATGTTCAATGAACATCGATGTTTATCGCCCATCCCTAGTCGAGAGTCGAGAGCTCAGTCGGTGTCTAAGAGTCCTCCTAGATTCTAGATGAAATTACAAATCGCCCCCTAAGCCTTTACACAACGCCCCCATTTTTTTTCTGGGTCTCTTACCGCCCCCCTTTAGACCTGCAGCGCCCACAAGGGGGCGTTATCGCCCACTTTGGGAACCTATGTTCTAAGGTTACACCTTAGCCAAAAATACCACGTTTAACACTCTTTTTTGTTTTATACAGATATCTACTGAAGATGGCAACTTAGTTGCCGAAATACGTATTCAGATTTTTTGATATATATTTTTTGTGGTAAGGGATTTTCCTTTTGCATTTTATTTCAGCTTCAATAATAACAAAGATAGCAATGGTGAACACTTAACTTTAAACACGGGGTATATGTATACATACAAGGCAAAGAATTGCGTTGAATCATTACCTAGTGATAGCTGTGGAAGAAGTAAAACAATGTGCATGTGTATATTTCAATCAATCAAAGTTAATTTAACAGGTTATCAAGTCTCGATGCCTCCAATTTCTGTATCGTTCTTTTTACTTTCTTATACGTAGTATAGGGAAGTATTGTAATGAAAATTTTTGACCTCGAGATTTGTGCAGATGTTCAAGTTTTGAAGTCCACGATACCGATAAACTGGTTACAAAAATATCTTCCTCTCTCTCTCTCCCTCCCCCTCTCTCTCCCTCCCTCCCTCTCTCTCTCTATCTCTCTCTCTCTCTGTGTGTGTGTGACCACGATAGCGGTGAAACGGCTGAAGATATCAGTTCCACATTTTATAATTATGAGTATAGTCTTCCTCTTGAGATCTGATTAGATTTATTGTAAAATCGGTAGACCCGATGTAGTAGTTTATTTCAGTAAAAAAATCGAATTTTACCAATATTTGGTTAACTACTGAACAACAACAAATTTATGAAGAATTCAAATGTACACAAAAGAGGGTTTATTGAAATTTTTTTTAAAGATGAGTTTTTGAAATTCGTAGGTTTTATTCTCTTATCGAAAATCAAATTTTTGCGAATATCTCCCAAGTTATGCTTTCTAGGCAGATACGTTAAGAGTATAAAAGTATTTAAAGTTATATTTTTCATACTTTCTTTTATAAAAAAACATTTCATAATTCGGACCGTATTAAGACTTTTACTCTTATGGAACATTTTGCAATATTTCAAAAGTACCAATTTTACTCTTATCGAGTGGCACTTTTTTGCAAATTATGCATCCTATGCATAATTTGCAAAAAAGAATATAGAAGTACTTAGAACAGGATTTTTAATATTTTTTATAAAAATGTATGTATTCTATGGAGATTTGAATAATTAAAAAATTCTCAAAATTCGGAGATATAGTAACTACAATTACTCACAGGTTTATTTTTTTATGAATAGAAAAATATTTAAAACTGACTTTAGAACAACTTTAGTATAATTTGAAACGCACATACGTAGAAGGAAGTCGTGTGGGGGCTACACCCCAGTTTTTTATATTACTTCAAACTGTTAGAAATTTAAAATTAATACTAAATTAACTTGAATTCAAATCAAAATATTTTATTATCATTGGAAAGAAATGCACTGTGCTCTATAGGTCCAGACTTCACAGAAAATATATTAGCGCATGTCCTGATTCATGCGAAATACACGTGACTGAAAACTGGTTAAAAGGGAACAAATTTTCAGTCGGTAGCTGAAATTCAGCGATTGCAGACAACTTGCGAAACAGCTACTTAAGAGTTAAAAAACATTTTATCGCATTAGTTACGTCAAATTTAAAGCGTTTCCTCTAGAGAACTTAATTCGGTAAGTAAAAGAAACATTTTTGAATAAATATTTTTTTATACATTTTTTAATTATATTGAAAATATCAAGAATTTGAGAGTTTTTATCGTCTTTTATTTAAATGTATGTAGGTATTTTTCGTCTATTATATGTGCAAATATTAGTAAAACACCAAAATTCATTCACAAAATTTTTATAAAAATATAACATATTTATAAAATTTTAATCCCAATATAACAGCGGTCATTATTATTAAACTAAATTGAAATAATTACTGAGTCTGGTTTAGCCTTTGAAGTGAACAAAAAATCAGGAGAATGTAATCATAATAAAATAATGTAATACGAAAATGCGGTATAAGTATATAAGCTTTGTTTAGATTTTTACCACTTTTCTTAGAGGGAGGCAAACTATTGTGTTAGTGTATTCTTAAACATCTAAATAAACAATAATATAAAATAATAAATAATTCTGAATTATATATATAGACGAAAATCTGGGTAATATCGGCTATCAGTATTATATGAAGGTTAGGTTACATTAAAAATCGTTTTTACGTTTCGATACTATTTACAATATCTTCATCAGAAAGAATATATAAGTTAAAACTATAAAAACTAATCTTATGGTTGTTAATTATTTAAAAATTACAAACGTAAATAAAACAAAACAAACTGGTTGAAATACACTTTAATTACTAAAAACTGGACAATTGTTTCACCAGACAGTGGCTTCTTCAGTAATGACTAAAAATACAAGTTACAAAGTATATATCTCATGTGTGTCGGTTGTAGGAGGTAAGAAAAAAGGAAAAAAGAAACAAAGGGGGAAGTGAGTTAAAACCCTCATAGAACTATGTGTATTGTACTACTAAACAAATAAATTAAGTAATAGTTATTTATGTACCAAGTCAGTGAAGTGATCGTTTATCGAACTAGTCTGATTTACGAGCCAAGCGAGCGAAGCGAGCGCGGCGAGTAACAGACGAGTTTGGTAAAGGTACTTTACTAACGTGGTGTATAGAACATTTTATCGCCAACCGTGAAAATTGTTAATTTAAAAAATAGAGATATAATGACTTATCACATTTTATGAGAGTGACAAACGATTTATGTTTATAGTCATCAGTCATGGCTACGTTGACAGATATTAGCGGCGGGTAAAGTACTTTATTGTACAGTACGATAAAGTGTTTGTTTACCTCCGTAAAACGCTATGATAACGCATCGCTTTACTGGCGGTTGGCGATAAAGGATATTTATTTACATCGAGTTGATCATTTAAAAGAAAATTAGAGTTTTTGTGTTTATTAATATGTAGAGCTTCCAAGATATTCAATTTTATAGTCTTATGTTGTACGCCAACACAGAAAAATCTTCGCTAAAATTATGTCCGTCTTCCATTAAATGGTTCGCATATGTCGAATCTGTTTTTTGGTTGCGAATTTAAAAGATCTTCTAGTTTGTCCAATATAGAACTTGTGGCAAGACCCACAAGTTAATTTATAGACCCCTGTCTTTTTTCTGTACTATCTTTATTGTTTTTTATGTATTTGTATAGATTGTTACTATTATGTGTTTTTAGTAGTTTAGATAAATTCACGCTTAATGTACCCATGTATGTTAATGATCTATAGACTTTATGTTTTTGTTCTGTCATAGGGTATGTTAAAGAAACTGATTTTAATAATAATTTTTTCGAGAGTAACTTATCAATCATGGTCGGGTCATAACCATTGTTAAGTGTAATTTGTTTTATTAAATTTAATTCTTTGGCAAAATTATCCTGGTATAAGGGTACATTCACTAATCTGTGTACTAAGCTTTGTAAGCCGCCATTTTTTGTTGTATAGGATGGTATGACGAGTTATGAATCGTTATGTCTGTATGTGACTCTTTTTGGTAAATGCTATAACTAATTTTATTATTGGAATTTAAGAGTGTTAAATCTAGAAAGTTGATACTATTATTAGTCTCTTCTTCAACAGTGAACTTTATATTCGTGTGAATTGTATTGATAAAATAATGTAATGAATTTAATTGTCTTTTGGTACCTCTAAAGCCATTTTAATAGGCGTCCACATACCTATACCAGAAGAGGACATTATTAAATGCAGTGTTATTAGTTATGATTGATTCTAAATTATCCATAAAAATATCTGCTAGTAAAGGGCTGAGGGGATTACGCATTGTTAAACCCTCACTACCAATGTAAATGTGTCCATTAAATTGAAAATAGTTTTGTTCTACACATTCTTTCAGTAAATTTCTAATTTCGTTAACGATGTGAGGATTTATAATATTTTTTATTAGTAGTTCTTCTACTAGTTGTACTATTTCTATTGGGGGAATATTTGGGAAAAAGTTTTTCACATCAAAGGAAATTACTTTAGTGTTGTTTTTAAACTCTATATTATTTAATTTATCAATTAATTCATATGACTTTTTAATGCTACGTTTAGGTTTAAATTTAGAATATTTCAAAATAATATGTATTAATTTTTTTGATAATTCATAAGAGGGGCCGTGACGTGTGAAACTACCGGGCGAATCAGGTAATTTTCTTTGTGTAATTTAATTAAAGAGTAAAATTTAGGTGCTGAACTCTGTGAATTTGAGAAACATTAATTGATTTCAATGAACCCCCAAGAACTTAAACTTTACTCTTTAATTAAATTACACAAAGAAAATTACCCGATTCGCCTGGGAGTTTCACACGTCACGGTATCCTCTTATAAATTATCAAAGAAATTAATACATATTATTTTGAAATATTCTAAATTTAAATCTAAACATAGCATTAAAAATTCATATGAATTAATTGATAAATTAGATAATATAGAGTTAAAAGCAATACTAAAGTAATTTCCTCTGATGTGAAAAACTTTTGCCCAAGTATTCCCCCATTAGAAATAGTACAACTAGTAGAATAACTACTAATAAAAAATAATAATCCTCACATCGTTAAGGCTGGACGCCCGCTTCAAGCTGAGTTCGATTTGAAAGAGGCGTACCACTGCTTTTCGTGCAAATGTAAATAAAAGACAAATGTTTAAGGGTCCGCGTGCTCTGTCTTATGCTGAGGAAAAAGATAGAGAAAGGAACTTGTCACCTAATCTAATCTGCCTGTAATTTATGGCTGCGTTATGGTCTCAGATAATCGCCGGTTGGCCCAAATGTTTGGCAATCGGGAAGCAACCGCCCCTAAATTATACAATCTATATTTTCTCAAACACACAAAAAAAGTGAAGCTGGATATGTAAAATCACCTGCCGGATTCAAATTTTGAGTTGGAAAATAAAATCGAAATCGCAAAAAGGTCGAAAAATCGTTTTTTTGTGTAAATTTTAAAATTTTCATTTTCTTCAATTATTAATACTTATCTCGTGATATCTCAGCAATGCAGAGAGCTAGGGATCTGTTTTTTTTTAAGGTTATACCCTAAAGTATTTGGATGATACTAGTGTTTTCGATTTTTCTTTATGGTGTGTAAATTTTATAAAAAAAAAAAGTTTTAGTAGACCACCAATTTGTGTAAGATGTTTTTCAGCTATCGAGTAACTAATCTTATTTTTCAGAATTTACCCATATATATGTGAAACAAAATAAAGCCAACATTCCAAAATTATTTTTTGTGCAAGAAATAAATTTCTAGATCGTTTCAGAAGCAAATTATTGCGAGTCAAATATAATAATTATACTCTCTGCCCGCAAGCCGTGTGAGTCCTAGCATGCGCTTCTAGCAGGTATAGCGTTAGGGACGGGAAGAGATATTGCTTTTACTTTCTGATACGTAGTATAAGGAAGTATTGTGACGCTGACACTGTATATGTACACTATATTGTAAAGAAAATATCAAGGGTTTCGATAAAATAATGCCCGAGTAACGATTACTTTCTTAACATACACCGATCTCAGAAGTATTTTACAAGCTGCGTAGAAACTGCCCGAAATGGTAGGCGGAGCTACCTCTCGACACAATGTGCAAGCGTACCACATACTCTATTTGATTTCAGTGAATTTCGCCCAAATTTCAAAATTTTGTTTTCCGTTTCGTGACCTTATTTTTAAAAATTAAGAAAAAATAAAATTTATGTATTGCTGTTGAGTGTTACATAATGTTAAATAAAGGCTTGTTTTTTGAAATTTCTTACATTTTTATTTTTATTTAGGGCCCTTTGGACAATTTCGAAGAAATTACGATTTATCCATTGAAAGGCATTTTTTTCTTAAATTAGCGTGTAAATTCGGTAAGGTTTTCATGAAAAATACGATTAGGAAATGGGAAAAACGATTTCGAGGCCGGGCGTATAGCCTTAACGAAATTATAAATTTACTGAAAGAATGTCTAGAACAAAACTATTTTCAATTTTATGGACACATTTACATAGGTAGTGATGGTTTAACGATGGGTAATCCCCTCAGCCCTTTACTAGCAGATATTTTTATGGATAATTTAGAATCAATCATAAGTAATAACCCTACATTTAATAATGTCGGCTTCTGGTATATGTATGTGGACGATATTTTAGTAGGCTTTTGATGTACCAAAAGATAATTAAATTCATTACATTATTTTATCAGTACAATTCACAAGAATATAAAGTTCACTGTTGAAGAGGAGACTAATAATAGTATCAACTTTCTAGATTTAACACTCTTAAATTCCAATAATAAAATTAGTTATAGCATTTACCAAAAAGAGTCACATACAGACATAACGATTCATAACTCGTCATACCATCCTATACAACAAAAAATGGCGGCTTACAAAGCTTAGTACACAGATTAGTGAATGTACCCTTATACCAGGATAATTTTGCCAAAGAATTAAATTTAATCAAAAAATGGCGGCTTACAATAGCTAAGTATACGGATTAGTGAATGTCCCCTTATCCCAGGATAACTTTACCAAAGTTTTAATTTTAATAAAACAAATTGCACTTAACAATGGTTATGATCTGACCATGATTGATAAGCTAGTCTCGAAAAAATTATTGTTAAAATAAGACTAATACACAGAAGAGGAAATTAAAAATAGTGGATCTTGAAAATTGGAATAATTGACAAGTGTGTAGATCTAAGAATATTTATACCATTTTATGGGTTTGCTTTCAAACGCCACAAATAAATTAGTATACTGACTCCTCGGTCATACATTTATGACTGTTTGCAATGTTGTCAGTTGTAGGCCCTCTTAATTTGAATTGATATATGCTTCGTGTTATGTTCATGTATGTTTCAATTGTCAAACTGATAGTTTAAATTTAAGGCTAGAAGAAATGTAGATGTCTATAGTAATTACGTTGATCGTTATGAATTGCGAAGAAAAGAAAAGGATGAATTATTGTATTAAAATACTTTTCAGGCAATTATATTTGTACTGGAAATGTAACTATATAACAGAATTAAGATTATATATTGAAAATTAGAAAAGGTAACAGTTTATTATTATAAATTATTCAAAAATATATTATGTATTTTAAATTTTGAATATAAAATTTTAAATTAGACTGCAGTAACTAATAATGAAAATTATAAACAATAATAAATTTTAACCACTAAAATGTATAGTTCGCATTTATCTTACAATTTTTAAGTAATTATATGGCACATTAAATTTGATATTATGTATTCTATAAAAAAACACAACAAATTAATCCGAATCTGAATCACAAGTGGTATTATCACTATTATCACCTAAATGTATAATTAATTCAGCAGCATCGTCTTTGTCAAATTCCACTTCTCTGTCCCACCATTTTTGTATTTCAGTTTCGGTATGATTAATAATATTTTCCCATACTTCTGAAGTAATTGTACTTAATGCTACTTTCCACAATAAAATGCATTTGTGTTTTCTATATCCATCTCTTCAACATGACAATTGTAATGACTTTTTGCTATTTCCCATACATTTTCAATGGGGTTTAAAATGCAGTGGTAAGGTGGTTATTTCAAAATTTTAGGATTATACTGTTCAGCAAACTACTACATATGTTTTTCTTTGGTTTATTTTCTAATACAAGACGTAATAATTGCTTTTTGTACATATCTTTTTCATAAGCAATATTATTTGTCAATAACCATTGCTTAATAACTGCTTTATTCCAATTAGAGCTAGGTATTTCTTTTTCTATTAACTGATTTTCAAATTAGGCGAGAAATTTATATTGATACATCTCTCTCCGTGATAATCACTCTCTTTCGTTTTAGATGAAAATAATAAAGAAACCCCTGGAGTGAAGCCATTTTTGTTATAGGCATAGAGAATAATATAAGGAGTTCAATCTGTTTTTAGTTTTCCCTTTTTTTATAACCATCTTGCCAAGATATGCATATGCTATCATTTTCAAAGATCCATGTTTCATCCAAATAAACAAATTTAAATTCTTCGGATCTCATATTTCTTACATATTCTTCTAAAAAAGGTAAACCTTAAAAATACGATGTGAGGAAATTCCATAAGACCTGTTCTAGGACTATATTTCAGCAATCGAAAACCAATTTTCTTTAAAATAATATTTAATGATGTTAAACCACCTTTAAAAATGTCTCTTTCTTTAAATTCTTTTTATATAGAGCACTAGTTGAATTTTCAATCTCTTCGAGCTTGAATCGCTTAAAACGCGAGCATCTCCTTGATGCTCTTTATAATGCCCAGTTTTCTAAACTTTTGACGTGCCATGTATATACGTCTAATTTAAGTTTTTGCTCAAATTGTCATTGCGTCTGAAATTAGTTGACGTTTAACCGTCATTGTTTACATAAGTAAATGTGGCTATTGCGTGTTATTTTTTTTTTTGGTATTAAGAAGCATTTTTATAATATTAAAAACTCGTTTCTGTTTTTATTGTACTTACATGTGATAGCTGAAGTCCAATTTTCGTAAGACTATCGTCGAAAATCAAACTTCAGTCGGATGTTTGAAGTTTCTTGTTATTTTAAAGAATATTCCCCATTACATACATACATTAGCACTTTACTAACTGTTTTTCTTCGGTGTATGTTATTCGGCTAAAGTTTGCACACAGAAGAATTAAATATGTGCATATCTCCTCTATAATTTTTGTATGTTTAGTTTACGTTTTGTCGTATAAATAATGTAATCGTTTTCAGTAAAATTGATGCCCTTTAATGCGTTCGTATTTGATTTTCTCGATCTATATATTTGCCTGATATTTCCAGTTTTTAATTAACGACACCTGCAAACGTTTAAGACTGTAATTTTTAAATGATATACCAACAATACATTTCACCTTGTGACGATAATTCTTTCCACCTTACTTTAGGATGGGGTTCGTGTTGTTGCCCGTCTGTCTTCTAAATGTCAATTCTTTGCGCTCATCGTCCTGATAATTATGAATCTTGATACGTGTGCGCGTTTTTTTTTTGTAAATTAGCACTGTCCATCATAATAAGAAAACTTCGAAACATTAAATTCCATCACCAAAATTTAAACTACAACTGTCAAAATCATACGTTCGTTTGAATTAATGACACGCAAACTCGTCATCGCGAGATTTCTTTGCCGCATTCCCCTGCAGAAAGGCTTTAAATGAGTCGTACCTTCGACAGCGATAGACTTGCCACGTGGACAGTGCACTCAATCGTCGCGGAAAAGTCCACTCTTTTGGTTTCCAACCTTCTTTCGGCAATCTAAACCTCGACGGCCTGAAATTTCTTCGTCAAAGTGAAACTTTTACAATTCTTTCGCGCGTGCCTGTTATACCTGACATTTTTACGATTTTTATCGATTGTCGTGGGAATTGGTCCTAATGCAAGCTAGTTTTCTGTTGCAACTTCGAATGCACGTCCCCTTTAGAAGCCGGTATCTATGAACACGCTCCACTGAGAAGGAAAATCTCTCCGTCGAGGAACCCTTTAAAGTCGCCCATACGCTCACGCCAAAGGACAGCTTTCAATTTCGCGTATCCAGAGACGAGTTCTTCTTACCGTTTTGCCAATTTTTGTCGATTTTAACGGTTCGGTCAGTAACCAAGGCGATTCGGTTAAGCTCTTTGAACCGAGGCGATTAGAAACGAAGAAAAGATTGGCTTTTATTATATATAACTAGTTGAATTTTCAATCTCCTCGAGCTTGAATCGCTTAAAACGCGTGCATCGCCTTGATGCTCTTTATAATGCCCGGTTTTCTAAACTTTTGACGTGCCCTGTATATACGTCTAATTTAAGTCTTTGCTAAAATTGTCATTGCGTATGAAATTAGTTGACGTTTAACCGTCATTGTTGAAAGTGTAGTAAATGTGGCTAATGCATGTTATTTTTTTGTATTAAGAAGCAGCGTTTATATAATATTAAAAACTCGTTATTGTTTCTGTTGTACTTACATGTAATAGCTGAAATCCAATTTTCGTAAGACTATCGTCGAAAATCAAACTTCAGTTGGATGTTTGAAGTTTCTTGTTACTTTAAAGAATATTCGGCATTACATACATAACATTAGCACTTTACTAACTGCTTTTCTTTGGTGTATTTTATTCGGCTAAAGTTTGCACACAGAAGAATTAAAAATGTGCATATCTTCTCTATAATTTTTGTATGTTTAGTTTACGTTTTGTCGTATAAATACTATAATCGTTTTCAGTAAAGTTGATGCCCTTTAACGCGTTCGTATCTGATTTTCTTAATCTATATATTTGCCTGATATTTCCAGTTTTCAATAAAGGACACCTGCAAACGTTTAAGACTGTAATTTTTAAATGATATAAACAATAATATTTCACCTTGTGACGATAATTCTTTTCACCTTACTTTAGGATGGGGTTCGAGTTGTTGCCCGTCGTCGATTAAGCTATTTCAACCAAGGCGATTAACAAAGGACGCACAATTCGCTTTTATATATTATAATAAAAATTAGATTACGTGCTGCTTTTTTTGATAATTTTCATATATCGTGTTCCTTATATCTACTTCACTTCGTGCCTCTTTTTTTAGAGCTAAGTATTGTCTGCTCATTCTTGTTGCACTGCCCAATCGGAGTAAAGCCTCGTTCACATCCACTTAACTTAACTTAAAGAAAATTAACACAAATTTATGAAGTTGTTCACATTGCCTTAATTTACGTTAAATACGCAGACGTATCGAGCAGCTGGAGTGCCAATCAGATAGGTTCTAGAACGGCTTTTTGTCATATAAATGGGGATAGCTATGCACCAGATCAATTAAAACGCCGTAATTCATGGTAATGAGCGCTCCGGACGGTAAAAATATTTCGATGCTCGTTAACCCCTCTCCCCTTCAGACTGCTGTAAGTAGCCACAGATGTGGCAATTTGGCAACAGCGAGGATTGGTTTGTAAAGAGTGGGAATGTGTTGCTGAATAATTGCTATACTGAATTGTTTCATATGAGAACTAGGTAAAAGATTTGATTAATTAAACATTTAGCAATTAGCAACTGTACTGGATGCAAGAACAGAGTAATTCGCCCGGTAGCTCAGCCCGCATCCAGTCAGCCCAGGGTCGTTCAATATTTATTATTGTAATTGAATCTATACCACTAATAATTGAATTAACAAAGAGTGAATAAATGCGTATATTTAATTTAATGACAAAACTCACCTACCTTAATCTTAAGTCTTACAATTCCTCAGTCAGAAGTTCCACAGGTAACCGGTGTTGATTCTTTTAGATGGCTAATTGTTTACATGAATGATCTTGTGATTATGTATGAAGTTATTATTGGACGCCACCTATTTTGACTTGAATCGTTATTTTTTTTTTATTTTATTTATTATCACTAGAATTAGCACATCCTGGCTCCAGGTATATTAGTGAATTAAAATAGGAAACAGTCACTGAGCTTTCGAGTCGCCTCAAGGAACGAGGATTAATTAATTTAAAACACAAGTGTCGTAAACTTAACAATATTTATTACCTAAGACAATTTAAAGCAAAATACAATAAACATTTAACACCAATACATTGATGTTTCACTTCCACCTTTTACATTAGATTAAACAATCCCTAATTTAATACTCTAGCCAGATAAAATAAATTGTGGTTACACAAAGATGAACACAAATAACATATGACAATATCTTGATTGCAAATACAAATGGTAAATTAAAATCGGATATTAACTCTTGAACAAAATGCAACAACTAATGTATGAATGAATTTGACAAAATGAATAATTCGTACTGGAACTTTTAAAAGATTAACTTAAAGTTACGATAAAATAGGCAATAGTACAAAGATTCTAACAATGAACTCGAAATTTCATATTAATACTATTGTTTACAGTAGTGTAATGATTCAAACAACAATGTGAATAGAAAAATACAGATTAATCCTATTATAACTGTTATCCGACGGACTAAATATTAGTTTTATGGTTACCAAACCCGAAGGAATGGCCTTAGGTTTTATTCTACCGACGGTAAAATAATCTTTAAGCGCTCTGAGACATAATTGATGCTTAATTACCTTGAAGTGTGCGGAGACGCTAATAATCGTTGGTAAATGTGCGACGGGTCGATGACTTTCCCCAGAGAACGTGATGGATTTCTTCGGTAGTTTGACGGGAAAGAGAATCCAACGGGTCAGTATCCAGATTGCTTTAAATTCCCCTAAGGTGAATTATCGTGATCTGCCGAATCTTCTTTCAGACGAGACTAATGATCGTTGATAATTTTAAACTCACTATGCACGTTAAATCGTCACTTGACTAGCTTTAACACTGCTGTAATACGTACACTGTGATAGCAATTCTGAAGTTACTACTGGATTATGCGTCAAACATCTGGTGGTAGTCACCGACCGTTAATGGTCTATATTTAAAATTACTTCGAGATGTCGACTGTCACTTGGCGGATAACAAAAATTAATAATCATTTTTAAGCGATCTTGCCTTTTTATGCGTACTGTTGGAGAGGGGTGAAACACGCCTGTTTTTGGATTCTAGAAGGTTCTCGACTTCTCCAAGAAGGAATTTTTGCACACGACGCATACGATGTAATAGAAGTATTCAACTTTTCGGTCTTCACGAAATTTCAGATAAAGGACTATTGATAAAAACATGCATATTCGTGACGCCGAACCTTTTAGCTATCGTCGTCATACAAAAGGGTATTTAAGAAAAATTGTTGTACGTGACTCTAATATTTGCTTTATAAGAAGAATTTTACTTTAGATTATAAATGTTGTTATTCAGATGTTATTTTTAAGAAATGTTAAATGTAGAAGTTATTTTAACAGAAATTGATACGTAGTTGAGAAAATATAAAGAACTGTTTATTCAAGAAGGTTAAACAAGCTTAGCTGTAGAATTGCAATACATATTTAAGTTTTGAATATATTTTGTGTATTGAAAATAATAAATAGTATACAGTATGAGCCAAAAGAATGATATTATAATTAATTTGGAATTCTTAAGTAATTAAATAATTGCTCATTTAAGTAAACAGATATTATTTAATATTTTGAAATGAAATTAGTCAGAAGTGCCAAAAGCACGCAACAAATCCCCCCTTAAGTGCCTTAGGAAAGTTACTTCAGTAACTTTCCGATTAAGTAAAAGAAAGCACCAGGGTATTATGATATGAACAAAATTTTTCAAACATAAAGTTAGACTGAAGGTCCCAAATAAATTCGTAGGTAGACACGACGAGTAAACACATAATTTCCAACGGTACACAAAAGAGCAGACGGTAATCCACAACTGAAGGTTAAGTGAAGTTAAACAAGAGATTAGGTGAATTTTGAAAAATGACGAAAAAGAGAAAAAAGTTTCTTACAACTACTGACACAGGCTGACCTGAACAGAAACTATCAATGTAGACAATGCTACAATGAGAGTTACTAAAAATATCCAAACGGTGTTACATAAATTTTGATACAGAGTACATATTAAAATGCAACCGAAGTTACTGAGAAAATTGAAAATATCCTAAAGGCGTTATACTAATTTTGATACAAGGTTATATTAAAATGTAGGCAATGCACTACAATAAAAGTTAATAAGTTAGGCCGAAAAAGGTTCAATAAATTTTGACAAAAGATAACAAATAAACCAACTCCCACGTGAAATTCCTTAAAACTAAGTAAAGTTATACTATTGACCATAAACAAAATGAGTTCCTTATAAAAGTTGAACAAAAGTAAAGATGAAATTTACAAAAGTATCGTGCACGAGGGTCATCACAAACCAAAACCAGTAGCTAAACTACAACACTAAGTAACAAGTGAGTGGCACAAAGTAGCTAAACTACAACACAATAGAGGGGAAGGGGACTTTATACCCCGACAACACCTCACCAAAAAGTCATCTTAAATGACAAATCAAAACGCCATGCATACATGACAAAACCAAACACTTGCACACAAATCTTAACAACAACAACAAGATGACACTCTTGCACACAAAGCTACATTTAGGGACAAAATTGAGAAAAGTCAAACATTAATGGTCATAAGCAATTCACTCCACCAAATAAATTTAATCAAAACTAATAGGTATATCAAGCAACAAATTCAACGAAATATTAAAAGGAAAACGTGGAATGAACAGCAGGTCGAAAATTTTCTTAATATGAAAAGATTGCATTAAGATGGTGGTTGCGCAATATATTGATCCATTTAGGGGACTTTTACCCCACGCTGGTTACCCGGCTGTGGAATTCTTATCGACCCCAACAGCAGGTCAAATATCCAAAAATGAAAAGATTGCATTAAGATGGTGGTTGCGCAATATATTGATCCATTTAGGGGACTTTTACCCCACGCTGGTTACACGGCTGTGGAATTCTTATCGACCCCAACAGCAGGCCCAAAAAAAAAAATCTTTGTCTAGTCTGGCGGGTGTGCCTTTAGGTCTTGGATATGCCAAGTAGAAATTCGACCTTGGTCATCAATAAGTTCATATGCCCAAGGCGACACAATACGAACTATCTCAAAGGGTCCTGAATATTTAGGAGCAAGCTTGGCGGCAAACTGCTTAGTAGCATCCGATAAAACTTTATTCTTCCTCCAAACTTGCTGTCCTACCACAAACTTAATAGGTCGTCGTCTGAGATTGTAATCATGAGCACTGCGCAGATGCGCTTTCTTAATACGGGCCTGTATGTCTTTATACAGCGCGGCAAAAGCTAACTTTTTATTATCAATATTCAAAATAGGTGTTTCAGCTTCATTCGGAACAAAATTCTCATCATTGCCATTTAAAGTGACTTCCCTACCAAAGTTGATGAAATTTGGAGTTACCTTAGTGACTTCGTGTTCAGATGATCTAATGGCATAACCGATTTTTGCTAAATACTGATCCCAGGTTTTGTGATTATTTTTAACATAAGCAGTTAACATTGTTTTAATTGTCCTGTTGACGCGTTCTGTAGGATTGGCTTGTGCATGGTAAAGCGCAGTGTAGGCTATTCGAATATTATAATTCTGGGTCATTTTTTGAAAAACTTTACTTTTAAACTGAACACCGTTGTCAACTATTAAATGAGAAGGGGCTCCAAAAAGAAGTATCACATGATCTTCAATAACATTAGTGACACTAGCGCCTGTAGCAGTTCGCAGGGGAAACACTAAGGTGGCCTTACTAAAAATATCACAAACAGCTAAAATATATGAATATCCCTTAGTGGAACGGGGCAAGGGTCCCATTAAATCCGCAGAAATTATCTGCCATGGTCTGGTGGCAGTGGGTGCTTTACTACGCAGATGTCCTGCAGGTGGTTTATTTTCCGATTTAATACTGAGACAGGTCCCACATTTCCTGACATATTTGGCAACGCTGGTGGACATTTTGGGCCAAAAATACTTTTGGGAAACACGGGAGATGGTCTTAGAAATTCCTGGATGTCCACAAGTGGGATCGTCATGGCAAGATTGAATGATTGAGGTGCGGCGTTCTCGTGGAGGAACTAATTTCCACTCCTGACTGGGATGACTAAGTTCGGAGTAACGAGGTTTGATATATTTAAACAATTTATTGTTTTCCACACGCCATAAGGGATAACGATGGGGTTTATCCTGCACTTCTTGAATCATTCTAAGATACCAACGATCGATGGGAGGTAAGGGATCTTCAGCCTGAACTAAATCAACAGTGGTACTGACGGAGCGTGACAAAAAATCAGGGACGGCATTTTCCGAACCTCTTCTATGAATCATTTCAAAATCATAGGGCTGCAGTCGCAATGACCACCTGGCCAGGCGACCATGAGGGTCCTTTAAATTATGCAACCATAATAAAGAGTGGCAATCCGTAATTACCTGAAAGTGATACCCCTCTACATAGTGACGCACATGCTCAATAGCCCAAATAACACCTAAACATTCACGCTCAGTAGCACTGTACTTACGTTCTTGAGCAGTCAGAGAACGAGACATATAACAAATAACTTTCTCCCCATCGTCATATTGTTGGGTGAGAACGGCCCCAAGGCCATAAGCTGAAGCATCAGTTTGAAGAATAAAGGTCTTAGAGAAATCAGGACAAACCAGTAGTGGAGATGAAACAAGTTTTTCCTTTAGCTGTTTGAATGCCTTTTCGCATTCATTGGTCCAAGACCATGGAGTCTTTTTTCTAGTAAGATTGGTCAAGGGTGCAATGATGGTGGAGAATTGTGGTACGAAACGTCTGTACCAAGAAGCAGTTCCGATAAACCTTCGTACTTCCCTGACATTCTTAGGTGGTGGGATGTCTAAAATGGATTGTACTTTGTCAGGATCTGGGCGCAATCCCAGTTCATCAACTACATAACCCAAGTATTTTAATTGAGGACGGCAAAATTGACTCTTGGCAAAATTCACGGTAAGTCCTGTATTATGAAGACGGTCAAAAACTTCATTTAGAGTGGCCATATGGGATTCAAAGGTTTGCGAAATAATAACGATATCATCAAGATATACAAAAACAGAAGGTTGGAGGTCAGCTCCAAGAACAGAATCCATAAGACGCTGCCATGTGGCAGGCGCTCCTGTAAGACCATACGGCATGCGTACAAAACGGTATAAGCCGCCACGCACACAAAAGGCAGTGCAATCACGAGAACTTTCCGCTACAGGAATTTGCCAATATGCACTCTTAATATCTAACGAACTCAAGTATTTAGCATCTCTTAACTAATCCAAAATGGTAGAAATATAGGGCAAGGGATACGAATCTTTTTGAGTGACAGAGTTTAATTTACGATAATCAACACAAAAACGATAGCTATTATCTTTCTTTTGAACTAAACAAACAGGTGAGGCCCAAGGACTGTTACTAGGTTCTATGATTCCTTGCTCTAACATTTTTTTTATCTCCTGGTCAATAGCTTGTTGTTTGATTGGTGACGCAGGATAATATCGTTGTTTAATGGGTTTAGTATTTGGCAATAATTGAATTTCGTGAGATACTAAATGAGTTTTACCTAATGATTTGCTCATGAGTACAGTTTTCTCAGCGACTAATTGATCTAATAGGTTCTTTTGATCAACGCTCAAAGAAGTAGCACTAGCTATACTATTAACATTAATTACAGGGTCCTGTTTACTAAAGTGCCAAATGTTCTGACGTAAGTCAGGTACTATGTTCATGGCCATCCAAAAATCTACTCCTAAAATTAATGTGTGTGGCAAGTCAGGCACAACTAAAACATCAATTAAACAAACTTTGCCCTCTAGGCAAAAAGGTACAGTAATAAATCCTGTACTCACACACACCTGTCCGTTCGCAACTGTACACTCAACAGCTTGCGGTTTCAGACAAAAACCCAAATTACTCAAAATTTGATAGCCACGCGAGCCAACCAGTGTTCTAGAGGCTCCGGAATCTAGTAAACCTATTACAGGATAACCCTTTACTTGAACTTCTAAATATGGGCGTTGATCTCCAGAAACACGAGAAATGACATAATCCAGAAAAATTTTACCGGTATTTGATAATACAGAGGCTGGGGTCGAGGAAACAGCAACGGGGACGACCTCTCGACCTACGATCGTCTCCCTCTTGCGTTTTCCGAGCATCGAGGACATGTGCCTACGGTCACGTTAGGTTGACCACATTTATAACAAAATTTCTTCCGAGCTTTCTTACAATCATTAAATCCATGCCCTCGGTCTCCGCAATTGTAACACCGAAAATCTCTAGACACTTTGTCTGAAGATGTTTTAACTGAATTTACTGCAGGTTTATTCACTGCTTCGCGCTCAACACCAGATGTCGACACGAAAGCAAACTCTGGCTCTACATAGGTGTTACGCCTGCGTGCCGGTGGACGAAAACTATCTGCCCTAAATTTCTTTTTCTCGAGCTTGAGGCATTCATCCTCAAGCTCCGCCAATGTCGTTACTGTTGGCAATTGCATAATATAAAAAGGTGATAAATTTCTAGATATAATTCCCAATTGCACATCCTCCGATGCTTCCCCATAACGTCTAAACATTGATAACATGCATGAAAAATAGTCTATGAATGACTCAGATGGATCTTGAGTTCTTGACAAAATATCTTGAAACAATCTAGATTGATAATCTGGTGGCTCATAATGCTTACACAATAATGCCGATAAAGTCGGCCAACTGTCAAACCTATGTCTGTTTGACCTAAACCACAGCAAAGCTTTTCCTTCAAATAAATCAATGGCGGATTCAAACAAATCGCTTTCTGAAACTCCGCGTGCAATTCTTAATTCATTAACTCTTTCTAAAAATTGATGCACCGAAAATTGTCTAGAATCCCCAGTAAATTTCAAATTCCATTTCCTAACTGGCGAAAAATTACGCGACGCGCGCGATACTGTAATTGGACTAGATGCCTTTGCTGTTATTCCGCTAGCATTACTTGCTGCACCCGTACTCCCTAATGTGACACTCTGTAGATCATCAGTGACCTGATCCACTTCAATAGTATCTAAGTGTTGTAACAATTCTAATAAAATTTGAGTACGTTTCTGAGATTGTTCCGCGTTTAACTGTGCAAGAGGTAACCGATTGATTCTATTCATACAATGATGAAGGCGAGTTTGAATAACCGCAGAACTACCACCCGGTGACAATGCGTATTTTTCCATTGTTGGTTTAAGATCTTTGAGCTTAGCTTCAAGCTCCGTTAATTCCTTGTCAATATCTACCTGATACTCTGGATATGACAAAGATTCTTTATGTTTTTCTAGTTTTAACAATGGTCTCAAAGCCTTTCGCAATTGTTCTACCGTATCATCGTTCGTTGTAGGTAACCCTCTTAAGCTCAGTTCGTAGACTAATTCGTCTTTACGTAAGTAGCTTACATTAATAGTTAATGATGCCATATTTACAAAATTAACAACCACTGTACAATCAGACTACAATATTTACAAAATCAAAACTGAATTAATTCAATTAATATTAACTGAATATCAAAATTAAATGTCAAAATAGTTCCACAAAAATATTAAAATTGAAAGAAAAGCAAAGCGTACCTTCCCCAACCAATCTAAAATAAAATAAAAATTTTTAAGAAATTTTTATTTTCAAATAATGTTTAATGAAAGAATTCTAAAATTGAAAGAAATGACAAAACAAGTAAAATAATTTAATTTGATTATAAGTAAGTGTTGTCACCAAACACACGCATCACTCTGTATATATATATAAAAATTAAAAAAAGAAAAATCTTTTAAATAATCAGAAAAAATTTATTTTTTAAAAAAAAGTGGGTGGTAATTTCACAACACCCTGTATACGTATATTAATATTTAAACAATTCACGTTGGGCGCCAAATTGTTGTCGTCGCGTCATACAAAAGGGTATTTAAGAAAAATTGTTGTACGTGACTCTAATATTTGCTTTATAAGAAGAATTTTACTTTAGATTATAAATGTTGTTATTCAGATGTTATTTTTAAGAAATGTTAAATGTAGAAGTTATTTTAACAGAAATTGATACGTAGTTGAAAAAATATAAAGAACTGTTTATTCAAGAAGGTTAAACAAGCTTAGCTGTAGAATTGCAATACATATTTAAGTTTTGAATATATTTTGTGTATTGAAAATAATAAATAGTATACAGTATGAGCCAAAAGAATGATATTATAATTAATTTGGAATTCTTAAGTAATTAAATAATTGCTCATTTAAGTAAACAGATATTATTTAATATTTTGAAATGAAATTAGTCAGAAGTGCCAAAAGCACGCAACAAATGGGTATATAATTCATCGTTGAATTATACTAACGACAACCAAATATTAGGAGAATGAGACGATTCGTCTCTTCCGTGCGTTTAGTGATATAGATACGAGTTGATATACAAAAAGGCATAAAGGATAAACGTAGGGCGTGCACTTATTGAGTCGTTTGAATCAGAAAAATATAGATAATACACACATAAAATTAAAATTTGGTGCAGAAAATTTCGATCCGAACCAACTAAAAAACAAATGAAAGGTTATTCAACAAAAATATATTACATTCAACACATTGCACATTATTGTTTTGATAGTTTTGACTTTTTCATTTTTCGAAATACCGCGTAAATATGTGTGATCCGAGAATCAGTGTAATAATAGTTATTTATATAAGAAGGGTATAATTCATTAGATTATGGGCCGATAGAATGTTTTAGTTATTACGATATCAAAATAAAATAAAAAATTATAAGAAAAGAAGAATTATTAATGACTGTTAAATAATACGTTCACTTGCTACCTATCAATAGATGCATAATCCTATATTCATATTCAGAGTTGAGATGATTTAAATCATTTGAATAAAATCAGAGTTTAAATTATGATTTATTTAAATCAATGTGATTTTTATTTAAAAAACATGATTTTTCTTCTTGTAATAGTCTCTTATAGTTTTTATTATATTTATATAATTATTTTAAGCAGAAAAATAAAGAAATTCGTCTTACATTTATTTAGTAACATTACATAAAAATTTTCAAATACAAAGAAAACATAAATAAACATAAGAAAACTGTGTGTTTCATATTAATAAAAAAAATACTATTTTTAGCAATGTTGCATTTCTTAATTCTGAATGGACAAGCCCATATGATGAAACAGTTCTTTCGACATCTGCAGAAGAAGCGTTTGCATACAAAATCGGAACAATGATATCCAATGCTTGATTAATTTCTGGAACATTCTTCTGAGATCTCCACCATTTTTTATGTAAATAGATTAAGACGCTTTTATAAAGTATCAGTATTCAAAATTTAAAATAATCCAAAAAATACGGTTTTTTATAAAAATCTACGATTGTTTTCTAGGGGGATTTCTAATTGGAAGGCCTCTTGTATAGCGGGGATCCACCAATTCTAGTAGTAAGCACATGTAAAAAAATTCTTCAAGTTTGGGAAGCATTACATTTTTGGAAAAATCCGAATCTCTCCATATCTATAAAATAAAGTTTTACATGTTGCTTTTGTACCGACATAAACTTTCTTCTTCCACCAGCATGCCATGCTTATTCCACACAACAAAATAGCACATTTTTCTTGTAGTTATTGCTAATTGACTTTGCACTTGATAGTAATAATCATGGCTTCTTTTTAATTTTAATTGACCTTTTTCTATTGTTGCAAATTTAATTTGATTTTCTTGAATGGCCACTAGGGGATCCATGTTTTGTGAGACGGATGGACATTTTATTTCAAGAAGATTTTCTCCGATTATCCCATCAGGGTTCGCGCCCAGGTAGAAATTCTCCTTGTCGATAATTAAACCACAGTCAATAATTTTTTCGATATCCTATCGCTCTCGAAAAGCAGCTTTCGCTAATGGTTCGCTCCTATTGCCATACCGTGTATGTTTATTGCCATCGAAGGAATTATATAACAATGTTTTTATTGTGTTGACACAAGATGTTTTAGGGTGCAATTTGCATATACTGCCAAAGTTTGACGCGGACTCTAACAGATCTTTCATTTATCCTTAGAAGTTTTTTGGCTTCTAGTCGCACTTTCGATGTACAAAATGTCTTCATTTGATTTTTTCAAATCCTGAAGGAACTGTTCCCGTTTTCGGTTGTATTCCTCCATTGAAAAATCATCTCTTACTGATTCATTAGCCTCTGGGCCATAATATTTATCACAAGTCACTACAGAGTGTCTTTTCCTCTTTCTGGTGTTAAATATTTGTCGTTTCACTGACTTTAGTCGCCGTTGTTTAATTTTTTTTTATATACCGTTTAGTATAAGAATGGGGACTTGTTTGAGTCAAAGCTTTATGTAATACTCTATGAAATTCACCACCCGAATTGAAAGAAATGGAAGCAGCTTCACAACACATTTGTGTGAGCCTTTTAACGCAAAGTTTATTCGCTTTCCTCCCGTAAATTTGCAGACAATGCTGTTGTAATGTTGTGTTAAATTGTTGTCCATATTCAATATTAAACTGCGAGTATTGACATTCAGACGCTGTAAACATGCTTCTGAAAAATAAATTGAAAATCAGCAGTTCGTTCTATGGTGCATACTGCTATTCCCAGTAAATGACATTTTTTATCGCGGTCAGTTGTTCCTATTAAGAAAACAGGGAACCCCTGCCAAATCAATTTATACGTTGCATCTGCGTGGATAATGATATTCTTTTTTACTCCATTTTCTAATAGAATTTTACTGGTTGCCATGAATCTAAAAACACCGTCGTCCTCATCGGTTGTGAAATTACGATAAAAGCTTTGCTTCGTTCATTGGGGACAGCACTATTCTTAAGAAGCCAACTTTACAGTTCACCAAGAGATATTGTTGGTGGACCGTAAATGGTTTTTCTTAATTTAGCCAGAAATATTTTTATTTGGTTTATATTTGGTGGTGGATTATATTTCTGGGCAAGAACATCCAAAATTGCTTTCGGATTTATTTTTTTTGTAAAGAAATCCTTGATTTCGTTCTTTAGTTTGTCGTTCATTTCGGTACCGGCCTTTGTTGCAATAGAATCACAAGAATGACTTACTTGCGATAGAAATAGGAGAACATTTTCACAGGATGAATCCAGAATTAATTTAATACCAGTTGCACATTGTTGTCCTCGACATTTAACTTTATTACATCGAAAATACTTATCTACACCAGACTCAGTGTTGTTTGTGTTTTTTAAGCTCCAACAAGTTTCCGATTTGACAAAATCTTCTGCATCGTTACGGTTAATGAAGGTTCTTTCGTAATTCCATGGTATGAATCTTTTCTTCGCAAGTTGTTGCTCATTTATTCGGAATAATGTTCTTTTACTCATTTTAATGCGTAATTACTCGTGTTAAGTTGAATGTATTTATTTACTAGCTTATTGATTTATTACTGTAAACAAAACAATTATATAGTGTCCGGAGTTATTTTTATAAAAAAGTGCTATTTTAGTAAAGATTCATTTTGTTATCTGAGGAGTAATTTTTTTTAAATAATGGGCGCTGATGTTTTTGTTGGTACGCATAGATTTTGTAGTGTTAAAATACGTACACTGAAGTTCATTCACTTAAAATGAATTGCAAAATTTTTTTTACTGCAAGTTCAAGTTTTCAAAGGATCTAATATTTAGAAATGGATTAGTAACATTTAAATAATGCACAACTGTAAGCTGCATTTATTTTTAATAATGCTCGTTTAAACTGTAGTGTTATTAATAGGGGTGCTTTGATATCTTTTTTTGTATTTCTTTGCTAGTTTATTCCACCTTCGTTATTTGTTGTAATGTTTATTAAATAATTTTATCTGTATTTGTGAAAAATCGAAAAAGTAATCTCTCATAAGTCTGTTCTTGATTCTCCTTGTGAGCAGAAATAGCACATTCCAAAATCAAATATATTAATTTATCGATGAAGAAATTGTTTCCTTTTAATTGGTGCCAACACCTGGTCTTTCAAAGATTTTTTAAATAAATGGTTAGCAAATGTAACACTAGTACTGTTTTTCAAATAGTAAAATATCAAAATCAAGTTTAAGTTAAAAAGGTCCTGTTATTTAAATTTCTGGAAAATGAAATGAAATGATTTTTTTATAAAAAGTATAAGATTACTGAAATTACATATACTTATGCATATTTATAAATGATTTTTATGCTATACCATTGCAAAAATATAGATATATTGCCCGGTATGTATACAAAATATGTATTATATATTATTATTATTTATTAAATGTATTTCAAACACATACTACTCAACAACGTTCACCTCGTGTCTCCGTGTACTCTATGTCTGACATGTCTATTATAAGCCAGCCGTCATACGTCAGTGTCTAACCATATGATTCTAACTCATGCACATCTTTTAAAATCGTATATTGCCGCGTCTCGTCTCACGAGATTTATGTTAGCAACGTTGCCAATGTAGTTACGAAAATTGATATACACCTTGCCTTCGCCAGAGAGCAGCACCTCCCCGGTCCAAAATTTGCTAATCGTAAATTACGTTTGAGCAATTTATAAAACATTTAATATAGCTGATATGCGGTATAAATATTCTACAATAATTCATTCAATTTGTCTATCCATTTAATTTTTTTTTTTAGTCACTAATAAAGAAATAAAAAATGTTTTTTGTTCATTTTAGAAAAAAAAAATAGATACACATATTCAGTATTACTTTTTAAACATGTTTGTCAAAAACCGTTTTCGATTTGATGCAGAAATAAGCTGGAAAAAAGGAAATCCGTAATTCAAGCCGTCCGGTGGCCTCTTAAGTGCAATAATTTTCTGTGACCAGATACACAAGAAGCCATGTGTTTTAACTTTTGTTAATATTGCTACTACCTTAACTTTGTTAACTGGATGTGAACAACACTTAATAGTCACTGCTTCACTAACTCTTTATGAAAAACATTACTAATATTCTTATTACATATTAGATATAATAATATATACCACATTAATAGTATAGATTGGTAGCAATGGTCCTCCATTATTTCGTTCTTTTGTAAAATAGTCGATCAATGACACAACTATCATTTTGCTTTTCTTACATAAAACTTTCTGCATTTTAATGCAGAATATAATATGAATATGCAAAATTAGTTCGTAAAAAACTGATAGCTATGACTAATATTAAGTAATAGAAAGCAGGTAAGCGGCATTAACGCACCATTAGCGGTTTCAGAAAATAGAAATGACAATATGACAACATCGAATATCACTGTCAATATACACAAATAAAACTTTATAATTTGTTAAAAGAATTATACCGGGTGGTGCAATAGTGTGTCGGCGGAGCTTAGTGTGAAAACTAATAACGCTGCAGCAATGAGACTTTACGTACGTATGTAGTATGCGACTGTGCATTTTCTAATTTTATTTACAAATATACAGGGTGTTCCAAATTTTCGCAACCACATTCCACTTTTTTATTTTAAATACATTGCTATACTTTCTAGATATTATAATGATAGCCATTCAAATTATCTTTGCAATGATATATGGATATGTGCACTTCAGACTGTTCGTTTTGATTTTATTGATAATATTGTTAAAATCTTGACAGTTGCAGCATCTAACATTTTAAGCTGTAGTCTGTAAATGGGTAGAATGCCTCACGCAACTCTTGTGTTACTAATTTATGGACTAACACGTTATTTGTTTTGAGGTTGAACAAAGTGAATAAATATACAGGGTGTTAAATATGTCGTGTCTAAGTTATCGATCTTTATTGGTTATTTTCTCGTTTTATTTAAATCTAACCTATAATATTTTTATAAGTCAGCATATTCCTTGTAAAATCGCCTTTAAAATGGTACCAATAACATAGTACTTATTTCTAGTATTTTCAAAGTTATAACCCTTTAATGGGATATACTCATGTTTATAATATGCAATATGTGGGGCATCTAATAGTTGGTTGGCCTTGGTTTAAAAAAAAAATGGCTGTACAACCAAACGTCAAATCTCTACTTCAAAAGTCCATAAAAAGTCGTTTTCTGTATTTTCTCTTTTCTGTAATTGCGTTTTGTTGTTATAAATTAAGTTCGGCTAGTGAATTATTAATTTCCGTTTGTTTGTTAGTAGTTGTTACGTGTTGTATTTACCTTGTTATCAGTTATATCGCTTTATTGACATTATTTCTCATTTAGATACCATAATAGTTTATTGTTGTTTTTGCTTTAAAATGAATTTTTCGAAAGAGGAGCTCATAGACATGGTATTTGCTCTTGGCGCTAGCAACAGAAATCCATTTTTAGCATCAAGAACATATGCGATGGAATATCCCGACCGAAGAGCACCGGATAGTAAAACGTTTGAAAATTTGTTAATAAGGTTTCTTCGAACGGGTTCAGTGAATTACGTCGAACATGAAAGAAGTAAGACTATGATTACAGAAGATAATGAAGTGATAGTCGTCCAGTCCATTGTGGAAAATCCGCACGTATCTACAAGGATAATTTCGAAACAACACGGGATAGAAGTCACTGCTGTAAAAAGGATTTTAAAAAAACATAAGTTTCACCCTTACAAGATTCAAAATCATCAAGGTTTATTACTAACGGACTTTGAAAGGAGACTAGTGTATTGTGAATGGCTACTTTTACAATTACGACACGATATAACTTTTCTAGATCATGTGCTTTTCACAGATGAAGCAACATTTGCTAATTGTGGAACCACAAACAGAAAAAATACCCATTATTATGACACTACAAACCCACATTTTATTCAGCCCATTTTATATCAACAAAAATGGAGTGTTAACACATGGGGAGGCATCATAGGAAACACTATTATTGGTCCATTCTTTTTTGATAATACTTTAAATTGTGCAATCTACACAAATTTCCTACAAAATAATTTACCATTGCTATTAGAAGGCCTCCCAGATAACGTCATCAGGAGATTGTGGTACCAACATGATGGTGCACCAGCACATTATGGTGCTGCTGCAAGAGCACATTTATATAGGGTATTCACCAATAAGTGGATTGGGAGAGGAACTTTGATAAGCTGGCCACCACGATCACCAGATCTCACACCTTGTGATTTCTTTCTGTGGCCAACTGTAAAAAACATTGTTTACGCAACACCTCCTACAACGGCAGAGAACTTGCAGCAACGAATAAGAAACGCTTTTCTTCAATTAAGTGAGAATAACTTAGCTGAGAATGTAAGTCTGTCGATACAGAGACGGTTGAGAGCATGTGTAGAGCAGAATGGAAATATATATGTGAACACATTTTAAATTAAGATTGTTTTATTATCGAAAATTTTCAAAATGTATTTCTAAAACTAATGATAAAGCATTTAAAAAACAGGTGTTTGTTAAAATTACTTTGTTTCATTTTCATGGCCAACCAACTATTAGATGCCCCGCATTTTGCATGTTATAAACATGAGTATATCCCATTAAAGGGTTATAACTTTGAAAATACTAGAAATAAGTACTATGTTATTGGTACCATTTTAAAGGCGATTTTACAAGGAATATGCTGACTTATAAAAATATTATAGGTTAGATTTAAAAAAACGAGAAAATAACCAATAAAGATCGATAACTTAGACACAACATATTTAACACCCTGTATATTTATTCACTTTGTTCAACCTCAAAACAAATAACGTGTTAGTCCATAAATTAGAGACACAAGAGTTACGTGAGGCATTCTACCCATTTACAGACTACAGCTTAAAATGTTAGATGCTGCAACTGTCAAGATTTTAACAATATTATCAATAAAATCAAAACGAACAGTCTGAAGTGCACATATCCATATATCATTGCAAAGATAATTTGAATAGCTATCATTATAATATCTAGAAAGTATAGCAATGTATTTAAAATAAAAAAGTTGAATGTGGTTGCGAAAATTTGGAACACCCTGTATATTTGTAAATAAAATTAGAAAATGCACAGTCGCATACTACATACGTACGTAAAGTCTCATTGCTGCAGCGTTATTAGTTTTCACACTAAGCTCCGCCGACACACTATTGCACCACCCGGTATAATATGCTTCTGTTATGCAATGCGATAATTACTAACACCTATAATATTAACAAAATAGGTTATCAAAAACAAGTTATCATTATTCATATAAATTTTAAATTGTGTGGTTATCATGGATCATCATAAATATCTAATTGCTTACGTGCATTAACGGAATCACCGGCTTTAGTATAAATTCAAAGTGAGTTGTATAATACGCTTTAATTAATGGAATACAGGCAAAAAATGTCAACCTCAACCTAATTTGTCAATTTTATTACTACTTTGCTTTTGGGGACCGTACTTATGGAATCATCCTATTTAGGCAAGTCACTGTGACATTTCTTCAAAAATATTACTCTGTTGGTAAGAGCATTTAAATTATAGCTATATCCAAGAAAACCGCCTTATTCCATTTCTTAGTGTTCTAGGCTTTCATATATACATTTGTGGGAACATTTTACCATTCTGTTGGTACTTAACAATTTTAATGTCAACTAACACAAAGAAATTCAATAATTAAATTATAATCATTAACATATGGTTAGCTATTTCCACAAAATACAGCATCTTCTTCAACTTCATTTAAAAGTAACTACTTGGAGAATACCTAAAGTGGCGTCGAAAAGCCTATTCTTTGCATTTTTTAAAGTGGGTGATTATTTTTTCTATTATCATTACCATACAAATTGGTATATTTCATACTATTTTTGCGTTAACCATTAGAGAATGTTTCTCTGGTAGCAACATAGGTTCCAGTAATACCTAATAGAATCGAGTCAGTATTATTGCATACTGTTTATCCGTGAACATATTGTAACGTTTTCGGGTTCGCAATAAACAACTCGTGCAATTTATTTATTTAAACCAGTCTGTATATTCACACACGTAAAATTAATTACAATATAAAAATATAAAACTAGTGTATCGCACTTAAACTACTACGATTTAAAATTAACACAGGTATTTATTTCTATTACTAATATTTATGTCCGTATGTTTATGTAACACTACCGTATTTATATCACTTCTATTTATATAACACCGTACCACTCGAGGAACTATTTATTTATTTCTTATATTTATCTTTACTGTTCCGTACGAGACTATTGAATGAATTACTTCTTATTCCGAAATTGACTCATCCATCGGTTCAACTGCTTTTGTATACACATCCGAATCATCTGGAACACACCAGAAAAACGCTAGTGTCCTTTTTGATAGGCCTGGAAGCATTCGAGAGACAGTCGAGACTCTTCCTCGCTCCTTGCCGTACATGTGGTTTATTGCTTTACGACTTTATGAGCACGTCTTTGTTGTCGCCTAGACGTCTGCATTTTTTTTTTTGTAATTTATTTTGTTACATCTTTTTTGTATAGGCAAATTGCTCGGTCTTTTGAACATTGTTAGCAGATTTAGAATGTTCTAGTCCTTTTAAACATTCAAATAATTACTTATTGTATACTACCATACTATAATTACTATTATAGTTAAAGGTCTATTTGATCATACAGCCAGCTACATATATGAGTGGATCATTACAATATTAGAGTAAAATTTAAACGTTTTTCCTTTTTGGTTTGAACACAAATTCTCTTTAAAATCTATTTTGATTTCACCTAAGTGCTCGACAGTCAGGGTTTAAAAAACTCTTTCATACACTTCATGATACATCAGAAATATATATTGTGTGTTCAACATATATGATTAGATTATTATAATATGACCTCTTAACTGTTCGTCTTTTGTTAATTATCAATAAGCAAATTGCCTTTAAAATCGATTGCGAATTCATCTAAGTGCCCGACCATGCCCGACCATCAAGGTTTAAAAACTCGTCCATTAATATCTCCATGATGTATCAGAAACATGTATAGTGTATTGATCAATTTCGGTTAGGCAGCTGTAGAAATTTCACTTTATATTGGTTTTTGACAAATCTTTAATATACAATCCAGACATCGTTTTGAGTTATTTTTAATGTGTCCTTAGAAACATCATAGATTTAAATATGCTGCCGAAATACTGTTTTATATAAATTAACAATTTAAGACTTCCACGATTTCTTAACAGTCCAATTCCAATAAAACTTATTACAATCAAATATTAATATAACAATACATATAGATATACACGTTTCCTATTGGCGGTGATGTCTCATGCAAATGAACGGAATTTCCTATATCCTTGTAACTTCATAAATGTTTGCTTCCGGACAATTTTTTTTATTTTTTACTTAGGTATAATATTAATGGCGGCGAACTCTCAGATTGCACAAGTTGAAAATATAATGTTGATTTAATTAACACATAAATTGAATTACTTTTATTTTTGATAACTGTGACTACCAATAGTATAACTTATTTAATACTACAAGACTACATAACCATTGTTAAAATTGCTATAGTTCAACTTCAACGAGTTTGTCTGATTCAAAGAGAGTCCTCTCAAACTTACGGTCAGTATTGTGCGTTGCAAGCCTGCATACATCTATTTACTTACGTATTAATTATAATTAAAATATAAAATTTTGCTAAGCTACAATTAATTGTCTAGGATATATTAATATCTAATTAGCGGGCACCTATTTACACAAGCAAAAGTATTTTTTTAAAGTCCCTGCTTTTACTAGAGATTTCCTTTGTGCCTATATTCATTAAAAATTACACATAAAAGTAGGAAGACTTTGTTGTCTTCAGTAGCGACCGTTCCTTTACAGTACTTGTTCTTTTTTTAATGTAATTATATATTAATAATGAGCAAGCAATTAAATTAGTATACAACATGTTTCGCTAACAATGAAACGTCTCATATTCTTTATTGTCGTAAAGCAAACATTTCTAACATTGAAAACCTCATAAAATGATTTACAGTTTATAAAATAATTCAGTAACGAGAAGGATAAATTCTTAAAATTATATGCAAAAATATTAATTTTTGAAACAGTGGGAAGGTTCATCCAGAATTGTAGTGATCATCTTCAGACAACGTTCAAAAACCATGCTTAGAGAAGCAGCAAAAGCATACCAATTTTATTTGAATCAAAGGAAAATCTAGATTAAATAATAATATGCGGCGATTTAATGATCGATTTTAGACTGAACACATTGCATAAAATGTTTTCGATCTATTTCGTGAAAATGGGTAAGTGTTGGAATTTTAGTCAAACAAGTAATCTAACCTTTAGATGCATTCCTGGATTATTTTAGTCATAACTCTAACGTTACGTGATATAATCAAACGTAAACAAAAATGTAATTAACCGCTTTCATGATTAGTCAAAAATTTAGAATTTCTAACGCAAATCTAGGGTTTACACATCAAATAGTGCAAGCAGTGGCTAATCAGGTCTATAGAGAACAACATACAACTGAAAAATTCAAAAAAATCATATGCGTAGAATTGCAGTAGCTACGAAAGGATATATAATATACCTACTAAATCTAATGGCAATCAAATTAAGGAAATTAGGAAATACATTAACAAAGAGGCAAATCGAAAAGTGGCAAGGTTTTTATAATATTAGCAAAATATTATGTTACAACAGTTGCTGACCAGATGTTGAGTAATCACTTCTGAAGTAAACTGTCGGATACTTGTACAGTATTTGATTTACTGTCGCATAACATGTTTTTTTTAGATATACGAGGAATGTTCTCTTTCCGCTGAGCCCAGTAAGCGACGATATTTTGCGACAAATTTTGTATGACAATCAGCTCTTTCCAAGTATGTAATAGCCGAGTCGCCAGTGGTTACCAAACACCGTCAAAATCGACGAAAATTGGTTACGCGGGGGGAAGAACTCCTCTCTGGATACGCGAAATTGAAAGCTGCCCTTTGGCACGGGTATACGGACGACATTGAATTTCCGGTCGACGGAGAGATTTTCTTCCCAAGTGGAGCGGTTGTAAAGATACGGGCTTTTAAAGAGGAGCGTGCATTCGATGTTTTAACAAAAAAATGGCTTACGTCATGACCGATTCCCACGACAACCGATAAAAATCGTAAAAATGTTAGGTATGACAGGCACGCGCGAAAGAATTGTAAAAGTTTCACTTTGACGAAGAAATTTCAGGCCGTCGAGGTTTAGAGTCCGGAAAGAGGGTTGGAAACCAAAAGAGTGGACTTTTCCGCGACGATTGAGTGCACTGTCCACGTGCCAAGTCTGTCGCTGTCGAAGGTGCTACTCATTTAAGGCTTTTATGCAGAGGAATGCAGTCAAAAAAATCTCGCGATGACGAATTTGCGTGTCATCAATGACACGTTCATCGATCTGTTGTCAAGTTTAAGTGTCAGAAGGCCGACAAATAAAGAGATTACGAAGGAAAAGTGCATTTTAATTGAAATGTGGTACCTTTCAGATGCGCATTAGTGTTATTATTATCAATTGTTACTATTTCTTTTCTATATGAATATATGAACAATGCCGACGGATATGATAAAATAAACTTAAAGTGTATTATCGCACATAAGTACAGTAACAAATATAACGATCTTTTTATATTTTAGTAAGATATATTAAATACAATGACACTCTATTCATTATATATGTCATCGAAATGTCGCCACGATGACATCTCGCGAGAGAAGTACGGGTTTTTTTGCTTAAAACTGGACGCAAAAAAGTCAGGCCAATTTCATACAACAAAGAACTTGAAGCAAGACTAAATAAAGAAGAACCATCTAAGTTTTGCCTTTTGGGCCTGCCAAATTACGTTAGATGCACACGGATTGTACAAAACCTAAATGTCAGCAGAATGTTGGAAATATATCAGTGTTCAAGATGTAATTATATAAATTTAAGCCATTTTACGAATGGGATCATTTAATAACATTTCTCTTCGAAATAAAATAAATACATCAAATAAAATTCTCATAAGCATTTATGTAATTTTGTTTACCAATTTTCAGTTATAAAAGCAAGCATTTAAAGTATGCGACTGCGGGTAGGCACCAACTAATCAGAAGTACATTTTCGGTTAAATGGTATTAGGAGCCAGCAAGATTTTCGATTGGGTTTTACAAAGTATACTATTAAAGCGTAATATGAAAATTAATTAATTCTCTCAATGACCTGTAAGTATAAAACATGTTTTGTTAAAGTTCATCATATTATGTTGTTAATTTCATTTGACAATTGGAAAGACAATTTGGTTAAGCACTGTTAGTCTTAGATTTCGTTCTCACAAGTTTATGTGTGAACGAACTATTGTCGCGATGACAGGTGGAACCACAATTTTGTTAAACATCTTGGTCGGTAGTCTGACTCTTCATTGTCGTATAAGTGTCACGATGACAGTCTGTCAAAAAATTTGAAGTATAATCTATTTTTAACGTAAACTTGACACAAAGCGAGGCATAGTTTTACCAATTTTATAGAACGAATGACTTGAAACAACATTTAATTACCGAACAGTCTTGGTTTTTTTTTTTTGGTCTGTCTACGTTCACCTTGGGATAGATGCACACAATTTATACAAAACCTGAGTGTCAACAAATTTTTTCTAAATATCAGCGTTCAGTAAATTATATAGAAATGTTGTTCTCTTTGTGGGCAAAGTCTTAATAAATAAATTCATTTACCACTAATTATAAATGTCACAATAATATTTAATTTATTTCAAAGAGACATTTTGTTTAATATGCGTCTTCATTCATAAACAAGAACAAACTAAACTGCGGTTGTAATTACTCTACATTGTAGGTCATTCAAGTAGAGTTTTCAATATCATAGTTATAAAAGTTAAAGCAAAGGGGGCGTCCTAATGCAATGATTAATAACATTTATCGTCCACTGAAATAAATGTTATAACCGTTAATATTTACATTTTATTGCATTATCAATTATTATTATTATTACTATTGTATCGGTCATTTATCGTATTTTTAATGGCTTGGACACATCTCTGTCATCTTTCTACATACAAATATACATACTGCGTCTTTAATTTACATTTAGAGTAGCTTATGATATCAATATTAATTTGGGAACACAGTAATGTTTTTCATTTTGACTACTGTCATAGTTAAGTCAATTTATTGAAAAGTTCCACAGTGTTCTCAAATTAATATTGAAATCGTAGGTTATTCTAAAAAAAAATAATTGAAGGCACGGTATATCTACAATGACATTCAATTTGACAATTCATTCTCGCAATAGATCAAACTGTCGCCACGATGACAGTTTGCAAGAAAATATAACGTTTGGGCAACTTTTATCATAAAACTTGAGACAAATAAAGTTAGAGTACTGCCAAATTTAAAAAACAAAGAAATTTATATATGATACAAAAAATCTTGATCATACAACCATCTTAGGTTTACCTTTTCGGCCTACTAACATTTAACTTAGGCTAGGTGCACACGCATTATATCAAACCTGAATGTCAACGAAATGTTCGAAGTAATCAGCTTTCAGTAAATTCTATAGAAATGTTAAACATTTTATGGGCTATTCAAACTCGAAGAGTTTCATGGACCACTGTAATAACAAAAAGAGCAAGTATTCTATTAAATTAATGTGTCCTAAAGAAAAAGGGGGGGGGGAGAGTAAATTGAGTAATCAGCACTTGATGACTTATATCGACATTTTATTACAAACATTATGGAGCACTGATGATCTTGATTATTTGCAAAGAACGTCATATAAATTTATTTCTATTGACTATTGTCCCGGAAGCCCTACGTTAATTATAATTCAAAGAGCGATTTAACGATTTAAAGGGTAATGTAATTACTATTTTAAAAATGGAACTACTACTACATATAAAGGCAATGCGATTTAAAAATTTATCATACATGGTAATTCACTAATTATCAGTGACTTTATGATCGCGATCTACTTTATTACACAAAAGCATCTTTTCCTTAGAAAAAATAATTTAAGTATTACGCCCCAGATGCTGATGAAAATTGGTGAACATAGTATATTATTAAAATAAAATTAAGTAACAGTTAAAGGATGTAGCGAAAATAAAAAAAATAGTGCACATCTATGTCGCCATCTTTACTCATTTATTATCATTTTAACACCGATGTATTTAACTAGAGCATACGCGAAATGTTGGTTAACTCAACATTCACGTTAGGTGGCTTAAATGTTACAAGAAACGTCAGAATTGTAAAACTAATAACACTATGAATCTTTTAGTGTCAAGTCTTAGTATTACGCTAAATATCCTCTGAATTTCAAACTTCAACAACGAAAAGTCAGACTGACGTTAAGATGCTTTAAATTGTCATTCCACCTGTCACCGTGACAGTAGTTCGTGGACAAAAAAATACGTCTATACAAGATGTACCAAAACTTTTGAAAATCAAATGATTTTTTTGGCGTTTTACAAGGAACTGTAATAAAACTGTAAAACGGACGCGAAAGGCGATTCAAGCTCGAAGAGATTGATGGACAGCTAGTTATATATAATAAAACCCATTCGATTGACCCCTTCTAATCGCCTTGGTTGAAATAGCTTAACCGAACCGTCAAAATCGACTCGAATTGGATACACGGGGGGAAGAATTAAAAGCTGTCGTTTGGCGTAGGCGTATGGGCGACTTTAAGTTTCCGGTCGCCGGAGAGATTTACCTTCTTAGTGGAACGTGTGCAGAAATATCGACCGCTAAAGAGGAGCGTGCAAAAATCGGCACTCGGGCGTTATGAAAAAATTCGGAACACGGCGTTCGTGATGAAAAATTCAAGCGAAACACGTTAAAAATCGTGCAAATGTCAAGTATGACAGGCGCACGGAAACATTGCAAAAGTTTGACTTTGACGAAGAAATTTCACGCCGTCGAGGTTTAGCTTGCCGAAAAAGACTTAGAATTCGAAAGGATGGACTTTTCCGCGACCATTTAGTGAACTGTCCACGTGCCAAGTCTTTTGCTGCCAAAGGTACGACTCATATAAAGCTTTCCTGCAGGAAGATGCGTTGAAAAAAATTCGCGATGACGAGTTGGCGAGAAATGATTTAGACAGCTGCACGGAGAAGTTTCATTTTTGTGATGGAGTTTCATGTTTCGAAATTTTCTGATAACGATGGACAATGCTAATTTACAAAAAAAAATACGTGAAATCATCACACGTATCACGATTCATAATTATCAGGACGAAGGCAATGAGCACAAAGGATTGACATTTAGGAGACAGACGGGCAACACGATATATATATATCGTTTAAAAATTACAGTCTCAAAAGTTTGCAGGTTTCGTTCATTAAAAACTGGAAATATCAAAGACAGGCAAATATATAGATAGAGAAAATCAAATAAAAAATCACTAAACAATATACTAAAGGACATTAATAATTATCGAACAATAATTTAGTATTTATACGACAAAACTTAAACTAAACTTAAAAAAGTATTGAGAAGATATGCACATTTTTATTTTATCTGTATACAAACTTTAATTGCACGTAGCCGAGTGACATACATCAAAGAAAAACAGTTAATGAAGTGATTATTTTATGTATGTACTTAATTTTAAGTCTACGATATCCATTAAAGTTACAAGAAACTTCAAACATCCAACTGAAGTTTGATTTTCGACGACAGTTCTACGAAAATTCGATTCCAGCTTATGACCATCAAAACGAGCAAACAATGTCAATTCGTGATGACACTTTCCCCAAAACGACAGAACTATTGAACACGTGTTTTATTTTCTACTCATAAACGCTCAAAATAACAACATTATTCCAAAGATGTGCACTTTCATCGGCCAATTGTCAAGGTTGAACGTCAGAAAGGCAACAAATGTTGGACAGTTTGGGAATGAAATATGCATGTATTTGGCTGATTACAAGAAAACGATATCTAAAGGATCAAATAGGATTGATATTTTCCAGATTTTGTGAATAGAAGCTACATTTATGAAGTTCAGTAACTTCTGTAAAACAATTATATGCGCCCGAATAAGCAATCGTAGCATAGGTCATAATGTCATAATGGCAATGAAATGATAAAATACTGGTTCAAGTGTGATACTTTACTGAAATGAGATACCTATTAGGTATGTATTTTTGTTACTGTTGTATCGTTCTTTTCTACATGTATTTGTTTTATGCGGGAGGCACTAATATCTAATAAAATATGCCCCATCTTTCACTCTATATTACTATAAATTGTCAACAGAATTAAATTGTACTATCACATGTAAGGATAATAATAACAATAACAAGTATTTTATATTATAACAATAGTCCTTAATGCCAAAAAAAATATTACACACAATTACCATATTTACTTATGCCAACAATGATATTCAATTTGACAGTCAGGTCTTTCAATAGACGTTTGAAGTTTTTAGAAACGAATAAACGTCAACTAACTTCTGACGCAATGACTTCTGACGCAGTTTGTGTAAAAGTTTAAATTAGAAGTATATACAGGGAGCGTCAAAAGTTTAGAAAATCGGAAAATTATAAAAAGCATCATGGCAATGCTCCCGCTTTACAGGATGTTGTAATAAAATTATAAGCAGAAGCAAAAGAAGCGAATTCAAGCTCGAAGAGATTGAAAATCCAACTAGTTTAGTTATAGTGACAATTGTCAAATATGCCTGATTGTTGCAAGTGACATTAGTTTAAAGTAGTCCTGTAGCCAATAAATCATGGAAATGAACTAGGAACATTATCGAGATTTTTTACACTTTCAGGCGTGGCTTAAGCCGTAAAGAATGTTTTGAGGAAATCAATCGAGTGTTTGGTGACAAGTTGCGTTGCTTCGCTATCGTAAAGCTGTGGTACAATGAATTTCAACGCGGTCGACTGAAGGTGCGTAACCTTTGTTCTCGGTCGATTCCCCACAACTTGACTTCAATTCGAATAGGAGACCGTGTGAGATGGTGTAGATCTACACTAGATCGATTTAACTGTGAATAGTCTCATTTGGTGTACAACATCATCACAGGTGATGATACATGGGTATACTACGATGATCACGAAAAAAGCAACAAATTACAGTTTGGGTCTTTGAGAATGAATCGGCTCCAACAAAAGTTGTTTGTGAAAAAAGTGGTCACCACATATTTTAGAATTACTGGGAATGTTTCTACAGTAGCACTGGAGGATAGACATACCGTTAATTCAGAATTGTACACTACAGTCTGTTTGTCTCAGGTTCTCCAAAATGTTTGCGAAAAACGTCCAATAGGAAGGATCATCTTGCATCAGGATAACGCCGCTCGAACAACTGAGTATTTGAATACCCAAAACAAAGAAATAATGGGTCGTTCGCAGTATAGTGCAGACCTAGCATCTAATGACTTCTTCTTATTTCAGCGGGAAAGAATAAATTACAGGGTTTACGTTTTACATCAGCCGAAAAAAAGGTTGATGCCTTTAAAATTGAAATAAACTAACTACTGTCAGAAGATTGGAAAAATGTATTCATGATCGGTTTTCATGGATGCGAAAATACGTTGACTCTGGGAGGAAAATACTCTGAAAATTATAAATAAATGCTTTTTTGTAAATAAATTGTATTTTACTTTACCAAGCTTAACGGAAAGGGAACAGCCTTCAAAGAGCTGAAACGGACATGATGATGTTAAAAACAGTCACATAGCTTTGATGTTAACAGTAAAATTATAAAAGAGATTTGTCCAGAAAGTGTAAAATCTATATTATGGATTCTTGTTCAATTTGTTGGCCGAGGAAACAGAATTTGAAACTAGCTTACCTTGTGCCGGTGCATAATGGTAAATGTGTTGAAAATGTGGAACATTACAGACTGATTTCAATTCAGAGCACGCTTTCTGCAATCATTGAAAAAATTATTGACAACGATATCATGGCAATATATAAGTACTTTCAAAATACTTAACCTAAATCAACATGGATTTAGAAAGAACCATTTCACAGAAACGGTTACCTTTAAGTTTATACAGCAAATCATTAAAAAGCAGAACAAATACGTTATTGAATTGTTAATAATTAAAAATTTACCAAATTTAAACAATAATTATCAGTGCTAAAGCAGGAAATTATAATAGAGTTTTCAACACTCAGAAAAACTAATTTAATAAATTATTTAAAAATTTAGTACATACGTCGGACGGCCGACAATGTAATATCCATCTGTTACTTGATATGGTTTATTAGGATTAAAGACTCGAACTCATACACACCCGCGGTGGCGCAAGGGTAAGCGCATATGATTAGCAGACGGAGGGTCGAATAAGTTTTCTTAAAATACACTTCTTTTTAAGATAAGTATTATATTATTAAAGAGATTGAACTATTCTAAAGCTTACTTGGAAATTCATCAGAAAAATTGAATTGATAAATTATTCAAATTCGAAACGATAACGATAAACCAACCTTAAAATTTTACACTTAAATATCATTCACAATAAAAATATTTATTTAAGAAATAATAATAGAACTTTACAAAGGAATAATTAAAATACTATTAGGTTTCCCAGTTGAGCTATCCCGCTATATAATTTGTCTAAAACACTTTATAACACATATCTTACAACAGTTTAAATGGAGTCTTCATATATAGCAAAACAAGGTGGAATCTCATTATTCTATATATTTAATGAATAAATTTAGAATTCATGAAACTTTATACATCTGTGGATTTACATTATTATTGTTGGCATTAAATTTGACGCTCTACAACATGGAGCGATGGAGACGCGTCACCAATTACGAACGAATTACTTTTGATGCAGCGAAATCGAGTGCCACTATTTCAAATAGTTGAACATTTCCACCATATGTATGGTGGAAACGCGTTACATTCCGTTGCACGTCATACTAGATCCATGACGACCCGCCTTGTATATGTTGCCGGATCTATTTTTATTTATGTCAGTGACATTTGATATAACCAAAGAAAAAAATTATTCACTATACAATAACTATAACGTAATATATTTAGTAATTGAAATGCTCTAAGGCTTCAGTCTTTCTCAACTTATTTATTATATTGATTTAGATTGTCGAAAAACCTTTAATGTTTCATAACGTATCCATAATATAATTTAAAATAAGTAATACTTACACTATTCACATTAAATTTAACACATGATTACAGAAAAGTTTGTAAAAAGCCTCGACTGTTTACAGAAACCTTTCGGCATTATATTTAATAAATAATAAATACACTTCTAAAAGCACTGTTTTTAAACAATTTATATCAAAGCAAAAATAAACATGAAAAATTTGACAGGAAGAATATACACAACGCACGTCTTTTTGACAGATATGTTTTATCTGTCAACACCGAATTGAACTATTAGTCTGTTAAAAATATGTAATAAAGAAATTTAATATTGAAACGGAAATTATGTGTTTATTTGCCATGAATGCGTATATTACGATCAATTTATAAATCTTCTGTTTAAGCTAATGAAATAAATGCCCTCAAGTATAATTTAACAAAGTAACTTTTTTAGTTTCTCTAATAGAGTTATGACAACATGTAAACGTCATCGATGACGTGCAACTGAACTTAACGCGTCTCCAGTATAGCTACAGCTACTATAAGTATAGCTATGTTCAGTTCCACGCATATTGTTTATATCTGGATATTGATGTGCCTATATAGTGATGACAATTACGTTTAATTTTCACTGATATTTTAAAATAATCCTTAATGTGATCACAGGTATTGAAAAATCACTGCCAAGCTCATCCCTAGTGTGCAGGTACGAGGAGGTAACGCATATGTTTGACGTCTTTGAAACATAATCCAAGCGAACGACAATTTGTCGCTGGTTTATTAATCGAGAACCTACCTCAACTTCATTATATTTCCATAGTTATATTACATATTTTATTTTCACCGCCATCCACATGAAAATATGTTTGAATTTAGTTATGAACGTTTCAATATATGCTCGTACTAACATTAGAATTTATAAACATGTTGACACACTCACTTGGTTGTGTTGTTTATATTGTGAATTAATTTTCACTACCACGCTCATGCAGACATGGAATACATTGTAAAATCTCAGAGGTTAACAATCTACTACTTTCAATGTTTCAGCGTGACAACAGGGTTAAGTATTTATGTTCACTGCATAGATAATGTGCTTATATACGTTCATTATAATCAGATTTCATATTCTATCGTTAACGCTAGAAGAGAAATTTAATTTCGGTTAAATAATAAAAACCTAAACGGCAAGAGAATGTTTACATTTATAATACTTATTCTCTCTACAACAAATTTAACGAGTACTTAGAGTAACTGAAGACATAAGTTTTTTTTTAATTTTATTTTTATTCAGTAGTGTAATATTAGATCTATTCAAAAGAACTTTTGAACATTGCGTTTATAATGTGCATTATAAACACAATGCAATAGATAATATTAACTTGAGATTTTTAAACTGAAACGAATAGCGTTTATTTTCTTCGACATATATGATAATAGCATATAACAATGCTGTAATCAATAGAAATAGTTTTATAATGTGCATTATAAACGCAATGCAATAGATAATATTAACTTGAGGTTTTTAAACTGAAACGAATAGCGTTTATTTTCTTCGACATATATGATAATAGCATATAACAATGCTGTAATCAATAGAAATAGTTTTTAGAGTTTCGCTCGTTTGTTTTTCCTTTCTGTGTTTCTGTGTTGATTTTAAAATTGTGATTTTTTAACATGTATCTAAAAAGCAGTCCCATTCACACAATGTATGGTATTAGCAAAACTAGCACAACATTAGCGAGAGTCTGAAGAAGGCTGAAAAGAGCAGCCGAAACGTCACAAAGCTAAGAAGAGTTGTTTTTTATTAAAAGTTTTTTACAAACCCTTATTCCATTTCCCTAGAAATGGTAAACTAATATATTTATTGAGTACATAGTGAAATACAGCGTCAGTTAAAAACTGAATTTCGGCAAATTTATATATATATATATATATATATATATATATATATATATGATGTTTGACAGACTTTTATAATTAGTGATTGTCAAAACACTCTTTTATTTAAATTAATGATAGATGCTGAGATCTTTGGTCCATTGTGTGGCAATTATCTGATGAAGGAAATAAATATTTCCGAAACGTTATAAGCTACAATATAGTGTTTTCTTTATACCTACCCATACATTCTGTTTTCGGAGTTACGAAACAGTAATTAAACTGGTTTATATATATATATATATATATATATATATATATATGATATTAAATTTTTATTGACATTTAATTCACATATGTAAATATATATTAATTTTTATTGGACGATTTGTAGGTCGTTATACTAGTTTTAAATAATTTTAAAACTCGCTAATTTGCAGTGTTTGAAAATTACAATTTTCTAATTTTACCACTGACTATTAAATTAATTAGATAATTTTTTTTAAAATTTTTTAAAAATCGGTAATCGGTATGTCTGAGTTCGAATCTCAGCCGTGTCGGTAATTTTAAAAAAAAATTACCTAATTAATTTAATAGTCAGTGGTAAAATTAGAAAATTGTAATTTTCAAACACTGCAAATTAGCGAGTTTTAAAATTATTTAAAACTATATAGTATAACGACCTACAAATCGTCCAATAAAAATTAATATATATTTACATATATGAATTAAAGGTCAATAAAAATTTAATATCACATATATACAGCACATGGACGTTTAGTGCTTAATATATACATTCTCATTTCCATCTGTTACTTGATATACATATATCAGTACGATATAGAAATTCGAATTCAGACACCGACGGTAGCTCAGTTGGTAGAGCAACCGGCTAGTAATCGGTATGTCTGAGTTCGAATCTCAGCCGTGTCGGTAATTTTTAAAAAAAATTACCTAATTAATTTAATAGTCAGTGGTAAAATTAGAAAATTGTAATTTTCAAACACTGCAAATTAGCGAGTTTTAAAATTAATTAAAACTAGTATAACGACCTACAAATCGTCCAATAACAATTAATATATATTTACATATATATATATATATATATATATAAATCCTACTAACAATATAGCGTCCTTACGGAACTCATGAATGTAGCGTCCACCTTCGAAAAGTTAATTAGTTCGTTAATATTTTGCATATACTTTGTGTTTTTGATCAAAACAGGTATAGTATTATCACTAAATTAAATATCAGATAAAAAAAAGTTAGTTACATTTCACTTTAATGGCGAAGTAGCGCCCTTTTATTTTCTCGTGCATGAAGCGCCTGTAATATACCATTTAACTTTCACTTCTTCGCTATTCTGGCTTCCATCGGGTATATTACATTACATTTGGTAGATATTAGAGAGTCCAGCAATGTTGCCACAATGTGTCTGTATGCTTACTTTATAAAAATATATGTACTTTAAATCAAGAGGAGCAATACAATGAACACATTTATCTACATTCGGCGACACAGTGGGTTATATTGTTCAGAACAGAAAATAGTAGTAGTTTCTGTTTGTTTTTTTTTTTGCGTCATACATAGACAAGAATATTCCCTGGAGAAATTAATGTCTGGAAATTAATAATAACCATTCGATAGTCATTCAAGATAAAGACTCGCTAAACATAAAATTCTATATTTGGAAAGACTTAAAATATATATAATATTCAGTTCTAAATATTTAACATTTTTATATAGGCGTTATTGGCAATTAATAATTACATATTTAGTCTTTTTATTAATATTTGAAACATACATTTTCTGATTTAAACTAATTTATCTGACGACCAGCTGTATGAATAAATTTTATTATGCCTATAGTAAAAGAAAAAAATGAGGTCTGGCCACCACACGACTTTTCTTTATACGTATGAGCGTTTCAAACTATACAACTTTAAGAATTTTTTACACAAAAATTATTCAACATTCTATTCTAACTAATTCTATTCTCTTAATAAATCGCTATAGAATACATACTTTGCAAGATATTCGAAAAAAAGTGCTTCTCCCTAAGAGTAAAAGTGTTACTTCCGGCCGAATTTTGAAATTTCATTTATACAAAAAATATTGCAAATCTAGTACTAAATAATTTTGTACTCTAGATAAATATATATAGAATGCATAATTTACGACATATTTGCAAAAAAATCGCTATTAGATAAGAGTAAAAGTGGTACTTCCGGTCTGAATTTTCAATTTATTTTTACACAAAAGATATTGAAAATTATGTTTTAAATACTTTTATACCCGTAACGTACTTGTCTAAAAAGCATGACTTGCGAAATATTCGCAAAAAACTGATTTTCGATAAGAGTAAAAGACCTACTTCCGGTAGGAATTTCGAAAAACTTTTTAAATAAAATTATTTTCAATTTCAATTTTAAGTGTATATGAATTCTTTATAAATTTGTTTAAACTTAGTAGTTGACGAAATATTGTCAAAATTCGATTTTTTCGCTGAAGTAAACTGCTACTTTCGGTCTACCGATTTTACTGAAAAACTAATCAGATCTCAAGAGGGAGATTATACACGTAAATACAAAATTTGGAATTGATATCTACAACGGTTTGACCGCTATCGTGGTCACACACAGAGAGAGAGAGAGAGAGAGAGAGAGAGAAAGAGAGAGAGAGAGAGAGAGAGAGAGAGAGAAAGAGAGAGAGAGAGAGACATTTTTTAAAAACCACTTTTTTGGTATCAGGGGACTTCAAAACGTGGACATCTGCAAAAATCTCGAGGCCGAAAATTTTCATCATTACAATACTTCCTTATACTACGTATAAGAAAGTAAAAAATGAGGTGTGGCCACCACACGACTTTCTTATACGTATGAGCGTTTCAAACTATCCAATCTTAAGAATTTTTTATACAAAACTTATTCAAAATCCTATTCTAAGTACTTTTATTCTCTTAATAAATCGCTATAGAATGCATACTTTGCAAGATATTCGAAAAAAAGTCTACTCGCTAAGAGTAAAAGTGCTACTTCCGGTACGAATTTTGAAATTTCATGTATACAAAAAATATTTCAAATATAACTCTAAATACTTTTGTACTCTTAACAAATATATATAGAATGCATAATTTACGACATATTTGCCAAAAATCGCTATTCGGTAAGAGTAAAAATGTTACTTCCGGTCCGAATTTTGAAATCTTTTTTATACAAAAGATATTGAAAACTATGTTTTAAATACTTTTATACACGTAACGTACCTGTCAAAAAAGCTTGACTTGCGAAATATTCGCAAAAAACCGATTTTCGATAAGAGTAAAAGACCTACTTCCGGTAGGAATTTCGAAAAAAATTTTAAATAAAATTATTCTCAATTTTAATTTTAAGTACATATGAATTCTTTATAAATTTGTATAAACTTAGTATTTGACGAAATATTCGCAAAATTCGATTTTTTCACTGAAGTAAACTGCTACTTCCGGTCTACCGATTTTACTGAAAAACTAATCAGATCTCAAGAGGGAGATTATACACGTAAATACAAAATTTGGAATTGATATCTCCAGCGGTTTGACTGCTATCGTGGTCACACACACAGAGAGAGACAGACAGACAGACAGACAGACAGACAGACACACAGACACACAGACATTTTTTAAAAACCACTTTTTTGGTATCAGGGGACCTCAAAACGTGGACATCTGCAAAAATCTCGAGGTCGAAAATTTTCATCATCACAATACTTCTTTATACTACGTATAAGAAAGTAAAATGCATAATTTATGACATATCTGCAAAAAATCGCTATTCGATAAGAGTAAAAGTGGTACTTCCGGTCCGAATTTTGAAATTTTTTTTATACAAAAGATATTTAAAATTATAATTTAAATACTTTTATACTCGTAATGTACCTGCCTAGAAAGCATGACTTGCCAGATATTCGCAAAAAACTGATTTTCGATAAGAGTAAAAGACCTACTTCCGGTTGTAAGTATACTATGTATAAGAAAGTAAAAACAGGATGCATACTCCTGTTATGACCTAGTCGTAATCAAAAATATACTTCTAGACATTTTCCGATAAATCCAAAAAAATTGCTCCAAAGAGACGGTTAGCTAAAAAATGTGTTTTTCTATTCCGGTGCTATAAAGTTCACTTTACGACACCCGTTTTGGTTACATAAAGTATTACTTTATCGCACCCTAAATTTTATTTTTTTGAAGTTGGAACAAAAAAAATGGAACCAAATCGTATTTAAATGTCAAAATATAAGCCTTTAAAGTAACAAAAATGTGCAATAAAATTGTACAAAGAATAAAAAGCACACATACTAACATTTCACTTACTAATTAGCAATATACCTAAATTGTTAAGCAGAGTTGGATGATAAGTTTTCGGATGCTACTATTGACATTTACTTACCATGTTGAATAGTACAACTGTTATAAAAGTTTGTTTTGATAAATATGTAGAGAGTTTGTGGACGAAAGATTTTGTAAATTGTCTTCTGCTATTTTGCGAATCTCTGGGGGCGTACAGTTATTTATTTCGTCCTTTTTGTTGATAATTTGAAATAATTTATTGTATAAATCAGTCTGAATTTTAAACACAATTACATATAGCACCACCGATATTCAAATATTTAAAACGTTCTACTTAAAAATCAGAGTAACCAACTTCAAAAAAGCAAAATTTCTAAAATATTCGAACAAAACATGTCTCTTATTTTAAGCTTTTTTGAACTTTTAATAACCGAAATAGAAAAAATAGTATAAAATACACGTTTCATAAGACATTTTGCGCACTTGTTCTTTAGAAAACTCGCCTAGCGGCTCGTTTTCTAAACTTGAACGCGTGCGGAAAAATCGTGTCTTATGAAACTTGTATTTTAATATTAGTATATTAACTAGGCGGGATGTTCTTGAATCTCGTTATGCGGAAGTAGTGTGATTTCGAGATATAGCAGATATCCAAGTTTCGAAATTACTTGATATAGAAAAAGTGGTTTTTGCAAACATCTCTCTCTCTCTCTTTCCTATCCTCTTCCTAACTCTCGCTTTGTATGACCACAAGACTTAAAATATCAAACTTTAAATTTAAGAGTATAATCTACCTCTCGAGATCTGGTTAGAGTTTCGGTAAATTCGGTAGAGCGTAATTAGTAATTTACCTCACTCGAAATATCCAATTTTACCAATATCTCGGCAACTACTAAGTTTAGACGAATTTCTAAAGTATAGAAAAGTATTTAAAACAGAATTATAGAACAAGTTTATAAAAAATATCGAACTTCTTACCCGAAGTTGACTTTATATTCTTATCGGAATACAGTTATTTGCGAATATCTCCCAAAATTCTGCATTCTAGGCAGATAGACTACAAGCATAAAAGGATGTAAAGCTTGATTTGGAACAATACTTTTACTCTTATCGAGTAGAATCTTTTTGTAATTACCTCGCAAATTGTGCATTCTATACTAATTTGTTAAGTTGTTAAAAGTATTTAAAACTTCATTCAGAACAACTTTGTAAAACTAATTCGAATCACATACATCTATGACAGTCGTGTGATCCCGACGCCTCATTTTCTGAGCCAATATTATCCTAACAGATGGTTTGGTAGAAGTTTTTGAATTCAATGGCCAACAAAGGGAATATATCTAACAAAACCTGATTTTGGGACTCAATATGACTATCTTTATCAATATTTACTATTGCCGGGTAATTTGTACATTTCTGTCTAATGATGATTTAGACATGACAGAAATAATAGTAGGGAAATAATAAAAACCATATATCACACATATAGAAGTAGCGGATTCTTAATACTATTTAATAAGAATTCATTGTTATGACTAGATATATGGTGTTTGTTGTACTTAAAAAGAGAATACATGTGCATTTAAAATTCATTGAGTTTGAGCGATGGAAACAAAGATCATAAAATGCGACTATAGTCAGATCGGAGGATGTAAACATTAAGAAACTTCAAAATTGGATTTACTTATTTTAAAAGGTAACTGCTTCTTTCAAACAATATAAATGTTAAAATTGTTAGCAAATAAAAATATCTTGAAAATCAGTTTAGAGCTAGAATGATGTTTACTTTTGATCAAAATGCATTATAAAGTTCAGAAATGAGTTTATATTATTGACTTGAATTGATATAATTGTACTTTTAGTGTCTTTTATTCAAGGACAACAACTGTACGTTTGTGATGACTTAAAGAATTCGTAATGTTGCCCACTGTGTAAAATGTACTCAGAAGTTGGAGAGTATATTAATACTTGGTCCTGCATAACAAGCAGATACTTCATTAAAAAATGAGGTGTGGCCACCACACGACTTTCTTATACATATGAGCGTTTCAAAGTATAGAATTTAAAGAATTTTTTTATACAAAAATTATTCAAAATCCTATTCTAAGTACTTCTATTCTCTTAATAAATCTCTATAGAATGCATACTTTGCAAGATATTATAAAAAAAGTGCTACTCGCGTTTCAAACTATACAATTTTAAGAATTTTTTACACATAAATTATTCAAAATCCTATTCTAAGTACTTCTATTCTCTTAATAAATCGCTATAGAAGACATACTAAGTTTAAACAAATCTATAATGAAATCAAATGTACTCAAAAATAAATTTGAGAAAACTTGTGTTAAAAAAGTTTTTCGAAATTGCTACCGGAAGTAGATCTTTTACTCTTATCGAAAATCATTTTATTGCGAATATCTCGCAAGCCATACATTCTAGGCAGGTACAATACGAGTATAAAAGTATTTAAAAGATAATATTAAATATCTTTTGTATGAAAAGAATTTCAAAATTCGGACCGGAAGTAGCACTTTTAGTCTTACCGAATAGCGACTTTTTGCAAATATGTCGTAAATTATGCATTTTGTATATATTTATCAAGAGTACAAATGTATTTAGAGTTAGATTTGCAATGTTTTTTGTATAAATGAAATTTCAAAATTCGGACCGGAAGTAGCACTTTTACTCTTAGCGAGTAGCACTTTTTTTATAATATCTTTGCAAAGTATGCATTCTTAGAGATTTATTAAGAGAATAGAAGTACTTAGAATAGGATTTTGAATAATTTTTCTATAAAAAAATTCTTTAAATTCTATACTTTGAAACGCTCATATGTATAAGAAAGTCGTGTGGTGGCCACACCTCATTTTTTTCTTTATGACAACGTTGTCTCTTATTATAGTTAACTCAAAAAAAAGATTATAACTTGTCCCACTGAAAAATCCAGTTCGACTGCATTGCCAAGAAATTTGGATTTTTCCCTAATTTTACTTTCTTATATGTAGTATAAGGAAGTATTGTCATGATGAAAATTTTCGACCTCGAGATTTTTGCAGATGTCCACGTTTTGAAGTCCCCTGATACCAAAAAAGTGGTTTTTAAAAAATGTCTGTGTGTCTGTGTGTGTCTGTGTGTCTGTGCGTGTGTGAGCACGATAGCGGTCAAACCGCTACAGATATCAATTCCAAATTTTGTATTTACGAATAACTGATTAGATTTTGAGCAAAATCAGCAGACCGGAAGTAGTAGTATACTTCAGTGAAAAAATCGAATTTTGCAAATATTTCGTGAATTAGTAAGTTTAAACAAATTTATAAAGAATTCATATGTACTTAAAATTGAAATTGTGAACAATTTTATTAAAAAGGTTTTTCGAATTTCCTACCGGAAGTAGGTCTTTTACTCTTATCGAAAATCAGTTTCTTGCAAATATTTTGCAAGTCATGTTTTTTAGACAGGTACGCTACGAATATAAAAGTATTTAGAACGTAATTTCCAATATCTTTTGTATAAAAAAAATTTCAAAATTCGGACCGGAAGTATGACTTTTACTCTTACCGAATAACGATTTTTTGCAATATGTCGTAAATTATGCATTCTATGTATATTTATGAAGAGTACAAAAGTATTTAGAGTTGGGTTTGGAATATTTTTTGTATAAATGAAATTTCAAAATCGGACCGGAAGTAACACTTTCATGCGCATAAGAAAGTCGTGTGGTGGCCACACCTCATTTTTTGATACATGTTGTTTATTAAAGTAACAATCTGCGTTTCTACGGAGAAAACGTCAATGAGTCATAATTATTATGATCAATCAGATTTCTAAACCAATTTTTTTTTTTTTTACTATGGAAACTTGACCTACGTTTAACAATAATGGGCTATCCACTCACTGGCTCTGGATCATCTACTTTATCGTCCATACCTACCGTTGTTCTTTGTTTTTGGAAATGATTAGTGTGTTAGTGTGTTCGTCGTTTTTTACTTTCCTTTGAGATAGGCAGTTTGGAAAAATTGTTTTGATTGCACTAACTCTTAATTTGTTTGTATGAAGTTGGATCTTCAATAATCGTTTATTATAGTTTAAACATTTATCAACTGTAAACGCCACAGTAAAACATATTTAATAACATTACTAAACTATAGGTTTTTCAACTAAAGGACCTAATTAACTATGTAAACTTTTTAATTCGCAAATAATATAATTTGCATTAAAATTAATTCCATACACATAGTCTTTTTAGGTAAGTTCTTATTCAGTACAAGGATTATTTTTGTAATTTGCTAGCTAAGGTTGCCCCCGGAAATTTTAAATAATTACATTTTTTCATTCTTGGATTTATAACCACTGTTACACATAGGTACAAAACATGGCTTTCAAAGTATACTCAGTTAGTCAGTTATAACAAAACACTCAATTATTTAAAAGAAATAATTATAACATAAAAATGGAACAAAACTGCTTTCTAGACACTTGCTAAATTTACATTCAACCAGCGCCTGACGAGATAACCCAGCAGATGCTCCGCTACCTCTCACTCACGTTCCACAGATTCGGCTTATTGCATTCAACGAAAATTATTATGCCACTAATTTTAATTTTTTTCCTGGTTAATTAGATTTTTGTGGTCATGTCTGTATATAAGAATTTACCTCATTTTTGCCAACAATATTTTTTAAATTTCTACAAAAAGTATTATTATCAAGTATTAAAGTAGAATTATTCGCTTTTATAACTTCCATTATATATAAACCAGTTTTTCGGTATCAGGTGACTTCAAAACGTGGACATCTGTAAAAATCTCGAGGTCGAAGATTTTCGTCATCACAATACCTCTTTATACTACGAAGAAAAAAGTAAATAAACAGCTTAGTTTATGATACATGCATGTTTACGTATATACATATCTACCATAAAGACCAGTGTCCTTTACGAATTATTCTGTGTGCGTTGCCAAATTGTCCGGACGCTCGATTATCGAGAATATAAAAGACATGTGTATATTTCAAAATATACGGCACACGATGCAGCGCCTCGCGTAGAAATACCCTGAACTAATAGTATACGCAAAACGGTTATATTACATGCATATTGTCGACAAAATAGCGTCTTCCGAAATTTTGTTAAACAGCATTATATCACCATGTAAGCTTGTTAACGAAGTTTTACATGGAAAGTGCTTAGAGCGTCCATATACGGGCGCTTTATGTAGGCGGACGCTCTATTGAATGGAAATTTACAATGTACGGACGCGCTAATGATAGTAGGATATATATATATATATATATAAGAGAGTTGAGTGGAAATCCACGACCGACTACGTTAAAAAGTAAGATGTGAATAACTATTCACTGGGATTGTTCGGTCAATGAAATACAATAATAGAGTAATCTATTTATTCATTGGTCAATATTTCGGAAACATTTTTTTCCATCTTCAGGACCTATGAATCTAAGACATTTTATATAGAGGTTAGCAAAATATAAATGTCTTAGATTCATAGGTCCTGAAGATGGAAAAAAATGTTTCCGAAATATTGACCAATGAATAAATAGATTACTCTATTATTGTATTTCATTGACCGAACAATCCCAGTGAATAGTTATTCACATCTTACTTTTTATATATATATATATATGTGTGTGTGTTTTTGTTTTTTCTTAGGTTAATTGGGGTAAAAATAAATTACAAAATTAAAATAATACGATCCATTTACTTTAACGTTTCAATGTTTATAACATCTTTTTCAAAAAATCCAATCACAAATTAAAACTACAAATAATACAAACAGTCATAAATAAAAGAACGGCACAAAGGTGACAAAAAACTTACTTTGTACATTCCAACAGTTTTACACATAACAGCTCTCTGACACACAAAATGTTTTGTTATTAGTTTTTTATAATTGACTCCCATCGGGAACAGTAAGTTGCATAAACGAATAATAAACATTATTATAATTTAAAACAGTCGTGGTCTAACCTCAAAACTAAAACACCAATGGAGTTCGAAACGCATGTAGTTTACGAAATCCCCTGTGGACAATGTAATGGTGTATATATAGGTCAAACAAAGCAATACCTGAAGAATAGAATAAACGGCCACAAATACTGTAAGAATACTACCGCTTTAAAAAAACATGTATCCACCACAAAACATAGTTTTGATTACAAAAAAGTTAAAATTATCGACAAAGAATATAATTCAAAGGCGGAATTGTAATTTTGGTTTGCTCACATCCAATATAAGAAAATTTAAAATAAATGTAAAAATTTTTGTAAAGAAAAAAGAAAAAATAACAAAAAACGCTATTTGTATACACATGAATGTTTTATCTGTTAACATTTTAGTATGCAAAAATTTTCATTTTATTTAGTCATGACAAACAGTTTGTGTATGTCCGGTTAACGTTGGTGTTTTACCATCAAACCTTTATATGTCTGACGAAGTGTTTCCATGTTAATTTTTTGTTGTAGGTTTATATTGATTGTGTTTGTTGACTTGTTGTATTAGTTATATGTGTTTGCTTTTTTAGTGGTAGCTCCTGAAGAGCCCATAAAATAAATGGCGAAATATTGAGCCTTTGAACAAATACTTTTTTATTTCCACACACAGGCCGAATACCCGTAAATTTGTTTGTATTATTGAGTACGGTCCATATTTCAATTATTATATACAGGCTGTACCACTTAAAACTCCCAGGTCAAATATCTCGGAAACGGATAAAGATATTTGAATTTTGTAAAAAGTTGTTACTAAAGAATATGATTGACTCTAGTTTGCTCACACAATTGTGTTTTATTATATGAAGATATAGATGGCGCTGCGATGAAAAGAATTTTTTTGATCGCCACAATCTTCATTTGTTTTTATTTGAAAGAGTATTAAAATTAATGTAAATTTTATTATTTGTGTTAGTTTCCAAAATTTAACGGTTTCATAGATATTCGTGTTTAAAGAAAGTAAAAGTAAATTTAACGTTTTGTCTTTATTTTGATTAAATACTTAAAAGGATCAAATATAACTAACAAAGATGTTCAAAATTGTTGCCTTCTTGATTGCTACATAAAGTATATCGCCTTATTAGTTCTCTTCCGCAAGCATTTAACAATGTATTTCTACTAATTTCTTGAACTCTTGCATAATTTTTTTTATAAAGCCCGCCCATATCTGTTATGGGTTCCTTGTAAACTTCAGCTTTCAAGTAAGCCCACAAGAAAAAAGTCTAACGGGGTTAGATCCGGCAAACGAGCCGCCCACCTAAGGACTCCATTAGTACCAATCCAACGACGTGGGAACGTTTGATTAAAATTGTCAGTAACTATGTTGACATTATTAGCAGTTTGATGTAACTACATTTATTTCGCAGCTCCATAACATCTTCCAAAAGTAGTGGCAACTCATTTTGCAGGAAATGTAAGTAGCGCACACCAGTTAATGTTTCATGATAAAAGTGGGGGCCAAAAATATATCCGTTTAAAATTCCACACCAAACGTTAACGCCAAAAACTGTTTGATTTCTTGTTTGCCTTATCCACCTAGGATTATCTTCTGACCAATATCAAACATTATGTTTAAGTACAATTGTTGTGAAAACAACATTCGTCACTCCACATGATCTGATTCATAATGTTGTTGTTTTCCGCTAACATTACAGTGCTAATGTCAAAATATTTCCTTAATAATCAAAGCAAGCATGCATACATATAATACAGACATGAATGCTTTTCTGCTTACATACCTATGGGTGCTTATGAAGTGGAATTTATAAAAAGGAACTACAAACTACAAAATTTAAATTGTGAAGTAACTATAATAGCAAGAATTGTGAATATGTTTACTGCTATTTTTCCCTACAAATTAATTATTTAAACAAAATACAGACCAAACGTTAAAATTACTCTTTACTTTCTTTAAACACGAATATCTATGAAACCGTTAAATTTTGGAAACTAACACAAATAATAAAATTTACATTAATTTTAATACTCTTTCAAATAAAAAACAAATGAAGATTGTGGCGATCAAAAAAATTCTTTTCATCGCAGCGCCATCTATATCTTCACATAATAAAACACAATTGTGAGAGCAAACTAGAGTCGATCACATTCTTTAGTAACTACTTTTTACAAAATTCAAATATCTTTATCCGTTTCCGAGATATTTGACCTGGGAGTTTTAAGTGGTACACCCTGTATATATATATAATATATATAATATAATATATATATATATATATATATATATATATATATATATATATATACAGCTTGAGCGCGCGGGGTATGATCACCCGATATCAGTCGATATTCTTCGGACGTATATTCGGCAAATGATCTCCGCTAGCTGTGTTCGCCAGATATAGATATATAGATTTATTTTTCCAGAGTTGTTATTTCGTTATATTTACTGGAGAGAATCTCTAATTTTAATTTCTATTTCAAGGGTCGTTTTTATGTTATTTTATGGTATTCCTGTTATACTTATTTATAGTTTTTTTTTTACCATGAAATTTCTATTTATTTATTTTTCTCTAGACATCTTAGTTTATTCTGCAGATGTTTCAGGCGGATTGTTTTTATTTCATTCTAAAACCCAGTTGTACTGCTATAACTTTGTACACAACTACATTATTATTTAATTTCATAAGGATAATCATAATTACGTTATAAGTATTACAATCTTCGCGTTATTATCGACTTAGTTATCTAAGCAATCGTCATCATTTAAAGAGAAAATTTAATTTGTTCTTTTTGTCAATCTGCAAAAAAATAATCAGATCACTATGAGTTCGAATATGAGCAGGCAATGCTAGTATGTTGTGCCGTTACTCTAATATGTATTATCGGACCACGTTTAGATGCGAGTTTACGTATACCATCGGGTGATCATACCTCGCGCGCTCTTGCTGTATATATATATGTTGTCACTGGATTCCGGGTTTTCTTCCGCGTTTCCACTGCTTGGTCTTTGGAAAGACCGATGCTGGTTTCTTGACGACGTTTCGGCAAAATCACACTTGCCATCTTCAGGTCTGCGATAACTGTCTGCTTCTGCTTCTTGTTATTCGTAAACTGACGTTTTCGGGATTCGGATGGTGGTTATATACTCCGTTAGCGTTTGGGTTGGTTGCCCTTGGATGAGTGTGGGCATGGTTCCGTGTCGTTGGGCTCGTGTTTGGAGTGTGTCGGCTGGTTTGCGATGTAGATGTATTAGTTTGATGTTTTTTGTTGATATCTGATCTTGTTAGTGCTGGTTTCCATGCTGTTGGTAACCTCTGGGTATCATCTCGTGAATTCAGATTGTTCGGATGTTTTTCAATTTCGATGGCTTCCCTGATGATTCTGGTTTTAGTATGTTCGATGTTCGCTAATAGCTTGGTGTTACTGAAGTCTATCGTGTGGGATGTTTCTTTTACATGTTGAGCCAGGGATGAAGTTTTCTCGTCTTTTCTTACGGAATTTTTGTGTTCGTCTCTTCTTGCGTTTACCCTTCTGTTCGTTTGTCCAATGTAAGTTTTTTCACAGTTGAGGCACGGAATTTCATAAACTCCTTGGTTTTCTAAAGGTATTTTTGTTTTAGGGTTTCGAAGGACTGTACTGATTTTTCTGTCTGCTTTGAATGTTGTTTCAATGTTGTGTCTTCGTAGGATTTTGGATATTCTATCGGTGGTGCCTTTAACATAGGGTAAGTAGGTTTTGGCAGTTGGTGTATCTTTTTCCTCTTGTGGTGTTGTTGGTTTCGGTTTGGATGCTCTTTTGATAGCAGATTCACTGAAACCATTCTGCTGGAGTGCCTTGTGGAGTTTGTCCATTTCTTGGGTGATGTTATCTTCGTCTGCTAATCTCTGCGATCTTGTCACTAGGGTTTTCACAACTGATTGTAACTGAGCTGGGTGGTGGTGAGACTGAGCGTTCAGATATCTGTCTGTATGGGTGGATTTTCGGTATACCGTGTGACTTAAGTTCCCATTTTCTTTCTTCTTGACCAAAACGTCGAGGAAAGGTAATTCGTTGTTCGATTCTATTTCCATCGTAAATTTTATGTTTGGATGGGTGTTATTTAAATGTTCCAGGAAGATGTCGAGCTGGTCCTTTCCATGTGTCCAGATCACGAAAGTGTCATCGACGTAGCGTAGCCAGAGTTTGGGTTTGTGTGTGGCCGTCCTTAGTGCTGTTTTTTCTAAGTTTTCCATAAAAAGGTTTGCGATTACTGGTGATAGTGGAGAGCCCATTGGGGCGCCTTCTATTTGTCTATAGCGCTGATCTTCGTAGATAAAGTATGTGTTTGTCAGGCAGTGTTTCACCAAGTTCATTATGTGCACTGGGGGTTTGTATATTCGTTCGCCCAACAACTACAACCTCATGTCGAAGAAGCCGAATCTTACGTCAAGAACGCAAGCCACATCATCGATCTATTGAGACAAGAAAAAGTAGAACCAGAATGGTTATTAGTAAGCTTCGACGTAGTATCACTGTTCACCAATATACCAGTTGCCGAAGCTCTAGAGACCATCGAACGAATATACAAACCCCCAGTGCACATAATGAACTTGGTGAAACACTGCCTGACAAACGCATACTTTATCTACGAAGATCAGCGCTATAGACAAATAGAAGGCGCCCCAATGGGCTCTCCACTATCACCAGTAATCGCAAACCTTTTTATGGAAAACTTAGAAAAAACAGCACTAAGGACGGCCACACACAAACCCAAACTCTGGCTACGCTACGTCGATGACACTTTCGTGATCTGGACACATGGAAAGGACCAGCTCGACATCTTCCTGCAACATTTAAACAAAACCCATCCAAACATAAAATTTACGATGGAAATAGAATCGAACAACGAATTACCTTTCCTCGACGTTTTGGTCAAGAAGAAAGAAAATGGGAACTTAAGTCACACGGTATACCGAAAATCCACCCATACAGACAGATATCTGAACGCTCAGTCTCACCACCACCCAGCTCAGTTACAATCAGTTGTGAAAACCCTAGTGACAAGATCGCAGAGATTAGCAGACGAAGATAACATCACCCAAGAAATGGACAAACTCCACAAGGCACTCCAGCAGAATGGTTTCAGTGAATCTGCTATCAAAGGAGCATCCAAACCGAAACCAACAACACCACAAGAGGAAAAAGATACACCAACTGCCAAAACCTACTTACCCTATGTTAAAGGCACCACCGATAGAATATCCAAAATCCTACGAAGACACAACATTGAAACAACATTCAAAGCAGACAGAAAAATCAGTACAGTCCTTCGAAACCCTAAAACAAAAATACCTTTAGAAAACCAAGGAGTTTATGAAATTCCGTGCCTCAACTGTGAAAAAACTTACATTGGACAAACGAACAGAAGGGTAAACGCAAGAAGAGACGAACACAAAAATTCCGTAAGAAAAGACGAGAAAACTTCATCCCTGGCTCAACATGTAAAAGAAACATCCCACACGATAGACTTCAGTAACACCAAGCTATTAGCGAACATCGAACATACTAAAACCAGAATCATCAGGGAAGCCATCGAAATTGAAAAACATCCGAACAATCTGAATTCACGAGATGATACCCAGAGGTTACCAACAGCATGGAAACCAGCACTAACAAGATCAGATATCAACAAAAAACATCAAACTAATACATCTACATCGCAAACCAGCCGACACACTCCAAACACGAGCCCAACGACACGGAACCATGCCCACACTCATCCAAGGGCAACCAACCCAAACGCTAACGGAGTATATAACCACCATCCGAATCCCGAAAACGTCAGTTTACGAATAACAAGAAGCAGAAGCAGACAGTTATCGCAGACCTGAAGATGGCAAGTGTGATTTTGCCGAAACGTCGTCAAGAAACCAGCATCGGTCTTTCCAAAGACCAAGCAGTGGAAACGCGGAAGAAAACCCGGAATCCAGTGACAACACATACTACTACCCGCGGAAACCTGAAAGAGAACATATATATATATATATATATATATATATATATATATATATATATATAGTGCTCGACGAAATTCAGCTTAGAGTACTGATAGTGTATATCACTGTGTATAAAACTTACTACCAGGGAAGGTAGAATTAGGGTTTAGGTAAAAATAAAAGTTCCTAGCTTTTTTACGGCTCGTGACGTTTCGGTTCTATGTTTGAACCTTCATCAGACCTTTATTAAATTAGAAAAAAAACATATTAAATTTTGCCCAGCTCACATTTATAAAATAATTAACAATATTAAAAACATCTATGTGTACTTACTTTTGCCGAGGGGCTATATATTTGATCTCATCTGTATATTCAACATATGACACATTAAAAAAGTAAACATTAAGATATTACGGCACATTTAAAATAATTTGCTTAAAATAATCTTCGGTGTGCAGTTTAAAGTCTCGATAACCTTCTGCGTACGTTTTATTAAACACATGTGTACATTGGTGAACGAAAAACCTATTCGTCCGAAAAAACAAACAAGAAAAACAAAAAGGAGATATCTTTTATTTTATATTGTTATTCCGCGCAAATAATGTATTGATATTAAATTTAATATTTACATGAATTTCATATAATTTTAATAATGAGTAAGTGCTGTCATTTAATCTATTGTGTTATGCCAATTTGTATTGTATTCTTCTTGTTAAGGGGATATTAAAGCGGTCGAGAAAGCAAGATATCGAATTTATCAGTTTTTTTTTACTATTGTTCAAGATAGAAATGTGAAATTTTCTGTACAACTCCAATATAGATATGAGTACACGGAAAGGTTGTCAGATTATGTAATTTTTTGTCACAACCACCTATTTTTTTTATTCCAAATTAGAGTAAAATGTACGTGTGTTTCTCCGTCAAAATCTGAAAGAATTAAATGAAATTGATCAAAACGGATGTAATTCCCGTGTAGACCAATGTTTTCTTGTGAGATATAGCTTTTTGAATTGCGGAAAAAAGTTTAATTTGAGTAATTAAATTAAGAAATTCCGGAATGCTGCGATACTGAATTATTTGTATTTTAGCAGCGCCTTCAGCTGCTACGGATATGCACCCAACTTCTTGGCCCCGCCTAATAGGACTGTCCGAACTTTTTGCGGTTGTCTGGAGTATTTTATTTCACTTTTTCTCACTCCAATTTTACGCATTCATATTATTACCAGTTTCGAAGCTAGGTATATGATTTTACCATGCAAGTATACATATACGAAAAAAAATTTTCGTATATGGATAAATGTATGAATGCATTGTATTGTATATGATTTTAATGACAATACAGAAGTAGGTATAGATACAATTTATTTTTATTTTGGTGATTGACTTATTGCGATTTTGGTTAGTTCTTTAATTTGTATGCAGAAATAGCGTTGCAGTAGCATTGGAACATGTTGCTGCATGTATTATGCTTGTATTGCCTATTTAGCATCCGCTATAGTAAATTAATGAACTTTGAAAATTTTTTGAATTTTCTTTATAATTTCGTGGCGCATAAAAGGACTCAATTAAATTAACTTTTGGTGATTGACTTATTGCGATTTTGTTTAGTTCTCTAGTTTGCATGCAGAAATAGCGTTGCAGTTGCATTGGAACATGCTGCCTATTATATTTTTCGCATCTGTTAAAATAATTTATGGAAAATTTTTTAAAATTTTTAAAATATTTGTTTGAGTTGTGTAATAGACATTTTATATATGTGATTTAATGATAAAATAATTGTCATATACATATATTTATTTTTCAATGTGTGATATCGCCTGGCTTTTCTACGAACTGGATATTTATGCCGCAGAAATTTCCCAGTTGACAATATTAGTGCCCGATGAATGAAGCTCCGCATCAGTATTCGTCTTTTTTTTTAATTTGGGACGCGTATTCCAAATTTTGTATTTACTAGTATAATATCTCCCTCTTGAGAAATGATTAGATTTTAAGCAAAATTGGCAGACCGGAAGTAGTAGTTTACTTCAGTGAAAAAATCGAATTTTGCCAGTATTTCGTCAACTACTAAGTTTAAACAAATTTATAAAGAATTCGTATGTACTTAAAATTAAAATTGAGAATAATTTTATTTAAAGTTTTTCGAAATTCCTACCGGAAGTAGGTCTTTTACTCTTATCGAAAATCAGTAATGCTTTTTAGACAAGTACGTGACGATTTAAGTTTGCTAATATTAAGTGCCCTGTATACCGAAATCTAGTTTTTATTTCAAGCAAAATAATATCGCACACTTCAATAGTCTCCCTCCGTCTTTGGCTACCATCAGTTACTCTTCGTCGCGTTGATGGTCGAGGAGTCAGTTCTGAGTCATTTTGTTTAACCAACTGATTATCTGTGTCAACGATTTCGGTTCGAATTTTTCCAATAGCGCGTTCAAAATTATCTAAATTATTCTTGATTTTTAATGCATCTGTATTGACATTTTATAATTGATTAAACAATATGTCCACATGTAGCATAATTTTATGAAAGGAAGTTAACCAATAGATAAAATTTTCCTCCTCTAAAATTCGCAAATTGGCACCAGCTTGATGAATGGTAGTTTGTAAACTAGCTTCTCCCTCGATTTGTTCTAGAGCTCGGTGCTCATATATTGTATTCACTGTCCTAGAATTGAAGTTCCATCTTATTTTTGAAGAACGAGGTAAGCTTTTTCTCTGAAGGAATTGTGCCAATCTTGCAGCTCGTTGTGGTGAAGTGGAGAAAAAAAGTACATAATCCCGTCAGATTGGCAAAAAAATATGCATTTACTACTGCTCGATGTAGCATGTGACATAATAAGATTTGTCTGATGTGCGTAACAATGAACAAAATTGGCCCTTGGATACTGGTCTTGGACATGTCTTTGCACGCCGTTAATAGCACCACTCATGACTGCTGCCCCATCATAGCTCTGTGCAATCAGTTTTTCTGGGTCATCAACAAGCAAATTAATTTCGTTAAGGATGGAAGCAGATAAAGAATTAGCATCATGTCCACTAGGCAGAAGAAATTTCCAAAATCTTTCGACCGGTCTCGCGTTCACAATATATCTTAAAACAACCACCAACTGAAACTGATTGGACACATCTGTGGTTTCATCAGCTATCACAGATGTGAAGTCGGTTGCTTTAATTTCACTGGAAACTTGTCCATGATACACGTTCAACATTGCATCAAGCAGCTCATTCTGTATCGTTTTTGATAATCCCTTAAAAACCGGTGCTGCTTCGATGTGATCTCTGCGCAATTTATCCAATTCTGCCGTAAAATTTATCAATTCCCGAAAAATGCTCTTGGTATTCCACGTTTGCCGTTCATCATGACCCCGAAGTGCCAGTTCAAACGCGCCACAAAATCTAATGCAATTTATTATTAAATTTAACACTTGCCTATTTTTTGTTACCTGTTCATTGTGTTATTGAACTGCTTTTCTATATGATGAATCTAAAACATTCTGAATGTTATTTTTTCCCAACATTCTTAGACTAAATATATTTTTCAAATGCCCTTCGGAATTTTCATGTTTCGTAATTTTAGCACTACGATGAATTAAGTCTTTTATTCCGTTCTTTGACCAAGACGGCTCACCACCAAACAAAAGACACGGAAAATAAAACAAAGTATTTTTAATTTCACACCCACAAATCCAGTCATTTTTCTGATAAATATTCATTTTGAATTTTCTTATAACGTCTTTACCTTTAACAGATTGTTTATTTTCTAAACATAATTGAGGCATCGGGCGTTTAAGATTTTTTATTAAGATTTTTTCATCATACGTTAACCGCGAAAACGTGTTATTCTGTAACGCAGAGACGAAATTTATCTTACAACAGCGGTGAGCAGACTGGAGATCTTGCTCACACGCTATGTATTATACGATATGGAAGTAGAACAAAATACAGTTCTCCCCACCTTCAATGTAATGTTAATGGCTTAACGGAGCAACGGTTGGGCTTTGCTCATGGGTATGTTTCTCTCGGTGGAAGGGGTAAACATTCGAATAGTTGCTCGTGCGCTGTTAGTCGTCATTATATCTGTGACGACGATCGGTGCATGTAGGTTGTTACGCGTGCCGCACACGCCACGTTCCTGTTCAATAACTATGAATACGTAATAAATAAATACTTTCAGAGTTAGTCGCCGCTTGGTTTGTTTTGTTTCAAAATTCCAGGGGGTGCAATTGCTCACTTGCTTTCATTAAAGAGCCGCCACTGACCGGAAGTATCACTTTTACCTTTATCGAGTAGCACTTTTTTGCAAATATCTCGTAAAGTATGCATTCTATAGTAATTTATTAAGAGAATAGAAGTACTTAGAATAGGATTCTGAATAATTTTCCTATAACAAAATTTTTTTGTGTAACACACTTACAGGTTTAATTTTTTAAGAAGATAAAACTATTTAAAACTTAATTTAGACCAACTATTGTATAATTTGAAACGCTCATATTGCTGTGACCTTAATAATTTGAATAATATTTAGAAAATGATTTTAACTCTTGGAAATAAACAATCACAGTTATATTGCTAAAAAACGGTGGGTTAGCAACTTAACAGTGGTTTATGCCCTTATTTGCTCCTCTTATCTTTAACAAAATCTCTTCCCGGCATTTACTCTATATCTCAGGGTGTAGGTAGCTTTAACACTTCAAAGTGGTATGGCAATTTATAAAGCAAAACACAAATTTTTCAAAGAACAAATACAGGGGTGTTCCTAAATATCATGTACATAAGGAAGGGGGTAACTATTTGGTTTATTTTGTGCCTAAAATTTCATATAAACATAGGTCTGCAAACGCTTCGTTACCAATATGCAGGGTGTTGAAATTTCAAGAATTTTTCACTTTTTACTGTATAGCTCCTGCAGTTTTTGAGATATTTTGTTCAAATTTGGAAGGTAGGTTACGCTATAAGGCCTGCATCATTAGCCATGCCAAATGATTATGTAAATCTACAGGGTAATAATTTTTTCGGGGTCATGCCCTCTTTTCTCACCCTGAACTGTCTATTTCATTCAGAACAGCCTCTTCGATCTGTGGTGTTCTAACAGTACGTGGTTTACCTGCATCATTAGTATTCTTTTTAAAAGTTCCAGTTTCTCCAAGACGCCTATGAATATTTGAAAATATTCGATGATCGGGTATCATTCTATTGGGATAGCGCTCCATATACAGACGTCTGGCTTCTCTTGCATTTCCATTCGCAAGGCCGTACATAAAATGCATGTCAGCCATTTCAGAATTCGTGAAATTTGGCATATTTACAAAATTATAACGAGTATTTAAAACACTTTTACACCTTACAGTTTGCAATTTAAAACTTTACTTATACAGACACAAGTTACGATTTCTAATGTCAATTGTCAAATTAATAAACTCAAGTGATTATCTGAATAAAGCCAGAGCCTGCTAGACCATTTTAAAAAATTTAATTTTCTCTGGCGAATTACAGAAAATTGTTTTATATTTTTTTTCTCGATAACGGTCAGAGATAAGAAAAAAATGTAAGAGATCAAAAAGTTTCTAAACAAGACAGAAAATTTATTGCGTATTTTAGAATCTAGCAGTGGTGCATCGCAAAAAAGTTCAGGGTGAGAAAAGAGGGCATGACCCCGAAAAAATTATTACCCTGTAGATTTACATAATCATTTGGCATGGCTGATGATGCAGGCCTTATAGCGTAACCTACATTCCAAATTTGAACAAAATATCTCAAAAACTGCAGGAGCTATACAGTAAAAAGTGAAAAATTCTTGAAATTTCAACACCCTGCATATTGGTAACGAAGCGTTTGCAGACCTATGTTTATATGAAATTTTAGGCACAAAATAAACCAAATAGTTACCCCCTTCCTTATGTACATGATATTTAGGAACATCCTGTATAATAACTTTATTTAACATATAGTTTTATAATATAAATTAAAACCTTTATTTCAACTTTTATTAAACATTTACAAAATATTAACAAATAAATAATATTACCAAAAATGTATGATGTATAATATTTCAAAATAGAAAATATTGAAAAACAGATATTCCTAAGACAATTAAATAACACTCAAAAATTATGAATCTATCCACATGTATGCCTTTTAGCATGTATAATTATAACCAAAATATATAATAAAAATTTTCAAAAAACAAAATAATTCCAGTCTAAGTTTTATTATACTTAATTACGATGTTCGCATAATCACAATTAAATACCTCATTCCTAGGTCGAACATATAAATCAATTCGACACACATCCTCGGAAATTTCTCATGATTTTCGCAAGAATGGATCGCATTCACGTTACTTTTCGCTGAAATTATTGACTAAACTCCGTAACTACTTTCACAATCGAAAATTAATTTTTTTGGATTGTGTTATGAAATAACAAAAGAGAAACACGCAAAATGTGTACTAAAAATGGAACAAATGAAATAAGAATATTAAACACACACAAAACGATGATATAGATTATTTTTTTAATTTTTCTACACTTTTTCGGATTCTACAAATTTGTTCTTCTGCCTCAAATCTCGGAAGGGTAGATTTTGTGGATGTTGTGGATCTATGAGTTCTGGTAGAACGCAATTTTCATAGAAATCTCGTAGTTGTAACTCCATATGATTCGTCCAGAAGATGTCATCTCTGTAAATCTGAACAGGTCGAATAAGCAGTTAACATATTTTTATTCCTAATAGTGTGTTTTCAAACATGCTCTACTTCCATTCCCAGTGGACTCCACAAGACAAAATAGCACACATTCCTTTGAGAAATGTGTAGTTGTCCTTGGACCTGGTAGCAAAAATGGGCTGTTTTCTTCAAATGAAAGATTCCATCATCATCAATTATTGCAAATTTGATTTTCTTCTGGTCGACGGCATCACGAGGTGACAAATTACAAATGGACTTTGGACACTTAATTTCTATGATCGCATCGGTACCGATTAGTCCGTGTGGCGAGGCACCAAGAAAACCAAGCACGGAATCTACGAAAAGTCCACATGAGGACACTTCAAGTCCAAAATGTTTTTAAAATTCCTTTCTAGCAATTGACTCGTGGCTAATACCCCACTCGGTAGCCTCGTTTCCTGTGAAAGTACTATACACCAATTCTTTAACAGTTGCATTACAAGACGTGGTTGACCTCATTCTGCATATTCTGCCAAAACTGGAAGCAGACAGTCTATTGTGACGTTCGGTTCTCCAGTCGTCATTGCTACTTTGCCCATCAGTTTTTTTCTCTAAGTCACGAATTTGAGAAGGCGTTTTTTGTAGATTTTCCAAACATTTTTTTTTCAGGATTTCATAATTCTCGGGCAGTTCAGCAGAAAGAAGAGCCGCGACAGGCCCGTAATCTTTGTCTGCGGGTGCCTTAGCTTTCAACTTCTTGCGATATTTTTCAGGGAATAAGGTCTTTAGGGATTTATGGTAGAGGTGTTGCTTTTCTCTTCTGCGCATTAATTTTTTGGTAAATTGTCCAGGGCTTTTCTGCGATATTGCCTTATATATTATGCCAGGATAATTATGTGATCCTGCTGAAAAACTCACACTTGCTGCTTCGCATCGAGTTTGGTATGAACCTCTGCTGGATAAATTCAATCTTTTCCCACTCACAAATTTTGCGACAACTGAATTGTAGCACTCTGCAGCATTATTATCCATGTTTAGGAGAAGACTATCAGCATTATGCACTAAGCGGTACAACAGAATTTCGACATCTTGCAAAAGACCACTTTCCGTCATTTCATTCACCCACTTGCGTTCATCCTTACCTACATAATATATATTAAATGATACACTATGAAAAATCCACTTCCAGAATACTTACCTTGACAAAAATATTGTTTACAATTCGAATGCTCTCCAAATATATGTTTGGATGAATTGAGAATATCAGAACGCAGTTTCCTCACTTTTTGCTCATGTGAAATATCTTCTTTAATCCAGTGTTTAACAGCACATTGCCTCAGCTAATTTTCTTGTTACGTTGCTATCCCCGTCTCCTATAAGATATTTATATTTCAGCCCGTGCATTTCAATGCTGCTTTTGAAACCCTCTACAATTATTTCTGCTTCCATTGCATGTTTGCACCAATTTTTGAAACAGGTATGAGGTTTGACATCTTCTTGTTTTTTTTTCTGCACGGGAACACATACAACAATATTTGTTCTTGATACCAAGATATAATATTTTTTGGATTTTTGCCCAATAATAACTCCCTAAAAATGAAATATTATGTTCTCAATGTCTTCATGGAAATACATGTCAAACAAAATTGAGGAAAGTACTAACAACACCTGATGACGCACTGTAATTCGTCCGATATGAACGCTTACACCAGGCTCCATCTGCTATTACAGCGATATGTGTAATGCCGTCTTGATCCACGTCTCCTACTTCCTTTGCGAGTTGAGCCTCTTCCTTTCCTGCTGCCTCCATTAAATCAAATGCACTTCCACTAATGAGAGGAGAAATTTCATCCTGAGTTGCAGCAAACTTTGGAAAAATCATACAAGGAATGTTACAAAATGCAAGAATTTTCTCCAGCTGCGAAAAACCACCTCCTGAGGATATCATTCCCAAGACTGCTGCTTTGTTTATATCAAACGAATTTTTTTATGCACTATCTGTGCTTACGGATGATGTTTCCTTGCACATTGCACATTGTAAATAAAAAATACTATTGAGACCAAGTTTCTTTTCATTTATTATTTTCAAATTCTCAGTATTGCAGGAAAACAATGGATTATGTTGGAACTCCACAATTGATTTAAAGAATTGTTCAACATCAATTATTCTTCTACCAGAAACAGAGTATTCAGAATGTGCACTCTCTTTTATTATTTCAATTCTAATATAAACTCAAAACGCAATTAATTTTTAACGAACAGCTCTGTATGTGCTTATGTTTACAGGATGTTTCCAAAGACAAGCCTAAGAGCTTTTGTTTACATGAAAGACCCCCTTTAATTTTTGACAAGGAATCACCCTCTAAAAACTTTCCAAACTTATTTGGAAACATCCTGTATATAACTTGCTTTATAATACAAATAATAATTTAAATAGTTGCTGGAACTGCCTACTTTGAAATATTTTCATTTGATAAGTCAACTTCGGGTTCACGTTCAATCGCATGTAATACATCCATGTAATCTTTATCAACATCCTCATGACTAACCGAACTTGAAAGAAAAAAAAATAAATATAATATAAATGATTGAGAAAGGTATTGAATTTACGTTTGGCAAACTTGAACGGTTGATGATGGATCACTCTCATTGCTCTTATAGAGTCTTTTTAACACTTGCCTGCTTCTATTTTTCCGCTTTGAGGATAATCTTGGATATTTCTTTAAGTTTCTGTTGCCTCTTGCCATTGTGAATACCTTTACATCACACTCTACTTCGGCACTCAACACCAAAAAGTGTCAAAAAATTAATTCTCCAAATAATAAGAACAGCGAACAGCCCTAACTAGTATTTACTGTATGTGCGAAAAGCCAGCAAGGATCGCGATATAACTATACTTATCACGAAAAGAAAAACTTTTATTGAGTTGATTGCGTAATTGTGGAAAGTGTCTCGTTCACATATGCACATACAAATATTTTATTGCAGCAAAAAATATTGTCAGTTTCATATACATTCTTGGTACATTTCGGAGAGATGTCTTTGAATACATTTATTGCACTTGTTTGAATGGAATACTTTAATTTTTGTTTATATATAGTATTTGCCAAATATTTGCTTTTCTAAAAGAAATAACTATAGCGAAATAACCTTCCTTCATGCAAAAAACGCTAAAATCAAATAAACTGAGGAAAAATACAAATCTGCTTGTAGGAACAGACTCGTTTTTTTGCTAGTATAATCGACCATCGTATTTGTCACGATATTCTGCTGCCGTTGATTTGAATAGTTCAGTTGTTTCTCTGTATTCGGGTGACGGAAAACAACACATTCATTTCAAATATGTGAGAATGAGATGGCTTGCATTTGGCTCCTCCTACGGGCCAACACCTCCAAAAGCAATTATGGTGAATTCCCAAATACAAATCGACTTTAATATCCCCTTAATTGCGGTAAGAAAGCTCCATATATTCTGCTGAAATTTTGCGAGTCTGATTTGCAATTTATACTGTGTCTTAAAGTTTTTATAGTTAGCGTTTCCAAAAAAGTTCTCCGAATGTAATTAGGTTCTTTGAAAATGATTCTTGCTTTATTGAAATCCGCTGTGTGGTTGGTGGTTGATATATGGCCTGCCAAAGCACAACCCTGCGGCTTCACCCTTACGTCACTGATATGTTGGGTGATCCGGTTTTTTAGTCTCTGCTTTGTCTGTCCTACATAGAAATCATGGCAGCTACATTCTATTGCGTACACCACATTGTTTCTCATCTGTGTAGGTATGTTATCCTTTAATCTAGTGTACACCTTTGAATTCGAAAAAGCCGTTGTATATGCTATAGAACATATATTGTGAAATAGCATTTTAATTTTATTCGTTAGGTTTGGAATGTATTGCAATTTTCCGTACTTGGGAGTTGTGCTACTTTTATCATTACCGTTCGGTTCTTTTTCCCTTTTTGATAAGGTTTCGGGGTTTGTATCCGTGGTATTGGAAGAAAAGAGAAGTTTGTTCAATACATTTTTTGGATAGTTATTGTATAGCAGAATTTCTTTGAGTTTGTGTAAATCCTGTTGGAGATAGTCAGCATGTGATATTTTGCTAATTCTATCTTTAAGTGCTTTGATCAAGTTTATTTTGTATTTTTTGGGGCAATTGGAATGGTAATTTAGTAACCTATTTGAGTTAGATGGTTTTCTATACCATCTTAATTTGAGAGTGTTGTTTTCCCTCTTTATCAGTGTGTCTAAAAATGGGATTGAGTTATTTTGCTCTACTTCCACTGTGAAATTTAGTTTATTATTATATGAATTGAAAATTTGTAGAGTAGAGTCTATTTTGTTTTCTGGGATGCAGCAAATTAAATCATCCACATATTGCCATAAAAAGTGAAAATGAAAATCTATTCGGGTTATTACATATTTTATGATAGTATTCATTGTCAAATCCGCTATTGTGGGTGATAGAGAGAGTCCCATTGGGGTACCATCAATTTGTGAGTAATATTGCCCTTCATATACGAAAAAAACACTATCGAATATCCATTTTATTATGTCTATGAATTCTTTTTTTGGTATGTTGGTATTCTTTTCTATACAAGTCCAGTTGTCTGCTATGATTTCTATAACTATATCTACCGGGATATTGGTAAAAAGGCTTGTTACATCGAAAGAAACTATGGTGTAATTTTCTGGTATTGCAAGGTTATTATTATATATATATATATATATGATAAAAGGTGTCTTCCTCTGTAGAAGATAAGAAGATAATTGTTCTGCATTGCTTCAATTATTATGTTCGAAATAGTCGTTCAACCACCATTATTATACATATGGGTAAATAACAAGTGATAAAGTATTGTAATGAAACAAGCCCACAGAGAAGCAGACATCCGGGAGACAACAAAGGAAAGGCAAATATTCGGCGCGACTGGTAAACAAGTCGTAACGCAATAAATCATCCATTTATATATGTTCCTTGCGTGGTACGGTGTTATATAAATAGAAGTGATATAAATACGGTAGTGTTACATAAATATTAGTAATAGAAATAAATATATAATTTTAATTTAAATCGTAGTAGTTTAAGTGCTTTACATTTATTTAATATTTTTATATTGTAATTAATTTTACTTGTGTGAATATACCGACTGTTTTAAATAAATAAATTGCACGAGTTGTTTATTGCGAACCCGAAAACGTTACAGTATGAAATAATATGGACGATTTCTATTTTGCTTTCTTATACGTAGTATAAAGAAGTATTGTGGTGATAATTTGTGTGTTTGTGTGTCCACAATAGCGACCAAACTGCCACAGCTATCAATATCACACATTAAATTTACGGGTATAGTCTTCCTGAGATATCATTAGACATCCAATAAATCGATAGACCAGAAATAGTAGTTTACTCCAGTTAAAAAATCAAATTTTACCAATATCTCGTCAACTTCTAAGTTTAGACGAATATATGAAGAATACAAAACAGGTCAAAACTAAATTTGAAAAATGCTTTTTAAAATTCCTACCGAAAGTAGATCTTCTATTCTTATCGAAAAGCAGTTTTTTTTGCGAATCTCCCGCAGTTTATGCTTTCTAGACAGATATATTGGAGAGCATAAAAGTATTTATAATTTAATTTTGAATATTTTTTATGTTAAATTACATTCAAAATTTCGACAGGAAATAGCACTTTTACACTTATCTAGTAATAGTATTTTGCAAATATCTCGCAAACTATGCGTTTCTTACACATGGATTAAAAGTGTAAAAGAATTGAAAACTTACTTTACAGCAAATATAGGAGGTATTACCTATATACTAACATTCGCACCGGATGTATCACTTTCACAAATATTAAAAAGCATCTTTTTTGCAAATATCTTCTAAATAATGTATTTCGCTGTACTACTATTTTAGACTTAATTTAGAACAACTTTTAATATATATATATATATATATATATATATATATATATATATATATATACAAAAAAATTACGCCTCTCATATGTGTAACAATATCGTGTGGTACACACACATCATTTTTATTAATACATAGTGTTTTACTCCTACCCGTATTTGCACATTCCATAACTGGCCCTTGCATGAATTTCAATTAACCAATATATTCTTGTGGTATGATGGCTATTTATAGCTCATGCTTGTATGAAAAATATTGTAATACAGCCAGCAGTACAATAGTTACTTATACCGTAAGCGTAAAATTTTAATTTCGGTTTGCACTTCTATCATATGCAGAAGATGATCTTATACATATGCAGCGATGCCTGCTTGCTAACAGTGGAGGGAGAGCAACGGAGTGGCGGGGGACCCCCACGCCTTACAAATGTCCAGTGTGGCAGCCTCGCTTATGTCTATCTTTAGTTTAATTCGTCGCGCTCTTTTCCACTTACTACTTTCCTATCAGAAATTAAAATATGACGACCTCGGTATAAGGGACATCATATGATCCTTTCGTCACAATCAAAATGATTTTTAAAAGAACGTAGGACTGTTTATCTTTCATATTTGTATTATTAAAAACATACTAACATTACATTTATCTATTTTTAAAAAAGCTTATACAAATTTCATTACTCTTAAAGAAAAGCTTTATGGTCAGTACCTTCATTATTTTTTACTTGGGAAAATAATGCAAAAATAATATAGAGTTTTAGTAATATATTCTATGTTTATTCTAGATCTGCCAATGTGACCATGAACGAGAATTTGTGTGCAGATAGTTATCTCAACTTCACTCGAGACAATAATAATGGTGAGTTAAGTAAAAAACAGTATACCTACCTACATATAACATAAATTGGTTGAAGTGCCAACTTTTCAGATTTTCTGTTATCATATTGCTATAATAACATACATTATATTTGATGACAAATTTTATTATTCTTTATTTATAATAAATGTGTCATTGCTATACGTTAGGCATCGCCATCAAATTCTATATGCTATAACTCTGTACTAAAAAAAATTGATAATCTTGTACCAGCATAACTCAATCAAATTACAATAATACAAAGTGTACAAAGCTGCATAATTTAAACGAATGTAGAGATAACGTTGTCATGTGAAAAATTTCTTTATTAAATTTGTTAATTCAATCTCTATTAACATTCGCGTATTTCTTGTAGGTTCTAGCAGTGATGTTCCTTTTGTTTTTCTAAAACATTTCTTATTTAAAATTTATAGGATAAGGTTACTAATAAAAAACTAAATCTCATAAAATATTTATATTCTATTTTTAACATCGTATAATAATAGTGTCGATGAAAATAATTTCTTGCCACATGTGGCCGCAAAAGAAATTGTCCTTTTACATTCCAATAACAAGTAAGAAAAAAAAACGTGTATCTTATAAATACGTAAACACATTACATTACGAATATAACATGTAGATTTAGAATAAATATCGCTCTTTGTTATATTAATATCTTAACATTGTGTAATTTCAAAGAAATAATCGTTTTCTTATACTATGCTAGATTTTGCTTCCACAAAGGCATTCATTCACATGAAGTGTCTTTGAAAAATACAAAAATGCGCAGAACAGGAAAACACCTTGATAATACTGTCACCAATTATCATATGCAAATATTTGCACGTTGTACATACCACAAATTGGCTATTGTTTATCAAAAATGCACCTATCTTTGCGTATAATATTTGAATTCCCTATAAAAATTTTGCATCAAAAAAAAAACTTATTAACAAAGTATAGATAACATCGCTAACAAATATTCACACGTTGTGTTATTGATGCCTCTCTCCATTGTGAACAAGACTCCCTTTATTTATTTATTTATTTTTACTTATAACAAAGGAGATACTAATCCCATCTAAAATATTAAATAAATTCATTAAACGCTTTGCTAAAGATGAACATTTCCACGTAGCATCTTTAGCATAATTTATTATTAAAGTATAACTTACTTATGATGCTCATATATTTCATCAAATTCCTCTTTATATTGTTCGGTCATATTGATAGTTAATAAAAAAAAATGATATTAAACTAAATGACAAAAATTAATTGTGAAATGAAAAATACTTATTTAAAATAAAATAACTTAATACATTTGCTAAGGATGATTTCTGTGCAGTGTATAATACATCTGCAATTATCAAAATATGAAGATCGAAGATTCACCGCGTCTTTTAAAATTAAACTGCTTCGCCTATGGATCGACAATGACTCTCTCGTACCTCTCTCGTACTTGCCTTGTTATCATTTTCGGTCGCCCGAAAAAACCATACATCGTTCGCAACGCCACACACTCCACACTAACGTTTATGTTGGCATTGTCCTGCTCAGATTTATTTTCTTGACGTTCTCCCTAAACTGACCTGCACCAATTATTGTTTGACATCTCGAAATTACACAAAATTATGCACGCACTTAAATTGTTTGTTATTGTTAATGTCAATGCACATTTGCGATATTCTTATCTTGGTAGGTACATTCCTTTTCATTAACGCCATCCTTCATTATGTTTATAAATGAATTCGTTGCTTCTGTCATCATTATTTAAATATATTCTTTTACTATTTTTTAACACTATCCGTATCTTTCTTTTGCAGACGTTTGCTTTTACAATAATAGGAAAAACATTGCATACGACTGGAATGCTCCTTTTATTAATCATGTTATTATGAACCTGAACCTTGATAACTTCATCCATATCTTCGAACCATCTTTCCTCGTCTTATTGTAGGTTGATTTGTATGCAGCTGTTAACAATATTGAATATTGTTTTTTCTTTGTAGATTTTAATGAGATTAAACCAATTTTAATGTGTTATTTCCGGAATCTTTCCTGGACAAAATTGGATTTAAACCTGCCACTGAAGCTTTCTTTATAGTCCAAGAGCTAGCTACAAAAAACAGCATCGATTTGGTACACGGCGTTTGAGTTCGTGAACTGTAAGAAAATACTTACTACAACCCCGAATGGCATTTCTGGCTGTTCGTTCAGGCCGCAAAAGAAAATTACAGCCAGTTTTCCACGACGAAAAATGTGCCGGAAAAACTGATGAGGTACACGCGTGAAAATTGATGCATGCTAATGTGAGAACCTCAACTAAGAGCGGTACACTAATGCCAGAAATGAAAAAGGTTGGGAAACCCTCGCCAGACGCGACTCAGAGATTCGGAAAATCCCTACGAAAAAACCGACAAGGTACACGCGTAAAATTTTTTTCACATGAATTTGGGGACCTTCACTAAGAGCGGTGCATTAATGCCAGAAACGGGATCGGTCGGAAAACCCTCGCCAGAAGCGATCCAAAGTTCGGGAAAATCAGTCAAAAAAAACGACATGGTACACGCGTGAAAAATTTTTTTTGCGCTTCTAGGGACCTCAACTAAGAACGGCAAAACAGTGCCAGAAATGTATCTGGTCGGAAAACCTTTTAAAAAAATTAAATAAGGTCGACGTAAATGTAAAATCGATAGCATTCGAAGTCGTTATCATCCAGAGCTTTTTCATTGACACCACTAGAAATATTGTTTTTTTCTACCCCAAATCAAAAAAAAAATCATCGCGATACGCTGAAAATTCGCTGAGTTATTTCATTTTTCGTAGCGCGTCCGATTTCAAGCCGCTTTCCCAGTTTCTGGCGTACCGCGCGGCCGGCCGCAACTCGTCTTTACAGCGCGATAACGCGCGTATTTAATTTTCAATTTCTTACATGTCTTAAATGAATGTATGTTTGTATAAAATCAAATTTTAAACTGCGTATGTATATTAAAAATAAAATAGAAGATTATATACTAAACACTCAGCATGGAAAGAAAAGATTTATGAATTTTCTCGGTTGATAATAAATTATAGCTATAGATACAGGAGAATCATAAATCAAATAAATAATGCTTTTCAATACCAAAAATATATACTTAATTATAAAAATCCTAAATATACAACTATAATACAGAATGAATATTCCTGCTTCATTTTCTTTACAGAATCGCTGGTTTTTGCGCATTGATAGTAAAAATTACGCAATCGGTATGACATCACTTTAATTCATTCATCTGCCTCACTCTCCACGTCACATTCGCTGTCATCAGTATCACTCTCCGCATCAAATTCGTTGTCGGTTTCTTCATCTTGTACGTTACTTTTATTTGTCTCTTCATCTGCACCCTCAGATGTCTCATCTATAAATGAAAAATACCTTGAATAACGCGTTAAAAAAAAAAGTAGAATGAAGTGATAGAAAAAGTTATGTACCATTACTTTCTGCAACTTTTTCTATAATAATATCTTTGATACGTGCTGGCCATTGGTCACCTTCAAACCAACAAAAATCGTAGGTGAAGTTTTCTTTCTTCCAGCCACATTCATCAGGTTTCAGCTCTGTCGGAATTTTTTTTTCGACATTTCCCCATACAGCAGCAATATAATGTGACCGTAGGAATTGCTGGTATAGTTCTCTTTGGCAAGGTGGCATCATCGTTGAATCAATGTTTTTAGCATTTAATTTTGCAAAACATTCATCAGTATTTTTAAAATCGAATTTTTTCATAAATATTGCATGTCGAGCTGAATCAACTGTAATTGAGCTCTTTGGCTGAGAGTACATGCAACATATAAATTTCTCAATTTCAGAAAACACGTTTTTACGGTCCATAGATTCGTCAGTCATATTACCAAAAGCAACTTGAAATGATTCTGATTTGTACAAAAGAGAATAAGGCCGTATCTTTGCTTTTTTGTAAAACGACGGATTATAGTCGCAACCCGTGAAAGCATGGAAAGCCGGAAGTGCTTTACATAATTTTTCTCCTAATTCAGCGTACATACGAGTCACGTCAATAAATCTCATATTATCGGAAACGCCAAATAACAAACTAATTTCTAATTCAAATTTCAATTTGTGCATATTTCCAAGCAAAATAATAAAGATATCGGTGTCATCGCATTTAACTATTACTTTTCCACTTTCATCGAGATTGCAAACCGTGTGAACTATTCTAGTATCAGCTTCTTCATGTCTAGGTGCCGTGAACAAAGCGTTAATAGAATGTTTAACCGACTGTAGACCATCATTTCCAGTTTCTTGCTTAAACTCGTGACATTCATCGTAATTTATGAAAACTGTTTTATTTTCGAAAAAGACTGCCATTTTGGCCTGTTGCCAATGTCGTATTAAAAATTGTACAAAAGCTTTCTTGAAGTTAGTTTCGCGCAGTTCTGTCGACAGAGCGGATTTTAATCTCATGTCCCCTGTTATTAAGTATTGTCGGTCTGATGAAATACCTCTTTTGTTTCTTTCATAGTCTTTAATTGATGGCGATAAATATTGATCAAATACCAGATGAATTTTATGAGCTTTTATGGCGACGAGCTTTTTCAAAATACTTGTTGATATTTTAGCATATGTAATGTCAGTCTCTCGTAGAGTATACAGATAAAAAAATCCGTCAATAATCATAACATCACATCTATAATTAGTTATAGTACTTGAATCGTCTGGTCCTACAATACGATGTAAAAGCGCGCTTTTTGCTGTTGAGTAAATCGATCCGTCCAAATGACAAAAACAAGTTGGCAGTGGAGTCAATGGAAATGTCATAATTTTAGGAACGTCCGGTTCATGTTTCAAGGAAATCACTAATATTCTACCGAATAAATCTCTCTGCATTTTTATAGACTTTTCTTTATCAGTAACTTTCACAGTCTGTTTCTTATTTCCAGATACGAAATTTAAAATTTTATTCAATTTGATTGCTTTTTCAAAACGATCCGGTGACTCAGAACATTCCTTAATGAATTCATTTTTTAAATTAGTACCCAAAACATTTACATTTGACAGAAAATTAGCTATCTCGGCCGAAGCTGGTCTCCCTGTACTGATGTTATAAAGTAAAGTTTTGTCGATTTCAGGATCGAAAGGATTCATATAATTCTTTTTTATAGTATCAACTAACTTTTTTACCCTGGCAGTGCTTTTGATAATGTTATGAGGTTCTAAATCGGCTGTCGTATCTTGATTTTTTTTAAGACCAGCTTCAGTATGAACATGCGTAGTCAATGTTGATCGAAAACAATGAGATTTAGACCATTTTTGTCGAGCGCTTATCGAATTTGTAAAGCAATTGATTCCTGTTAGCCGTCTACCTGCATCAGCATTGTAAGTTTGCTCGAGAGTTAAATCAATAGGCATTCGTGAAAATGACTTATCGGTACGTTTAATACCAAAAAAGCCTTTTCGCAGTTGGTAGGCTATATAAGGATGAGTTTGTGAAACTTTCAAAAGTTGATCGATGTACCAAAGAATCCATCGACAATAATTAACTTGGTTGAACACAAAAAATAAATCAGCGAGTTTGTTAATCATAATTTTGTACATATCAAAATCACCCATACGAATACTTCGCGAAAATGTTTGGTAGTTATTTATATATTCCACGTACATTAAATAAAATTTTGGAGTTAAACCGTATTTACCGTCGAGAGTTTCTTGTACGTACTGTTCATACTGATTTATCAAGTCAATTAATTCAGCGTGTGCTGTATTAACAAAGAAGTTTTTGTCTATTTTTTTAGATTTCAAGCTGACGATTAATATCATAAGCTGATCGCTAATTTGCATGTCATGTAGTTTAATGAAACTCTCAAAATGTAAAATTTGAATTGCCAAAGCAGCAATCGGATGCAGCTTTTTGCAACGATTGAAGTGTTTCCCGCTCAAAAATCCACTCACAGACCCAGAAGCTAACAATTCGCTTTCTACCATGACATGCGTTAAGCCACAGTCATCGATAAATTTTCCGGTAGCCTTGAAATAAGCACACTGTATGTGAAATGCACCAAGATGAATAAATAACTTTTGGTACTTTGGGGTTCTTTGAGTTAGTAAAATTGATTTAAATTTTTCATCAGCTTGAATTTGAAAAGCCACTTTAGCTATTGCCAAATCGTACGAAACTTGAATTTCCGGTTGTTTACATTCTCTAGCTATTTGTTCACTCATTTTGAGCGTTGCTGCAACGACCCTTCGTTGTGTTGGTGACTCGTTGATTGGCGTTAAATAGGATACTCTCTGTTTGATGGTGTCATCAATAACAACTAGACTATTAAATCCAACCCACATGGGCGTTCTAGGTACTTCATAAAATTTTGAAATAACCCAGCATTTATCTAGCATACGTGCAAATTTGTAAGATGTATCATTGACCGTTCTCAACTCATCGTCAACCGGTAACAAATTAGCTCGTATTTTTGGTTTTCCTATATAATCATCGATTAGGGTATCTACACCCTCAAACCGACGTCTTTTCATAAGAGGCGATGTCACTGGTTCAAGGTCAATGGTGTTAGTGTCACTATTATTCAAATTAACGGCCGAATTATCGCAATAGCTATCAAAATCTGGATAAAATTCTAGCATTAATTGGTTAATGTCGTTGCTCAACAATTCCCTTATTTCGGAGTTGTTATTATCGAAAATATTTTGATATATTATTCCTACTGTATCGTGCAAAGTATCTTTTCCACTACTAGTTTCTGTAAAGCGATCGAAATTATCAAATGACACCCCAGTGAAACATTCTATTAGCAATTCGATATCATCCGGGCAAATGACAGATCGATTAGTTGAAGCATACGTTGCTTCGGTTTCTAGTTGCTCCACAATGTGATAGCTACTGCAATGTCCAAATTTATTTAACAGATCTACAACATTACGACTACTTGTCATACTTTTTAAGGCTATTCCTAAACATAAATGTTTCCAGGGTTTAATCCCTCCATGGGTTGCATTATAAATTAAATCATAGCACACCGACTTGACTTTCCTTTTCAAATTTTCGCTTTTGACGGATCTGGGATCGCTACCACAAATCATGCCTTGTACTAATTGATACAATCCAGGCGGAATAGTTAGGCACTCACCGTTGATAACATCAGTAGCTGAGATATCTTTTGGGAGTGTTTTTTTTTCTATGGAATAAATTTCTTTTCTGATTTGTAAACTCAACTCTAAAATACGTTCAGATTTAACTAACTGTGTTACTTGTTCATTAGTTATTTCAATTCTATCTGCACTCGTAATTATTTTCAGTTTTTCTTTAGCAACGGTAAATATTTTGATTTCAGATCCAAACTGTGCAACTAATTTACTTTCCAATTTGTAAGCGGTGAAAATTTGATGAAATGTTCCGAAAGCAGACTTGTATTCTGTCTCAAGCAATGTCCGAGCGCAATTGACTAAATATGGTAATAAAATGAGTCCTCTATTCTTAATAACTTTTTCCGAAACCAACAAAAAAATTTCATCATAAACTCGCGCATAAATTTCTCGAGAAACGTGCCATTCGCCATACGAAGCTTTTGTTGGCGCAAGAGAATGCGATTTATAATATGCAGTTCTGCACGTTACGTGAAAAAATATGGGATCATCATCATTTAGACCATTTACGTATTCTATCATTTTTTTATCGTTAATTTCCTTGGCATTTGCTTTGATTTTATCTTTGAATGCTTGGGTCTGTGACACACTAATCTTAACGCGTTTACCGTGCACTTGCTTTCGCAATTTACCGCAAAATACGCACTCATGTTCTACGACTTTTCCATCCTCGCCAATGAGAACATCACCTTGCGGCTCATTATCATCTTTGTCATTGCTAAAATACAAAAAAGATTTAGCGTACACTTTTTTCACAATAAAAGCTCATTTGATAAATTCATTAAATAGCATAAAACAAAAAGCATGACAGCAAATGAACTGTTCAAGTACCCACTTGGTAATGTAAACAAGCTGTGTCTTTCTAGACAGTTTTGCTACCTGCGTCCCCAATCGCTCTCAGAAAATTTCCATCGTTGGTACAATATTTTGGCAAACGTATCAAATGTTCTGCTACTGTAAATCATCGGATTTCCCACATAATTGATATTTCGATTACAAATTATTAATCGAAGTATCAAATAAATTTCATACGATTAAAATTGTGCATTTTACAAAAAATGTCAGCATATAACTCGGATTGAATACTTTTTTTTGGGAAATTTGTACTATTAGGCAAATAAAAAAATCTTCAATTACCTGTCAGTCGTAGACGTTGAGGATTTACTAGTTCCTGCTTCAGCTTGATCATAATCCACCATAGGGGAGTTTGAGCGGGAAGCTAATTGAGAACTTCTCCGGCGATACGGCCTCACTTTTTCACTTTTTTCATACTGACTACTCGATAGAGCAGTAACATTTTTGTAGCAAATACTGTGATAACCGTAAGTGTCTACGTGAGCCGACGTCAAATCTATACTTTTATACTTTAACTGTAACACGTTTCTAACGTGTAATGCTTTACGGCATTTTTCTAAAGATTCAACCGTGAATTTTATAATTGGAGAGTTATTTTTATCCCTCATACTTTTCACTTCACAATCATTAATTAAAAAACACTTTAATTTCTTTGGAGAATTACTCGAAATCATGATGGAAGAAATAAAACGAACGAAAGATACAACACTCTACTCCGACCGTTAGTCACCGACTAACAGCGCCGGAGTTAAGCAGCATCTGCTCTCCCTCCAAGGTCATAGTGTAAGGCCCGTGCCGAAAAATGTTACCTGCTCGGACCCACATTTTTCGGGAGGGTAGTATACAATTATATACCTGCGAGAGAGCACGAAAAATCCGTGAGAATTTTACTTCAAAGTATCGTCTTATGTTGAAATCAACAACGTACTTTTTTATTCAAATTGCAGCGTTGTCAAAAAAAAAAAAAAAAAATAAGGTTAAAAATGTTCCTATAACGGCTGCTAATAATCTCGCTTTTTCATATGGCTTCATTTTAATTATTAGCTTACATACTTGCCCCAGCCACAGTTGAAATTAAAAACACGCGCGTTATCGCGCTGTAAAGACGAGTTGCGGCCGGCCGCGCGGTACGCCAGAAACTGGGAAAGCGGCTTGAAATCGGACGCGCTACGAAAAATGAAATAACTCAGCGAATTTTCAGCGTATCGCGATGATTTTTTTTTTGATTTGGGGTAGAAAAAAACAATATTTCTAGTGGTGTCAATGAAAAAGCTCTGGATGATAACGACTTCGAATGCTATCGATTTTACATTTACGTCGACCTTATTTAATTTTTTTAAAAGGTTTTCCGACCAGATACATTTCTGGCACTGTTTTGCCGTTCTTAGTTGAGGTCCCTAGAAGCGCAAAAAAAATTTTTCACGCGTGTACCATGTCGTTTTTTTTGACTGATTTTCCCGAACTTTGGATCGCTTCTGGCGAGGGTTTTCCGACCGATCCCGTTTCTGGCATTAATGCACCGCTCTTAGTGAAGGTCCCCAAATTCATGTGAAAAAAATTTTACGCGTGTACCTTGTCGGTTTTTTCGTAGGGATTTTCCGAATCTCTGAGTCGCGTCTGGCGAGGGTTTCCCAACCTTTTTCATTTCTGGCATTAGTGTACCGCTCTTAGTTGAGGTTCTCACATTAGCATGCATCAATTTTCACGCGTGTACCTCATCAGTTTTTCCGGCACATTTTTCGTCGTGGAAAACTGGCTGTAATTTTCTTTTGCGGCCTGAACGAACAGCCAGAAATGCCATTCGGGGTTGTAGTAAGTATTTTCTTACAGTTCACGAACTCAAACGCCGTGTACCAAATCGATGCTGTTTTTTGTAGCTAGCTCTCCGTCTATTATTACATTGTGTCGAATAATAAAATAATATACCTTTTTTTTTTACATATTCCTTTTCAAAATTATATTTAGATATAAGTCTCAGGTATTTATTATATTATTAAATATGACCATAAAATGTAATGTAATGTGAACAAATAACAATCTCTTACAAATTTTCGTCTATTCATGATGAAAGATGTTTTCATCTCGTAAATATCTAATTTCACCTTTTTCATATAACTTTACGGCATTCAAATGACTAACTCTTTTGACTACACCATCTTTCATCATAACTCTCTCTCTGTTCTTTGTTCTTAATACGTTATTCATTTTAAATAGTGGTTTATTGTTCAAAATATTTAATTCGACTCTCACACAATGTATAAAATTTGGTTCTGTCTTTGTATATTGAAATTGCATTTTGTGCTCCTCGTTTCTACAAATATAGAATACATGAATTTTACTTTTGGTATTTATTTCTGTACCTTTCAAATAAATTTTATTTCAGTTTTATTTTTGTACCTTTCAAATAAATTTTATTTTTCATACATCTTACATTATAATGTTACGCCGTTGCGGTTATGCAACTTATGATACATTTTTCTATACCTACACTTACTACTAATAAATTATTTACTTATTCTATTACATAATTATTTATTTATTTTACAATGCCTGACCAATGTAGGGATCACGGCAATATGTCTGCGAAACATGTTCTCTAGTTTGTTCTCTTAATTAAGCCTAAGAGTCTCTTCAAGTTGGGATAATAGGTAAATCGCGGTTTCCTCTTATAGCATCCACTTTTTTGGTTCTTCTCAAAATCAATTATTTCCTTTAGCTGTTATTAATTGCATTTTAATCATAACAAATGATAGCTCTCTTATTTTTGTTGATATTCCGTCCTAGTTGTCCTCTATCTTCACTGAAGTAATTTGGCCGAAGGCTGTTTAAGATTAAACCGAGTATAATGGCATTCGAGTTCGGCTTATCCAAATGTAATTTTGTTAAAGGGGAAAATGTTGAAAAAAGTCGTCGTCGTAATTCAAGTGTTTTATTTTAAGTACAACAGAAATACCACCTTCAGCTTCACCCTTATTGACAGTTGTGATGTTCATAGATACGTGTCGGATATTAAAACTAACGCAACTGGGGTGGACGGTATTAACATCATATGCTGAAACTTTGCTTTCCTGAAATTACTGAATACGTCAGATACTTAATTAATCAATGCTTTTACTATAATGAATTTCCAGAGATCTGGAAAAAAAGCTGTTATCTTTCCTCTATGTAAAGTTAGTAACCCAACAGAATTCGGACAACTTCGTCCGATAAGTGCTTGCCAGTATTCTCCAAGATAATCGAAAAGGTTATGACTGAACAAATTCATAAGTATCTCGACACTACTAGTATTTTACCGAGTTTACAGTCGGCGTTCCGTGGGCATCACAGTACAACTACTGCTCTTCTGAGAGTGACTAACGACATAATCGCTGCATTGGATGACAATAAAATCAACATCTTAGCTCTACTCGATATTTAGGTAACATAAAATTAGTTTTTCTCAGTGTGTGAAAATTCTATTTCTAATATTTTGCTATACTCTGTTCACTCAACATATAGAGTAATCACGAGCTGTCCACGACCGTAATACGTGCACAGCCCAATTTACAATAGAGTGCTTATATTAACAATGAAGTTTATAAAATCTTTTAATTACATGTTCAAATTTTGGAAAACAACAATTTACTAGTTTATATAAAATACTAAACCGATTTAAATTTACAAAAAATGCATGTTTTGTCTGTTTAGATAACTAAAATAAGCAAATCTCAAACATAACCCATATCAACAAAATATTCGTAAATAGGGCAATTCACCGACCTGTTAAATCAAATTCAATATGGCCGTTGTTGGTAACCAAACAGATTTGTATCATTAAAATTTGACTATAAGTGCTCTTATTAAACAATTATCTTATTAAATTAACTTGCTAAGGTCATTATTTAGTTATCAAAGGCTAAAACTTATAATTATGTGACCAGAACGTTCTGTATTGCAGTATGCTTGAAAGAAGTGTTTCAAGAAAAAAACAGCTGTAATTATTGCCTGCTTTGAAGTTTTCATTGGAAAAGCACGATAGAAATTTTAATAGCAATAACTCCTCAGGGAAGTATGTGCTACATTAGTGAAACTCGGGATGACATACATCTGAAAAATGAATTGAAGAAGTAATTTTTGCAACAATATTAACCCAGGATATGTTCTAGGAGAAAGATCATTTTTAATAAAGGAAGCATTAGGAATTCTGCAAGAGAATTTTAGTTATTCCAGCTTTTACTAATGGAAGAACTCGTTAGCACCTTAAAATATCTCATTCCAGTATCGTGTTAAAAAAGTGTAATAATATGCAAACATTAAACAGTGTAGATAAAATTGTGATTCTATTTAATGTTCTAATTAAGATATGTAAGTCATAAATGATTTTGTATTTATAATTATTTATGGCACTATATAATCTTAATTTATTCCTGTACAACGTGGCCATTATTTTAGAATTTAAATAGGCATTTCGTTACAGACAAAATACAAAACTTTAATAATGAGTTAAATTTATTAATTAATATATTTGAAATCTATTTACATTTTCTTAAGTCCTCCACTGTTATACATTGTACGCTAAATATTTATAATAAACTTTTATAATCTTACACATAATATTTCTGTATGATTAAACTTATTTTCTTATTACTATTTATTAACTATTGCTTCTATAATAATTAAGTGAAACTATTTTAATAAATAAATCTTGTAAAACAAACCTCTGATTGTTTTGTAAAGGTATTGTAAGTTTAAAGGCAAGTTTAAATAATTAATCCTTAATCAGTGCATGACTGGCTTTGTTTTTCTTCGTATACTGAGATAATAATGCACCAACATAACTACAATGTTCGGCTGTTATCAGCCATGCATGTAGAGTGAGCCACAAGTATTGATTCACATTTCACAATAATGCACTACATATCCATTGGTTTTTAATTAACTTCTTATAAATGTTTCACCTAATCAAAAACGTACTTTTCCACATAAAATAAATAAGTTGTTAAGAAATGTAAGCGGTGAGACTCTTGAACACTGTCATTCGGTCCTTAGTGTAATAAATATGTATTAAAACCAAATATACAATAATAACCGTACTTGGCACAGGTGGAATACCATCTATTAAATTGTGTAATTTCAAGAATGAATGGATTCATCTTTGGTGGTTTCACATCTTTTGCATTGTGTTCTTGCAAAATATTAAAAAGACTTGCAGAGCAGATACTTGCAGCTTCGGCTGTGAAGTCAACTGTCTTAGAGTCTGCTGGGCATTCTTGTTGATGTTTGCTAAATATATTCAGTACACTCTTTTTCTAGCACTGTAAAATTTCTCTTTACTCGTTTCTTCCTCAGTTCTGGCTGCTTTTTGCACAGTACTGTATAAACAGGTGCACACAGTAACTTAAATTTAACACTTCTAGAAAGCTGAAACATAATTAACCTATAAACCATTTGCTTTGTTTATGATTTATAAATCTTACCGTCAATAAATCTTTAATCATTAATAGACTCTTTAAAAATACTGAGAATAATAATAATAACAACTTAAACAAATACAAAAAGCGCAAACACAAGGAACAATACAAAATACAATATAGCAAAGCAAAAAGTATACATATATAACGAATATTTTAAAATTACAGACAGTTATTTATCTCAACTAGCACACTATATGCTCACTTGTTCTACATTAGCAAATACGTATTTTTATCCTTCTCTAAAATTGTGATTTTGCTGCATGGGTATAGTCACAATCATGTGACATAATCACAGAAAGCAGATGATTTATATCGTGTGTTTTAGGATTTGTATGTAACTCTCAGAGCCAATAGAAAGGCAGTATTAAAAATCACGTGTTGTTCACGCGTTTTTTGCTACTCTATTGGTTCGGTGAATATAGTATAGTAAATATCAAGCTTATTTTACAATCCCCTCATATGCTTAGTTATACCCGTGGTTATACATTTAGAAACAGTTGGTTTATCAATTGGCTGTTTGTTAATTCCTACTACTGCTCTTTGTCAATATTATTTTTTAGCATACATAGACTAGTTGGATTTCCTTAAATTAAATTTCATTTTTACAGAGCCAATACGTTTTTGCAGTTTTATTTATAATAAATTAAACATTTAGTATAAAGCAGAGTAAGTATTCGTTATTTTAAACCAAAAGAAAACTTATTTGGTGAAACCATCAAGGGAAAGTTATTGGTTTATACTATTTGTGCTTAGAATCTGAAATATTTTAAAACTCAATATCGGGATCATTTTATGTCAACAACTATATTTAATAGTCACGGACAAACCAAATATCACAACTAATATCTTTGTTCAAATTAAGTTTATTAATTAATTACATATTGGAATGAAACATTTTCATAGAATCCGTACCTTTTACTTTCTTATACGTTGTAAAAGAAAAGTATTGTGAGGAAAATGTTCGACCTGCAAATTTTAGCTGTCTTCTGATAACGAAAAAAGTGGTTTTTACAACTCTCTCTCTCCCCTTTTCTTTCTCTCACTCTTTCTCCTTTTGTGGGTGTGTATATGTGATCACGATAGCGGCCAAACAACTAAAGCTATTAATAAGAAACTCTATATTTACGAGTATAGTTTTCCTTTTGAGATCGGAATAGATTTCAATGAAAAAGTCAAAATTAACCATTATCCCAGCTACTAACTTTAGACAAATTTCTAAAGAATACCAAAATACTAAAAAGTGAATTTTAGAAAGATTTTGTAAAAATGGTTTTTAAAAACTCCTACCGGAAGTAGGTCTTTTTGCCTAATCAAAAAGTGTTTTGCAAGTTACAAGTTTATCTAGCACACACAAGTATTTTTGTATATAAAAAATTACAAAATTCGTACCCGAAGTACTTTTATCCATTAGCAGTTTTTTTGAAAATATCCAGGAAATTATGCATTTTATGCAAGTTTATGAACAGCACTTTGCTGTAATATAATAAATTAAATGCAGGCAATTGTCTTGTCTTAATATATTCCTTTTGCCATGAAAAATTCACTGCGTAATATTACACTTTCATGTTTCATTATTTCGGGGAACATTGTTTACATAATTTTCTTGAACAGTTGGTAGTTTTGAATGTAACATTATCTATTTAACAATTCTTTCTTATTGCCTAACGACTATAGAGCAAATAAGAAAGAAAAGTCAGGTAACTAAGATAATTCACTAAAACTTTTACTAACAATAGACGCCTTTGTATTCATTCACGAATCACCAATCAGTCAGTCATGCGACTCCGTTGGTGTTATATACCCTCAATAACGTAATTTCGCTTAGTCCTCTTATTTAATTTATAACTAAATCTAGTAAGTTGCCAAACTTAATAATACATACTGTTATCAAGTTTGGCAACTTACCTGGAAGCCTTCCTTTGTTTTACGCTTGTGGGTGCAGATATCGAGGGCAAAGTTGAAATTGTGACCGTTGCATTGCTCAAATATTCAAGAACTAAACTTAACACCAAGATAAAAGGGAGTATCGTAATACATTTTCTTCAATTTGTTGTTTTAAAGGTATTCACTTTTTCTGTCGATACTATGAGTTTAATTTTAAATGTGAAATAAAAATTATTTATTATATTGTGAACTTTTTTAAGTAGTAAACTAGTTTATTTAATTTTTGTCTTCTGCATTGAAAAACGGCTCACATATTGACTATATTTCTTATCCAAGTTTTGCATTTTAAAGTATCGAAACCAATTACAATAGTATGTATTTCGTTTACAAAAAAAAAACAATTAAATAAACTAATTAGGATTTAATATTAATCCGAGTAAATAATTAAATTTTAATAGAAGTAATCAAAAACCACCTTCAACATATTTGACTTATGATTTAGAAAAAGTGTTGTTTCACAAATAGACAGATCTACCAAATTAACAAGTTTTAAGTACAGACCGCATTTCGTAGAACAAGCGAAAGACATATTAACAAATATTCTTTAAATGTGATAAATTCTATTATAGAACAAACAAATTTTATAATAATAATATAAATAATAGGAAATACAAATCAATACGATCAATATAAGAACTTCTATATGCAGCCATTTGTAAAGATTTGTCAGGAAAAAGATAGTTCAGTATTACCCCCCTGGAACATAGAAGTTGCCAATGAAAATCATAAGGAATAATTTAAGATTTTTTTCACCGACTATAAAGATAAATATCCTATCAATAAACAAAAAATGTTTTCATGGCCTATATGTGGATCAAACCATGCAGTATTTATCAGATAGACTAAATAGCCACACACAAACATATTAGTAATACCGTAGAGGGAATATACAGATTGTCGTAGTTAAAAGCAGTTAAAAGTTAATATGCATCTTCAAATACACATACATAAACATGTACCTATGTATGTATGTATACAACACCGGTGGTGTGGGGAGATAGTGGGGAGATCGAGAGCGCGCGCAGACATGGCATTCTTTCCGTAACTTTAGAGCGTGAACGTACATAAGTACATTGTATCTGAGCAGACTCGCAAATATTAAAATAAAATGCCCTTAACTGTCGAGGAAAAAATACAGATTGTGTTATGGTATGCGAAGGATAATTCGTACAAAGACGTGCAAAATTTATTTGTTGCGGCGTATGAAAATCGTCCACCTCCCTTTGTGCCAGCTATCCATAAGATTGTGAAACAATTTCGTACAGAAGGTTGTGTTAATTCACTGCATACTAAAAGACACGTTGTGCACTAAAGCCTCGGTACCCCGGTGTCCCGATATCACGCCCGATATGAACCTGTACTCCCCTACTATCGTACCCCTTCATTTCATGTTTGCATGCACTTGTGTGCGTGTTTGTGTTTCCCTATATCTACTTTTATTTCAGTCAAACGGTATATTTCCTCTACGGTAATACAAAACATAACTTTTTAACACATTTAATAAATCAAAATTTAGTGTAAAGACCAAAATAACAAAACACGATAACAGAGTAAGTGACCGAAGAGAAACTCAAAATTTAGTAATAGCTTACATTTCAAAAATATAATAATTATATACAGGGTGAGTCATTAGTAGCCGCTTCTTCGATTGCTCTTTTGTGTTTTAAATAAAAGAAAAAACAATTAGTGGAAGATCCATGGTTGCTTGTGGCGCATATTGTAAAAATACTTTAAGCTCTGGCGCACTTTCGGTTTCACCGGAAGTGCACGAAAATTATTTTTTTTTAAATGACTCACCCTATTTATTTTTGGATTTTCTTGTACAGCTTTAAATTGTCTGTTCGACTGTTTTTTCTTTTTCGAAATTGAGCCAATAGTTTTTGAGTTTTTATTTTTTTTTGAAAATATTTGACCAAAACACTTGTTCAGAAAAAAATCATTTTCACATTGTTTTTAAAAGCAAAAACATTAATTTTGGTGGTGCTTGTAGCCAAGAAAATTCTGCATCATTTGGTAAAGTTGCACTCGACAATACCTCAAAAAACTTTGTTTTTTCAAAGCCTACTTCCTGAAATTTTCACATACCAAAAACTTATTTTTTTTAAATGGAACACCCGGTATTTTATTGGGGCATTTTGCTCCTTTTTTATTCTCTTTCATTTTTGTTAACAATATCCTATTCCTATCTTTTGTAAATTCTGAGAAAATCACTATAGGAGCGATTAGCGGTCAAATAAAGAACTACGAGCGCTGTTGTTCTATGCACCAAAATATTCGTTCAACCAATAGAAGGCAGGGATGGCGCCCGACTTCCTTAGTCAACTGTCAAACAAAGTAAATGTTGTATCCAACTATCCCAAAAGTAATAATTTTATAGAATGAAGAGCATCGCATTTCAAATTTTTAATTCCGGCAATGTCCAGTTGCAATATTTCATTTTTAACACTGTTGGTTAACATCGAAATAAAATGAAGGTTATGTTTACTGACATATTTGAAGATGTCTTCAAAAAAGTTTTGAAAATCCGTTCGTAGATAGCGTGTTTTTGAAAATCCGTTCGTAGATAACGTTTTCATCAAATAAATAAGGTCCAATTATGTAGAGTGTGTGAAGTTAGCCCCCCTTTTTTCGAATATCGGAAATCTGACGGTTGTTCCAGGTTGTTCTAGGTTTGTTCTAAATTGTTCCAAAGTATTTCAAAAAAAAAGTCAAAATTGGCCGAGATAATTGAAAAAAACGACTTTTTCACCCAGCCCCCCTTTTTTCGAAAATTGAAATTCTGAAGGTTGTTCCAGGTTGTTCTAGTTGTTCTAAACATTGTTCCAAAGAATCTCGAAAAAAAAATCAAAATTGGCCGAGATAATCGGAAAAAACGAGTTTTTGCCAGCCCCCCTTTTCTTGAAAATTGTAATTCTGATGATTGTTCTAGGTTGCTCTAGGTTTGTTCTAAATTGTTCCAAAGTATTTCATAGAAAAAATCAAAATCGGACGAGAAAATGGGAAAAAACCAAAGCCAAAAGTATGAAGTCGGACCCAGTTTTTGCAAAAATTAAAATTTTGACGGTTGTTCTAGGTTGTTCTAGGTTTGTTCTAAACATTGTTCGAATACGTCAAAACCGTATCTCTTATATATCAAAAGATATGGCAAAAAAACCAAATCCAAAAGTGTGAAGTTAGCCCCCCTTTTATCGAAAATCTAACTTCTGACGGTTGTTCCAGGTTGCTCTAAGGGTGTTCTCAATTGTTCCAAAGTATTTCAAAAAATAAATCATAATTGGCCGAAAAAATGGCAAAAAACTTGTTTTTTCTGGCGGCCCATTTTTCGAAAATCGAAATTCTGACGGTTGTTCTGGGTTGTTCTAAGTTAGTTTTAAATTGTTCCAAAGGATTTCAAAGAAAAAATCATAATTGGCCGAGATAATAGAAAAAAACGATTTTCCCACGGACCCCCTTTTTGCGAAAATTCAAATTCTGAGGGTTGTTCCAGGTTGTTCTAGATTTGTTCTAAACATTATTCTTATACATCAGAACCGTATCTCTTATATTTCAAAAGATATTGCAAAAAAACGTTTTTAAAAAAAGTGTGAAGTTAGCCCCCCTTTTTTCGAAAATATAACTTCTGACGGTTGTTCCAGGTTGCTCTAGGTGTGTTCTCAATTGTTCCAAAGTATTTCAAAAAATAAATCATAATTGGCCGAAAAAACGGCAAAAAACTTTTTTTTTCTGGCGGCCCATTTTTCGAAAATCGAAATTCTGACGGTTGTTCTGGGTTGTTCTAAGTTTGTTTTAAATTGTTCCAAAGGATCTCAAAGAAAAAATCATAATTGGCCGAGATAATAGAAAAAAACGATTTTCCCACGGACCCCCTTTTTGCGAAAATTCAAATTCTGAGGGTTGTTCCAGGTTGTTCTAGATTTGTTCTAAACATTATTCTTATACATCAGAACCGTATCTCTTATATTTCAAAAGATATTGCAAAAAAACGTTTTTAAAAAAAGTGTGAAGTTAGCCCCCCTTTTTTCGAAAATCTAACTTCTGACGGTTGTTCCAGGTTGCTCTAGGTGTGTTCTCAATTGTTCCAAAGTATTTCAAAAAATAAATCATAATTGGCCGAAAAAACGGCAAAAAACTTTTTTTTTCTGGCGGCCCATTTTTCGAAAATCGAAATTCTGACGGTTGTTCTGGGTTGTTCTAAGTTTGTTTTAAATTGTTCCAAAGGATCTCAAAGAAAAAATCATAATTGGCCGAGATAATAGAAAAAAACGATTTTCCCACGGACCCCCTTTTTGCGAAAATTCAAATTCTGAGGGTTGTTCCAGGTTGTTCTAGATTTGTTCTAAACATTATTCTTATACATCAGAACCGTATCTCTTATATTTCAAAAGATATTGCAAAAAAACGTTTTTAAAAAAGTGTGAAGTTAGCCCCCCTTTTTTCGAAAATCTAACTTCTGACGGTTGTTCCAGGTTACTCTGGGTGTGTTCTCAATTGTTCCAAAGTATTTCAAAAAATAAATCATAATTGGCCGAAAAAACGGCAAAAAAGTTTTTTTTTCTGGCGGCCCATTTTTCGAAAATCGAAATTCTGACGGTTGTTCTGGGTTGTTCTAAGTTTGTTTTAAATTGTTCCAAAGGATTTCAAAAAATAAATCATAATTGGCCGAAAAAACGGCAAAAAACAATTTTTTTCTGGCGCCCCTTTTTTCGAAAATCGAAATTTTGACGGTTGTTCTAGGTTGTTCTAAATTGTTCCAAAGGATTACAAAGAAAAAATCGAAATTGCCCAAGATAATAGGTAAATCGATTTTACCTATTATCTATATTTTAAAATGAATAATAATACTCATTTGTGATTCAGAATAAAGCAGAAGCAGTAAATATACATATATTTTCCCAAGTAATATAATTCATTTGTTTGAAAACAATATTGTTACTAAATGCTGATGCTCCTAACATAAAATAATATTAGAACAGTGACGTTAGTTACATTATTAATGTAGATTAAAAACTACCTCATAAACATATTGAGAATGATTATACCTTGCTCATAAAAAGATTAGTGTTTTTCTCATGAGCTGCTAGGTTGATGTTTCTTTGTTTATTTTTATTAGAGTTCATGCTTTAGTTTATCCCTAAAATCTAAAATATATATTTTTTCTGTAAAATTTATTTATTGATATTATTATATTATTTGATAACATTGACATAAATAATATATTTTTTTATCAATTTGGTATTGTAAAACAGCCTTTCCCAAATCGGCTACTCTTTGACGGATATACTATCTTATATTATCTAAATAGGTACCTATATAATATTTTTTCCAAATAAAGTAATAGTAGCCTTTGAATCGTTTTAGTGAGAAAATTAGACAGCATATTTCAACATGTTTACGAAGAGGGGCTACAAAAAATAAGCATACTTGATAGGAATGTCTACACGTGCTTGCATTCCCGGAGCAAAAACCATGAAAAAAAGTGGCCAGACCACGGCTAGACAAAATAACGTTGTAGTGGTTTACTATAATTAAAATTTTCAAACTTCAAAATCAGTATTTTATTTTTATTATTACTAGACAAAATAAAATAACAAAGGGAGCCTGATAGACTTCCCCATTTTGTTTGATTTTAGTTGGGTACCCATATCCAGCGCTTTTTTTTTTTTTGAAATACTTTGAAACTGTAAGAATTTCGATTTTTAAGAAATAGGGACTGGGGAAAAATATCGTTTTTTCATAACCGGTTTTGATTTTTTCTTTGAAATAGTTCATCAGCATTTGGTAACAATATCGTTTTGTAATAAATGAACATTATATTTCTTGCGAAAATATATATTTATTGCTATATTAGATGTTTATTTCTTTAAATAGACCTGCATCATACAAAAACTTCCTTCAACACAGTAATGTTCGGAAAGTGCATTCCGCCCATTGTAAAATCGTTTTTTCCTATTATCTCCGCCAATTATGATTTATTTTTTGAAATACTTTGGAACAATTGAGAACACACCTAGAGCAACCTGGAACAACCGTCAGAAGTTAGATTTTCGAAAAAAGGGGGGCTAACTTCACACATTTTTAAAAACGTTTTTTTGCAATATCTTTTGAAATATAAGAGATACGGTTCTGATGTATAAGAATAATGTTTAGAACAAATCTAGAACAACCTGGAACAACCCTCAGAATTTGAATTTTCGCAAAAAGGGGGTCCGTGGGAAAATCGTTTTTTTCTATTATCTCGGCCAATTATGATTTTTTCTTTGAAATCCTTTGGAACAATTTAAAACAAACTTAGAACAACCCAGAACAACCGTCAGAATTTCGATTTTCGAAAAATGGGCCGCCAGAAAAAAAAACTTTTTTGCCGTTTTTTCGGCCAATTATGATTTATTTTTTGAAATACTTTGGAACAATTGAGAACACACCTAGAGTAACCTGGAACAACCGTCAGAAGTTAGATTTTCGAAAAAAGGGGGGCTAACTTCACACTTTTTTAAAAACGTTTTTTTGCAATATCTTTTGAAATATAAGAGATACAGTTCTGATGTATAAGAATAATGTTTAGAACAAATCTAGAACAACCTGGAACAACCCTCAGAATTTGAATTTTCGCAAAAAGGGGGTCCGTGGGAAAATCGTTTTTTTCTATTATCTCGGCCAATTATGGTTTTTTCTTTGAGATTCTTTGGAACAATTTAAAACAAACTTAGAACAACCCAGAACAACCGTCAGAATTTCGATTTTCGAAAAATGGGCCGCCAGAAAAAAAAAGTTTTTTGCCGTTTTTTCGGCCAATTATGATTTATTTTTTGAAATACTTTGGAACAATTGAGAACACACCTAGAGCAACCTGGAACAACCGTCAGAAGTTAGATTTTCGAAAAAAGGGGGGCTAACTTCACACATTTTTAAAAACGTTTTTTTGCAATATCTTTTGAAATATAAGAGATACGGTTCTGATGTATAAGAATAATGTTTAGAACAAATCTAGAACAACCTGGAACAACCCTCAGAATTTGAATTTTCGCAAAAAGGGGGTCCGTGGGAAAATCGTTTTTTTCTATTATCTCGGCCAATTATGATTTTTTCTTTGAAATCCTTTGGAACAATTTAAAACAAACTTAGAACAACCCAGAACAACCGTCAGAATTTCGATTTTCGAAAAATGGGCCGCCAGAAAAAAAAACTTTTTTGCCGTTTTTTCGGCCAATTATGATTTATTTTTTGAAATACTTTGGAACAATTGAGAACACACCTAGAGTAACCTGGAACAACCGTCAGAAGTTAGATTTTCGAAAAAAGGGGGGCTAACTTCACACTTTTTTAAAAACGTTTTTTTGCAATATCTTTTGAAATATAAGAGATACGGTTCTGATGTATAAGAATAATGTTTAGAACAAATCTAGAACAACCTGGAACAACCCTCAGAATTTGAAATTTCGCAAAAAGGGGGTCCGTGGGAAAATCGTTTTTTTCTATTATCTCGGCCAATTATGGTTTTTTCTTTGAGATTCTTTGGAACAATTTAAAACAAACTTAGAACAACCCAGAACAACCGTCAGAATTTCGATTTTCGAAAAATGGGCCGCCAGAAAAAAAAAGTTTTTTGCCGTTTTTTCGGCCAATTATGATTTATTTTTTGAAATACTTTGGAACAATTGAGAACACACCTAGAGCAACCTGGAACAACCGTCAGAAGTTAGATTTTCGAAAAAAGGGGGGCTAACTTCACACTTTTTTAAAAACGTTTTTTTGCAATATCTTTTGAAATATAAGAGATACGGTTCTGATGTATAAGAATAATGTTTAGAACAAATCTAGAACAACCTGGAACAACCCTCAGAATTTGGATTTTCGCAAAAAGGGGGTCCGTGGGAAAATCGTTTTTTTCTATTATCTCGGCCAATTATGATTTTTTCTTTGAAATCCTTTGGAACAATTTAAAACAAACTTAGAACAACCCAGAACAACCGTCAGAATTTCGATTTTCGAAAAATGGGCCGCCAGAAAAAAAAAGTTTTTTGCCGTTTTTTCGGCCAATTATGATTTATTTTTTGAAATACTTTGGAACAATTGAGAACACACTTAGAGCAACCTGGAACAACCGTCAGAAGTTAGATTTTCGATAAAAGGGGGGCTAACTTCACACTTTTGGATTTGGTTTTTTTGCCATATCTTTTGATATATAAGAGATACGGTTTTGACGTATTCGAACAATGTTTAGAACAAACCTAGAACAACCGTCAAAATTTTAATTTTTGCAAAAACTGGGTCCGACTTCATACTTTTGGCTTTGGTTTTTTCCCATTTTCTCGTCTGATTTTGATTTTTTCTATGAAATACTTTGGAACAATTTAGAACAAACCTAGAGCAACCCAGAACAATCATCAGAATTACAATTTTCAAGAAAAGGGGGGCTGGCAAAAACTCGTTTTTTCCGATTATCTCGGCCAATTTTGATTTTTTTTCCGAGATTCTTTGGAACAATGTTTAGAACAACTAGAACAACCTGGAACAACCTTCAGAATTTCAATTTTCGAAAAAAGGGGGGCTGGGTGAAAAAGTCGTTTTTTTCAATTATCTCGGCCAATTTTGACTTTTTTTTTGAAATACTTTGGAACAATTTAGAACAAACCTAGAACAACCTGGAACAACCGTCAGATTTCCGATATTCGAAAAAAGGGGGGCTAACTTCACACACTCAATTATGTAACTACCCACTATTCCTCCCCACAGTTTTAATGACCAACGATTTTGAAAGTTTACAGGTGTGATAAAGTGGGGGATTTTATGTGTTATAATAACGGAAATTGTGACGATGAACATATTCACTTGAATAGAAGGTTTCGTTGGTAAACAAAATTTGAGAAAGCCAGGATAATTTATCTGCTGCCAATTGACAAAAATGTAAGCGATTCTGAAAATTTCATTCATCTAACCCTGTGTATGAATATGCTACGGGTGAATTTCGTATTTCCTAATTATTCTGGATTCTCAAATTTGACTTATATCTAACTGCCGACTAATTTTCGTAGTACTAGTATGGGGGTGTTCAACTACACTCGCAAGTACCATAAACGTCTTATCCTCACCAGTTATTGCTTTTTCCGCTCTTTCTTTCATATTCAATGCTTTCTGTTCACTCAAACCGTCCACTTTATATTTTCGAAGGTTTCTGGCTTCGGTTGACTTCTACCAGGGATCGCTGTGCATAAAGTCTGGATGCTAGCAAAGAGTTTCCTTCAGATTTACCCAAAATGTCAATCATATCTATTAACTCTTCATTAGAATAATTCATTTGGATGATAACTAATAGCGATGCTTTTATAAGTTTGACATAAATGTATACCGACTTTCTTTAACAGTTGACTCAGGCAGTCAGCCGCATTCCAGCCTTTATTGGAACAATATTTGGGTGCAGAGAACAGCGCCCGTAGTTCTTTAATTGACCGCTAATTGCTCGTATAGTGATTATCTCAAAAATTAGAAAAGATAGGTATAGGACATTGTTAACAAAAATGAAAGAGAATAAAAAAAGGAACAAAATGCCTCAATAAAATACTGGGTGTTCTATTTAAAAAAAATAACTTTTTGGTATGTGAAAATTTCAGGAAGTAGGCTTTGAAAAAACAAAGTTTCTTAAGGTATTGTCGAGTGCAACTTTACCAAATGATGCAGAATTTTCTTGGCTACAAGCACCACCAAAGTCAATGTTTTTACTTTTAAAAACAATGTGAAAATGTTTTTTTTTCTGAACACGTGTTTTGGTCAAATATTTTCAAAAAAAATTAATAACTCAAAAACTATTGGCTCAATTTTAAAAAAGAAAAAACAGTTGAACAGGCAATTTAAAACAGTACAAGAAAATCCAAAAATATATATTGTGAGGCATTTAAAAAAAATAAGTTCCGTGCATTTCCGGTGAAACCGGAAGTGCGCCAGAGCTTAAAGTATTTTTACAATATGCGCCACAAGCAACCATGGATCCTCCACTAATGGCTTTTTCTTTTATTTAAAACACAAAAGAGCAATCGAAGAAGCGGCTACTAATGACTCACCCTGTATATATATTTGTGGGTTGTCAAAAATACATCAATTTTAATTTTTTGGGTAGTCAGAGGTAGCACTAACTCTGGGGCGAGTCTAGGATGTGTGTCATCACACATCCTAGACTCGCTAGGGTTCACGAAACCGAAGCGGGGCTTGGCAGAGGTCCAATAATTGCAAAGTTTTGCATAAAATGAAGGTGACTCTCCTGAGCAAATCGTCAATTCTCACTGAAGAAGGCTGGAATTTTGCATAGTAATATTACATGTCCTATGAATTACAATTTTCCGTTTTAAAAATTTTTTATTAGGAGCAATTTTATTCAAGTTTTCCGGAACGTCAGTAGCGCAAAATCGCCTTTAATGCAATAATGCATCGTCAATTTTTGAAATAGAAGGCTGAAGTCATGATGCTAAATTATTCTACGACACAAGCTCTATCAGGAAAATTTGACAGTTTTTGAAAATGTTGCCCATCAGATTTTGTTTAACACGTTCGGCGCCAAGTAAAATTTCCAAAGAGAGGTGGTGCGGCCAAATTCTTCTTTACCCATTCTGTACCCTTAACACGTTATATATTAATTATATAACAATAAATATGCATATACCTTTATTTTATTTTTAAAATATTGTTTAAAATAGACAGCAGTCCCTAGAGACCTCCGCGCCCTGGGTGGGAGCTTAAGGCTGTAGCGGTCCGCTCAGAGGCCCCACAATGCGTGTTTCGACAAGTTTGTACACGAATGATTGCCACGTTTTAGCGGTATACATTTAGTTTCGTACAATTATCCTTCCGCATTTGACGCGTATTTGTATTGCGTAAAAAAAAATTTTTACACCAAAATGAACGACAGGACAAGAAGAATTTTAGAATTATCCAAGAACTATAAGCTAGATAGCGATAAATAGTTTCCTTTTGGTATTAGATTTTCTCTATTATCTGTAAATCAATTATTTAGATTCAGATTCAGACCCTTACGCTTCTGAATCTATGGAAGATCCAAATTTTGATCTTGACAACGTTTCTGAAAATTCAAGCTCCTCTGAAGACGAAAGCATGTCGGAAAATGAACCAACATTATTCCAGAGAATTGACTCGCAAGAAGAGGGTAATATAAATCAAATAACGGTTGTTGAAGATTGTCGTTTTATATCTATTCTAGAATATAAAAAACAATATACAGACAAGTTTTATATGTAGATGTATGTATATACAGGATGCCCCACCGAAAACGAAACAGATTGAATATCTCGAAGGAGGAAACTTTTTGAAAAAACGCAAAAACGTCGATTTTTGATCCAAGGAGGACACCCTTCCATCATATCTTCAACTGTGATACGTCATTCCCCTCCCCTCCATCACTCTAACCATTACAATTTAAATAGGGAAAGTAGTGTATACGATACATCATTGAAAAGGTAATTGTACGGAGAATTCAGCAAAGTGATTGTTGGTTGCGCTATTTTTGATTTTAGCGCCCTTTAACGGGAAAAAAACGGTTACGTATTCCACAATGTGACACATCATTTCAAAGCTAATTTTATTAGCAACTAATACGTAATATTTTTGACATTTATTTGTCATCATTCTCAAGTACAGACTGTCGGCGTCTTTTGTAAACTAATAAGTTCGTAGTTTCTAATATTAGAGCTCTGTAAGGTTTTTCGATTATTTAATTTTTTTTCAATTGTGCATTAAATTGCTAATAAAATTAGCTTTGAAATGATGTGTCACATTGTGAAATACGTAACCGTTTTCTTTTTTCCCGCTAGAGGGCGCTAAAATCAAAAATAGCGCAACCAACAATCACATTGCTGAATTCTCCGTACAATTACCTTTTCAATGATGTATCGTATTTAGTACTTTCCCTATTTAAATTGTAATGGTTAGAGTGATGGGAAATGACGTATCACAGTTGAAGATATGATGGAAGGGTGTCCCCCTTGGATCAAAAATCGACCTGCTTTTGCGTTTTTTCAAAGAAGTTTTCCCTTCGAGATATTCAATCTGTTTCGTTTTCGGTGGGGCACCTGTATATAAAGTTTATGTTAATTTACTTTGAAATTTAGTTTGATATTTATGATTATTTTACATTGACAATAATTTCCCTCCCCAATTTCTTATATAATTTAATTAACTAACCTTATAATGTGAATTTTGTGTATTATGTGTATGAAATTTCTCTCCTTTATCCCTCCTACCTCTGTTGATGTGCCTTCCCTTCTTAAAACTGTTTCTTCAATGGTCCTCTTCTTATTATATCTAATTTAAAGTGTTGTGCAATCCAAATACTAATTCTTCTATCCTTTTTCGATAACTGTTGTAATTATTTTTTGTACAACTGTTAATTCATTGTTACTCTTCTACCTTCTGCTTCTGCTATTACTTCTCCTCTTCTTTCACCCTCTTTTATATAACATTCATAGCTAATACAATAATTTTATTCACGTTTCAAAATTCTCTTGACATTTTTCTCTTTTCTGAAAATCAATAATCTGTCCTGGTTTCCAAAGCGATTGACCCAAAATATTTGACATATCATTTTCTTTGGAGTAGGCATTTCTTATTACAATTTAAATATGCAATATATTATGTAAAATTTCATCCATATAGATTCCAAGTATGTATATTGAATATGTGTTTAAATTGACATCTTAAATAAACATTAATAATCATGAATATATTTTAATATTGCTAGTTCTTTTTATTATGTCACCACTAATGTCATCGACCGAACGCCATGCACTTTATGGCAGGTGGTTTAAATCTTACTTGCGTAATTTATTTTGTTGTTAATTTAAAAGTCAGTTTCTGTGTTGTAAATAAGAGATGTCCAAGGAGCAACCTATGGACATTTCAGCAGTTGTTATATTAATTACTGCATTTAAATTATTCATTTCAATGGTCCTACATTATTTGCATTATATTGCTGTCATTTGACGTAAAGCTTTAATTGCCACTGAACAGGTATATGTACTATCCAATGAAAAAATGCTCCAAAGGGAGCAGAAGAAGGATGAATATACTTAAGCAAAAAGGCCCCGGGTATGAAAAAGAAGTGTACAAGCACGAGAAGATGGGTACAAGTGTTATTTTCATCAGCACATTAAGAAGAGGATCTAACTGCTGAATTTTGCTATAGTCTCATAAAATATATTATCACCAAACAATGTATATTCCACAGCCGAGCAATTTAGGGAAAAATGTTGAAGCTGGGCTTACTTTAGTCATGCTTTAGTTGTTTATCAATCAGCTATGGAAGACCTAGAAAGCAAAATAAAGCTCTTCCAACATACACTAAGAGCCCCTCTATAAATTTTGTATGAGCATTTACTCTTTAATGTAAGCTAACAAAATGTCTATTGCTTTATTGAAGCAGATTTGAACGCCATTAAGACCATTAAGCTTTTTTTGAATGTAAACAACAAGAACATGTAATTGAGCGACACTCAGCCATCATCAACTTTGGCAATGAATGCATACCTTGCTTCTATTCTTCCTAGTTAAGTTAGTAATATTTTGGTAACTATATAAATTCATATCCAACACTCTTAGCTTGTGGGTGCATTTTTATTTATCTGTTGAACATAAACTAGCTGTGATGGATAAAAGCGCAGTCTGCCATGACTGGTTTGTTGATTCCTTAAAAGCTACAAAATCACATAAAGTAGGAAATGGTTAGAAGCCAAAGCGAGTCTGCGGAATATACATTGTTTGGTGAAAATATTTTCTCCAAATTATGAGACTATTGCACAAGCAGATAAATCATTTCGTTCTTGTACACTTCTTTTTCACAATCGGGGCTTTCTGCTTAAGTATATTCATCTATCTTCTGCCCTATTTAGGGCATTTTCTCCATTAGCTAGTATATATATATATGAATGACGCCAATATGTGTGCCAAATATATTTTACAGTTTTATTAATTTAATAATGTATTTTCTAAAGTTCATCGACTGCTGCTAAACCACAAAAAGAAAATGTTAATTCCTCTTTTTTCAGCGTTAGCAGTTAGCTTTTTCTTTATTGTTATTATTTATGGAATATAACACTTTATAAATATTTTCAGTACTAGTCCGTATGAGAAAATAATCATATACAGGTTGTGTCAATTATCATTAGCCATAGGCGGTTAATCCATACAGTACGTGGCAACATAGTACCCCTTCTTTCCTTTCCAATGCCAGCACGACCGATGCATGCTCGTAAATACAAGTTAGCGTAGTTAGCAGTAACTCTTCGACCACTGGCTTGGGTGTTTGTAATGCGTTCAGAAATAATATTTACGAGTTTCAAGGATTTGTTTTTATTTTTCCTTTCAGTAAATGCAGAGAATTATTAAGCTGCGTTCACGCTGCATGACACAAACAAAAGCGTAATTCTAATAAAATTAAAAATAAGGTAAACAAAAAAGGATTCTGAAAATAATAATAAACTACTAGATCAAGAGATCGCGGCGGCCATTTGATGTTTCCCGTTCCAGTAATAAGACGACTTTTATTGCAGACTAGATCGCAACGTGTTCGCAGCTAAACATTGAATGTAAAATCTGGTCGGGAGAAGTGGGAAGATCCGAGAAAGTCGTTGTGATGTCGATTGGTGACGGACAGTAGGGGTGCCACGTTGCCACGTATTACTTGTATACGTATAAATCGCACGTAAACATTGAATCCCTACACCTAATGAAAATTGACACATACGGTATAGCCGGCCGAACGAGTCGAAAGATTGAAAATCTTAACTAAAAACTTACATTCTAATTTTGAATATAAACTACTACATTGTGGGTTAATAAGCAGTGCTTGTATGCCCTACTATAACTTTATTGTATTTTCTCGGAGTTTTGCTTTATAATTTTCAGGTCTTTTCAATTCAAATCGCAAACGAAAACTCTGCACGTTCTATCATGTTTTGCCCCTTATATAGTCAAACAAAAGACTGTCGTTGCTTTAGCGCCCTCTCATTCAAATTTTAAGTTGGCGTCTTTCAAAAATGTTCACAGAAAAATTTTTCTTCGTCCTTTTTAAGTTGTCACTCCCACTCCAATATACATGAACCACATTGATAGTTGCGCAACAATGGCGACGCTTCTAAACTATTTGTTACTGAAGTTTACAATTTTGTTGCTTCTTATCTTAGGTAAGTGTATCGCTTTCTTCTTTTCCTCTTCAATATAAACCTTCATTGTATCTATATATAAACGTATTGCTAAACAGTGACTACATAGAACTTCCGGAACGACAAATAATGCGGTGTATGTGTTTTCGTCGTGACAGTCATGGAGCTCCTTTAGTTTACAATCTGGTCAATGGTATTGTTGAAGCTGCAGAGCTGGACGAAATTGTATCGAGAATCTCAATATGGATATTTACAGCAATAAATTTAGACTTCTTTACTTTCTTACCCGTAGTAATCTGCAAAAAATTGTTGACTTTCAAACTTCTTCAATTGGCCACATTTTGAAGTTCTTTGATAACGAAAAAGTGAATTTGAGAAGAACTTTATGAAAAATGCTTTTTAAAATTCTTACCGGGTGTTTTACTTTCATAGAGAAGCAGTTTTTTGTGAATATCTCATAAATTATGATTCAAGACATTTTTTAGACCTTAATTCTATATCTCAGAGAAAAACTCTATTAACCAGCCATATGTATATTTCGCAGGAAAACAATTTTAAAATTATAGTTTCGAGTACGTCTCTGTCATACCGCGAGATCAAAAATTATATTGATAAAGGTTTGCCATGGAATGTCAAACGTCTGTCTTAAGTTATATCATCAAGTGTCAGAGAGAAAATATAATGACAAATATTAATGACAGTATAACACTTAATGATATAACTTAAGACAGACGTTTTACATTCCATGGCAAACCTTTATAGATATAATTTTTGGTTTTAAAACTTAAAACAGTATTAAGTCATATACGATTCATTAGATCTGACTAAATTAGTATATCTAAAGTATTATGTTCTATACTTTAGTTTTACTCTATGTTATCGGGGTCAAATAAGTTAAAAAACTGAAAAACTAGTTAACACAGTTTTGCTCTGAGGTGCAGAATTTGGAATAAGCTTTGTAGCAAAATAGTTTGAAAATTCGGTCAGGATGCATGACTTTTACTTTTATAGAAAGCAGTTTATCGCAAAATTTGTATGTTATACAAATTTAACAATAATTAATTTAATTAAAGAAAATTAAATGTGGAAAGCATTAGATTTTCTTATACGTGTGTGTTGTCTGAATTTTTTGTATAAAAGTTTATGCAAGCAAATTAAATTTTAGTAAATCTTTATAAAACTGTGTGGAATGCACCATTTGCTAGATATTTTCTACAAATTGCTTTTTGATCTGAGTGAAGGTGATACTTCCGCTTCTAATTTTGAAAATTAGTACATAAAAACTTGTCCAAATCAAGTTCTAAATACTTTTCTACTCTTCATAAATTTGTATAGCATCCATAACTGGCGAGAAATTACTTTTCCGAGATATTTATAACAAATTTTCTTTCGTTTGTTGCTGCATGTGTGGTATTATCGGGCAGCAGAAGCAACGTATTCGATTTCTAATATGCAGAAAGTTTGTATATAACCTCGAATTAAGCGACAGTTAATAGAAATAAGTATATCGTGTACTATCAACTAATAATAACAATAATCTGAGTTGGAATTCTCAATCCCGATTGTTATGTAGATTGTCTGCATGTGAAGAATTTTTAAAACTGTCATTTCATTGATTCACTTTTTGTATGGGCATTTAATGAAATATGGTGGGTACATGACATTTAAACGTCCAATAAATTTGCTGTACTTAAATATTTTTTGTTTACTTGTTGGAGATATATGGTTAAAATAAAAATACACGATAACAAAGTATAGTAACGTAATTCAGACATTAAACTTGCTAGCTTGGTGAAGATATTTCTAAGTCACAGTTATATATCACTTAATAAATTTAATATTAAACGTATTTGTTAGAATTCTTTCAATTCATAGTACTTACGATTTATATAGTTCTTAATTTACTGTTTACGAATTATAAAACAAACCTATGTTCAACTATTTCTATATTTTTTTTCTAGTGTATTGCAATGCCGTATTCGATGGACTTATTTGTTGGGGTCCCACTGCAGCAGGCACAACTACAAATCAGTCGTGCCCGTTCAATAACAAGTTCAACTCGAGCCGTAAGTTTAACCAAAAAAAAAAAAAAAACACTATAGGCTTGTTCGGGTTTAATTTTGAACGGTTCTAGAACGGTTCTAGTCATGCGCGTTTATGTTCCCGTCATGCGCATTTACGAAATCTAAAACGATTTTGCAAACGCGCCTGACGGGAACTGTTCTGGAACCGTTCAAAATTAAACCCGAACAAACCTTATAACTCTTTATATGATTTCAAGCAAATCACTTGAACTAATGGTATTGTTACTAGCACCATATATACTAATAAACTCCCTTAGATCAAGTGTAGCACAAAATAAAATTGCTTAATCAAAACAAATATAATAACTGAAGTAAGGCAACAATTTAAGTTAATTTTTCTTAATTAAGATGTAATAACACCTGCACATTAACTTTGAGTTGAACAACAAAACTATCTGTACATCACATCTAAATTTCGCTGAAAATATTGGTGTTAATTGAAATTAAAGCTACTTTTCTTTTATTAATTTTGAACTTTTTTGTCTGAATCTCATTATCAACGACGTATTTCGTTATGTTTTCAATGTGCAGCTTCCTCTGCTTTGAAAAAAGAGTATATATATGACTTATTATCTATTACTATATATACTTAGGTAAACTGGTTCAGTGCTAAAAATATGCTTTCTTATTTTCAACTAGCGATATAGCCCGTACCAACTTTCATGAGCTAAAATTCGTGGAAGACCGCTACGTCACTTTCTTGGAATCGACCCGACCCTCGAGTAGAATAAGGCACGCATAGGCGGCGGTCTTTCACCATACAATTATTATAGCAAATATATAACAATTTCGGCTGTTACTTTGTGAAGAATCATTATACTGGATATAAGTAAAATAAAACACTCAATTAAGCTTTAAATACCTTCACTTTATTTTTAATCACTATGTGACTGCAGTTTCAACATTTTACATGTCATTATCAAACTAGAGTTACATGAATTGATGGCAATATAATATCTTATTTGGTAGCATCTGAGACACATTACAAATTAAATACCTATTACTCTAATCTATTTTAAATTGTTTATGTTCGGTTACAAAATTTCCCAACTCACTTTTATATTAATATACTGTTATAATAATGTTATAATGTTTTGCAAATCATTTAATAGAATATAACCACACATTCTCAGAAAATAATATCAAAGTTTAACATTACAGTGATAAAGGATTAATATTAAACCTTTTAGAAGCGTTAGAAATTTTTAAAACAAATAACAAATGTTTCGGTTAATGTTCAAGACTGGATAAAGTGTTTCCGACATGTTGTTCAAGCTGAAGACAATTACTTACAACATGAGATTCGAGTTGATGTGCTGACAGAAAATTTAATTATAACAGATTCTGATAGTGAAACATCTAATGACACTGACTTCGAAAATTTATCAGATTAAGGGGTTGTGGAGGTTATCCAAACAAGTATGTATTTGTTTATCCCTTCTTTTTTATGCTAACGTGTATATTATTAAATTGTATCGTCACATTTATCTTTTATTATTATTATTATTATTATATTTATCTTTCTGTCAAATAAATTTAAAATATATAATTTTAAATTAGTTTTATTACAAAAAGTCGACGCTGGCCTACCCTCTTTATTTATCGTGATTTAATTTCTTACAACAAACAAAACTTGCTGAAGATCCATTCTATACTTTCTGAATATTCGCCAAAAACATAATACCAAGAAAAAACAAGGCACGCCACTGCTTGCAAATATCTAGTCGAGGTAGAGCCTTCCGTCGGCTTTATTCCAAGAAATGACGCAGCGGTCTTCCACGAATTTTAGTTCATGAAAGTTGGTACGGACTATACCCGGCGTGCATTGCTACGCCCAAAAGAAAAACCTAATTTTTATCGGCACCAATTTTACAGGAGCACTCTCCAAACTATGCTAGAGTTTTCTTGAAAATTTCATCAAAATTGGTTCCGCGGTTTCGCAGTCTATAGAGAACATATACACCCTCCCCCACACATACATCCACTTTTAATCTAACCACTGAATAAACACAGGTGATCCAATGTAAATAAGATTATTAGCGCGACTTCATGGGTTAGTAGTAATATAACCAGGGAATAATCACAGGTGATCCGATATCAATAAGATTAAATGATGGAATATGTTTCTATTTTTAGTCCGATCCGCAAATTTCTGAAAGATTCATCAAAATCGGTCAGCGGTTTAGGAGTCTATAGGGAACATACACACGCGCATCCAATTTTATATATAAGATTGATCTTCGCAGAACATGTCTTCAGTAGTGTCTCATATTAACTGGTGAACACTAAATTAGAAAAAAAAATGTGCTCTTAATTCTTACAGTAATGTAATTCTATTAATTATTCTATGAACTATTAAATCCAATATATTAGCCGAAACTCATATTTACAATGTTACAGTAATATTTGTAATACAAACATAAAATTTATGAATAACAAAATATTAATCATGTCTAAATAATTAAATAGTATTGGTAAATTTAATAAATTGAAATCATTTTTAAGTGACAAGCAAACAGAAAAATATAGGTACTTGTGAACTATGGTATTGCCAAATACAAAATCGATAAACAATTTTATTGAATCCAGAGTCGAAAATTGCAAGCAACTTATTATGCTAACTGAAGTACCATAGAAAGGAATCACAATCACTTAAAACACTCTGTCGATAAATTTTCGAAATGTATAAAAATAAAATAAAATGATAATCTAGAAAATGTATGTACTACATTTAAACAAAAAGAATACAAGCAGATTTTCGATCTTTAAAGCTTGCTGTACAACATCTGTCAATTATTGAACTTAAAATTGAAAGACTCCAAAATTACGTAAAGTATATTGTTTTAGAAGCGTCATTTATAAGCACAAATTGAGCTATAAATTAACAGGTATAGTGACTTACATGACGCCGATTTTATGACATTTGTACAGTTTAAGATTCAAATCTATGTCTTAAAATAACAATTAGTATTACCTCTGTAAAATGAAGGAGTTATACTTAATTGTATGTTGACTTCTAATGATTTACTGAAGGTAATAATCATTATATTTTTTTCTTATATATATATTCTCGTCTATAGTTGTCCGTAATTATTTTATTGCAAAAAGTTGATTTATTTAACTTATCTTCAAAGTAGAAATAGTTCTTTTTTTCTTTAATTAAAAATGCCTTCTCTCACCAAATCCCTATTGATAAACATTTTGACAAAATAAATTAGTTCTGTAATAGTAATTTACCAATAAATATTGCATACATATTGTAATTCTACCAGTTGTTCACTGTTACATTCTGATAACCCTTCACAATTAATTGTTCAATATCTCTTTGTTTCAATGTCGTATTGTGTATTTCAACGTAGTGCTTAACTTGTGCCCACACCATTTCAATTGGGTTTAATTCACAACAATAAGGTGGAAGCTAAAGAACATAATGCCCTTTATTCTTTGCAAATTCATCATTTTTGTTTCTGTCATACTGAGACCTAACCTCTGACACACAAGCCAGTAAATCTCTTTTTAACATGTCATTATCAAGTGGTATATTCTTCTCAGTAAGCCATTCAATAATTTGGTCTTCGCCGTGCTACTGCTGGAAACTTTTCTAATTTTCTCGTGTGATATGAGGCATTATCGAGACCAACAACCGAGTTCTCTGGTATATTTGGAAGCAATTTATTCTTGAATCAATCTCCATATGCATCTGCATCCATTTCGCTATGAACATCAGCAGTATTTTTCTAACAAAGAAATGTACATTCAGCACCAACAACAAAACCTTGCTCGCCTCCAGCATGAATTAATGGAAATCGAGGCCCAAGACCACTTGGTGATTTTAAACCAGTGCTGAGTCCTTATGTAAAAGCTTGTCGACTGCTTTGAACAGTAGCGTCAGTCCACTTTTTATTTACCGAGTGTCCTGCATTCACTCATGATTCATCAGTATATATTATAGTACTATCTAAAAATCACAATCACAATCAAACACAAGCAATTAATAAATTGTGTAATGAACATAAAAGTATAACAAATTAAATGATAAACTATACCTTCGTCTCTGAATTTTTTGATGTCTCGTAAGTGTTTATGTCTCCACCTAATGATGTCATCTCTTTCAATGATTTAATTATCTATTTAAAATTCAAAACCCATATCATGTAGCAATCTGTAAAAAGTATATGTATAAAGGTTATCACGTTTATCAGAATTATAGATATAGGTATGCATACTTACTTTTAAATGCTTGAAAAAGATAATATGCTTGCTAAAAAGAACGATTTAACAGAAATTATATATAGATAAATTAAAGATAATATAAAAGTTTACACACTACGGCAAAAACTGACAATTGACAGCAACGATTACTCATATACCCATATAAGTACTTTGCATAATAGAACTTGCAACAAGGCAACCGGATATAAAGATGACAATTTAATTCATCTGTCAAAAACATGACATTTTAATACACGCTGTGTTAGTTTGCTATCGGATAAACTGCATGTTTGCTAGCGGATAAACTGCATGTTGATTTTCCATGGCAACGAAAATTCAATTCTGACAGTATCGTTCAAATAAATTTCATACATAAACATTTATATTTTTCTCTTTCTTTTGTATATGTATTCAAAGGAATGTTAAATAAAAATATTTCGGTTTATTAATATTAATTAAATGATTCATTAAATTGTCTTACCAAATACCATTCGAGTTTGTGTTTATTTCCGGAACAAACTTTCATTTTGACAAAACTCAAACTTTGTTGCTTAAGGGTAACACGACTCGAACAAATAACAAAAGGTAAAACCGCTCCACCTTCGGTGTCGCGGTTTTACCATGTTATTTGTTCTCGTCAGTTACCAAGCAACAAAGCTTTCGTTCAAAATGAAAGTTTGTCCGGATAAACACAAACTCTTATGGTATTACCCCCGATTATTTCCTTCACCTGTCAAATTTAAATTTTGTCCAATCACAATCAAAACTGAAGTTGAAATTAACCAATGAAAGGTACCGGTTCTTGATATCAGCGACTATTACAAATCGACTATTCAAATGTAGGTAACAAATCAAGTATGTATTTTTTCATTAAGTGGCATACGTGTCAAATAGATGAAAATGTCCGACAAAAAGAGATTTAGCGATGTTTCGGATGAAATTATTGATAATCACATCGATTTGACAACTCATTTTTTATTATGAAACTTGGTTTAGGAAATAATCTTAACAAATATAGCTCGAGCTTGATAAGTAGTCGACTATTACATTGTTTCAATTTTTCTCGTGTGCCTCCTAATTTGACTTAACCAAAATTGGCATTAATAATTAAAGACTAAAGCCCTCGAGCTAAAGCTCTCGTGCTCTAGTCAAATTATTAATGCCAATTTTGGTCTCGTCAAATTGACCGTAGCGCACACTCGAAAAATTGATCACAATGAAATAGTCGACTATTTGTCAAGCTCTCGTTATATTACCTTTGAATATCGATACATATTAAATAGTTCTTATTGACTTTCAGATTGTTTTAACTAACATAAAATAATCTTTGTATGAAACAATTATTTACATTTCTTTGTTATTTTATAGATAGATATTACAAATTCTTTATATTTAAAAAATACCTACCTCTTTACAAAGCTCACTTACATGCTCAAAAACAAAAGTCGTAGGAAACGCATTGGATAATATTCGAGTTTTTAAATTTAGAAGCATACAATAATAATTAATCTAGTTTTATCATATTGTATTTCTAACTGATATATGAGACAACTGTCTCTGTGGCTAAATTTAAATTGTTTATTTCATCATAATGAGTTTGGAAGTTACTTATGTAGTCTCAAAATCTGTGTTCCAGAGGTTGCAATTCGTACATGTTTAGGTAACGGAACTTGGCAATCAAGTAAATTTAGTAAAAATCACTCTCGAGGCTACACTAATTATGACAACTGTGTACCTGAATATGGCATTGAACTGTTTAAGATGTGCAAGGAAATAGAAGGATGCTTAGAGGTGAGTATAAGACTTTGTTATTGATAAAATACTTTTCATACAACAGAGTTATATTTTCAGATCGTTCATCGAACAAGAAACATAGAGTTAGTAGGATTGTCGTTATCAGTATTTTCCTTAACACTGTCTTTGATCATTTTTTACAAATACAGGTAATATCGAATTTAAATATTTCAAAAAAGTGTATTCAATAATTATTATTTTTCCAGAATATTGCGCAACAATAGAACCAAAATCCATAAAAATTTATTTATAGCCACTATAATTCAAGTCATTACAAGACTTATTTTGTACATTGACGAAAATTTGGAAAAGCGGATTATAGGAGACACGGTAAGACTTATATAAATATTTTGTCATGTAGTATTCATTAACCATATTTATTTCGTAAAGGGTGCATCTGTCACTGTTACTAAATCTAGTAAAATATATTAAAATACTTTAAATTAAAATTATGTTATATTTATATATTCTTTGCCGTATATACAAATGCATTCAAAAAATTAACTAGCTTTCTTGTCCGTAGCGGCAAATAATTAGCAAATAATAACAAAATGACAATTGGCTGTCATCTAAAAAAAAATTACAATGACAAATATTGAATGTAAAATGAATCATGTATAAGTTATAATGTAAACAAATAAGCATACGACAGCCCGACTACTTATGCAGTTCCACCAAAAGGTTTAGGTCTTCCATAAATATGCATTTAATGCAAATACATAAATAATAACGACGCAACTATCTAATTAAAAATTAGGAGTAGAACTCTTAATACTATTCATGTGAGAAGTATTTCCTTTCATCAAGAACTGTTGGGACCTTATTTAGAGACTAGAAGGACTTTTGGCGAATAGGGATTAGAAAATGAAAAAATAACACCTCACTTCTTCCAAAAGGAATTATTTACTGATGAATCGACCTTGACTCAGAGTGGTAGTTCAAACTGTCATAATCTTCATCATTATGCAATAGACAATCCAAGGATATTATGAGCGATTGATAAGGAAGTGGACTATACATGTTTGGGCTGGTATTATGGACAACTTTATAAATGGACCACATTTCTTTCATGAACATTTAAATGGTACGCAATATTTGAATTTCTTGCAATATGACTTGTTTCAGCTTGGCTGCATACTTACTAAATATTTAATTTTGTCTTAGGTAATCGTAATATTACCGCATATAATTATTATGGTAAACATTGTCGTGACCATTTTTTTATAATTTCCGTTAATAACTCAACAATGTGTCATCCAAAACCAAAACCCCAGGTATCGATGAAAACACAATTTAAAGTAGATAAGTACAACAAAAGTTATACACGGTGTTACATTTAAAAAAAAATCGAATGTGCATAGAAAGTGCAGTTCTATTGTAGAAGTATTTATGTTCTTTGAAAGTTAATTTATTTCTTAGTTTATTATCGAAGTAATATTTTTAATGATTTTAATTGTATTGCCTGTTTTAACGTAGATATTTCCTTCGTATGATCATGAACACTTAACACCAAACTATTTTATGTTGTTGTTTTATTTATGGTAATCATGGGCCGCTATTCCTAAGTTTTGATTTTTATTAATATATATACAGTGTCATCTCCGCGGGCAAGGCCTATTATGCCTTTATGAGTAGAGATATTTGGAAGCGATTTTTTCTTGTGATAGCTGCTCATTAGGAGCACATTTTGAAAATATCTTGTATTATACAGAGTGTTCCATAACTTAGTGGCTAACAATAGTTATAGTTTTTTAAAAGGAGCACCCTATATTTTATTGTATTTTTGTATTCCCCGTATAATTTTTAGTCGAAAGTAATAAGATAGTATAGGCCTAAAATCGAAAGTTTTTGACTTATTCCCATTTTTCTGAAAAATTCAGTGTTTGTATAAAATTATATTTCTCGAAAACGAGACATTACATGGACAAAACTTTCGGCAGTATTGTTTACAATAAGAGGTCCTAATAGAGGCAAGTTTTATTTTTTTACTGCATGTGCAGAAAACTGGATTAAAATTACATGACACGTTGTTGTATAAAAATATTTTTTTAAATGGAACAGCCTATATATCAGTTCATTTTTGAATTTCTTATTAAATTTCACATCAAAAACATATAAGACGCTACTGTAGTTTTTTGATATAATTTTGTCAGTTTTATGGTTTTAATTAATGTAGTATAGTACTGTTGCGTTTTCGGGTTCGCAATAAAACAACTCGTGCAAATGTTTTAAAACTGTCTGTATATATACACACTGCACCACTATATTTATTTTGTATTGTCCGAATACTACTGAATGAATTACTATTGAAGGAATGAATCATTCCGGTACCACAGCGGCTTTTATATCCGCATATAAAAAGCCTAGAAATATGCCAGAAAATTCTCTCTTCTCGATGCTCGTAGTAAATACGAGAAAAGATCCAGGCCTCGTTTTTGTCTGTCTACGTCGTACTGCTTGAATGATTTACGACTTATTTACAGTGGGTTTTTAACGTCGCCGCGCCGATGTTTACTTTCTTTTTCTGTGAAATTATTTCGTTACATTGCCCCCTTCTTAAGAACTGCGTTTCGTTCCGAAACACACTATTCCATGCTCTTGTTGTTGGTGGATGACGGAATCTACATTGGAACCTACGGGTGCACCCAGTTGTCTTGTGGAAATGACAATCCACCGCCTTAGGTTGTATAACGGGCTGATTGGGCCGATAGCTACATACGACTATTTCCATGCCAGTATGCCGAAATACCACCTCCAGCATGTTTCTTACGATTCTCCATTCAAGACGGTCTAATCCGCAGCCCAGCTTCGGATTGCCAGCCTTTTTATGTTTTGTTCGAGTGTACGTCATCGTAGATCAACAAGGGATTCCCATAATGCATGATAAGTCGGCATTTCGTTAGAGACTTCCTTTGTGACCAGGTAAAAGATAAATTGTCCGTCACGCTTTATCTCCAGAGTTTTACCAACTACGCATGCATAGGTCCTGAGCCACACAGTGAGCTAGGGCATAATCACAGGATACCGTAAAAAGATCCTGTTGCTTCTCCGTGGTAATTCCAAAACGAGCCTTCCTAGTACCAGAATATTCTTGCATAAAATTCCCATAAGTTGGCTCTCTATGTTCTCTGGTAATTTGTCGCACATCCGTTACTTCGCCGTTGTTCTGTCCATGGTATGGGGCCAATCGGTTGAAATGCACCATCCTTGACTTACTATGGGGTGTTCGTCTTATGCGATAAACCACGTCATTTATTCGCTTTAGTACTTCGTATGGTCCCTCCCAGCGGTGTTGGAGCTTTGGGGACAGGCCTCGGCGACGTTGAGGATTATATAGCCAAACAAGGTCCCCTTCTCGATAACCACCTCTCTTGGCTTGCACGTCGTAACGATCTTTCATCCTGTCGCTGGCATCCTGAATATGGTGGCGTACTTTCTCATGGGCATCCTCCAACCTCCACCTAAGTCTGCTGACGTAGTCTTCTCCTGCCAGGTCTTCTCCAGGCTTACAGCCAAACTTTAGGTAACACGGCAGCCTGAGCTCCCTTCCGAATAACAAATTTGCTGGAGATTGACCGGTAATCTTGTGGACCGCAACTCTGTAAGCCATGAAGAACAGGGGTAAATGTTCATCCCAGTTTCTTTTATGGTCTGCCACTACCTTCGACAGGTGTTTGAGCATTGTTCTGTTCATGCGTTCCACCATTCCATCTGACTGAGGATGCAGCGCCGTCGTTCGTGTTTTCCTAATGCCCAGAAGATCGCAAATTTTCTGGAATAAAGTCGATTCAAAATTCCTCCCTTGATCAGAATGGAATTCCAAGGGTGCGCCAAACCGACTAACAAATTCCTTCACGAGCACTTCCGCGACTGTTGCGGCTTCTTGGTTAGGCAAGGCATAGGCTTCGACCCATTTAGTGAAGTAATCCATTACGACAATTATGTATTTATTCCCATTGTCAGTCTCAGGGAATGGCCCAACCGCATCTATACCAATCCTTTCAAATGGGCTTCCTACATTGTACTGCTTCATGGGGGCACGTCGACGTCTTTGGGGTCCATTGCTGGCGGCACAAGTTGCACATTTTTGGCACTATTCTTTTACGTCTCGTGCACAATTCACCTAACAGAATCGTTGGCGCACTTTCTCGAGGGTCGTGTGTACGCCGAAGTGTCCTCCGGAGCTGTCATCGTGGAGCTGTTGCAGTACATCAGGTACCCTTTTCGTAGGGATGACCACCTGTATCCTTTGCCCTTTTCCATCTGGGTTCTCCACAACACGCTTGAGTAGGCCATCCTCCACCTTCAGGGAGTCCCATTGAGCCCAGTTGGATTTCAGTCCCTGTGAACGAGGAGCTACTTCTTGCCAAGCCGGTCTGTGACCAGTACCTTTCCAATTAGTGAAAACACTCATTCATAGATCACAAATATTAGCGGACACAGAACATAGGAAAGAAGAAATGGGGAAACTTCGAAAAGTAGATATATACATATATATAGCATTCTTCAGCTAATAAAGGGCGTTTGTCAATATAAAATTCATGAATTAATTAAAGGCTCCTCACAAAATTTAACAATATGTAAAATGGTAGGTAGTTATCTTAATAACAATGATATATTTTTTGTGAAATATTGTATATGTCAGTATTGTCTAACTTCACAATTTAGGGGCATAAATTTCCTTCTATTTACAAATACTCATATTAAGATAAAAACACCAAACACAACCATTGCATGTATGAAAAACATACAATAATGATTTATTGGTATGTGTTTCGAACTGTTGTAATTATGTATATCATTCAAAACTTCAAGAGCATGTTTAAGATAAACTCTAATTAATATGAAAGCTGAAATCTTTTGTTATTCTTTTACGTGTTCAATTTAACAAGCGGTATTCCAATATTATTTTTTCTTTAGAAATTCAATGAAATCGTTGCTGTTTATGTCTTGTGTCAAGTGGAATACATAAGAGTTCATTATAATTTACATATTTGATACCAATACCTAATTAAGAGTTTAGCTTAAAATTTTAAAACACAATGGGAGTTGGGTAAATTCGAAGCAATAGTAAAAATGGAAATGTAGAAAATAAATTATAATAACCAAATATATTTTCACAGATTTATAGGACTATATAATTATTATATGTTTCTATATGATGATATGTTGTATACATTTATGTACTGTTAGTATGAAAATGTTCACATGTGTAAACAACGACAGATGGACAGCTTTGAAAAAGATGATCGAACCACATGGTGGGGACTCAGCTTTTCAAATTCTTCGAGCTTGGTGTTTAGAAAATCATATCTGGAGATAGAATGTAAAACATCGAACAATAAACAACGATGATTGGAAATTCATTGCATAAGCATTGAAATTATTTCACTTACAATTTTAATTATTTCTATACATACCTGATAAGTATGCGTGCACATGAGAATCGAGAGATTCTATCTTTGGTGAAAATCGAGCTAGAAATTAAGAAATAAAATTCTATTAAAATGAACTTGTAAAATTTTTCGGTTCAATGATTTTAATGGTCTTTTTCACAAATATTTTTATATATAACTTTCAGGAAATAATTTAGTGGAATAAAATACAATTAAGTTATAATTTATTTTTCTGTGTATAATTCACGATGACTTTATGGCAAGTGTAGCGGTAGATTATTTGATAAAGTGTAGATAGTTTAATTTATTATGAATTAATTTTATTTTATTGAAAACAGTTATTTCATTTTTGTTCAAATATTTTATAAAGAATACAGGAATCTTATGTTTTAAATCTTTATGTATATTAAATGGATTTGAAAATACGTATGAAGAACTGAAATATAGTTAATGAATTGTTTCATTAGTATTTTTTTTGTTATTATTATTTGTGCTAGTGTGTAACAAATTTACATACCTATAGTTTTTTTTTGTGGTAATACTGTAAGTTACATAAAGTTAGTATTTTAAAAGTGTATTATTACATTTTCTGCTAGAATTTCTCCAGTGTGTAGTTTATGAATTGGGGACGTTTTCAATAAATTCTTTGTAATTGAATTCATAGAATGGAGCCTTAATTGATTCATAAGCATGTATTTGAGCTCAAAATATCACTTAGAAGCGTGATTATGCATTTAGCTGGGATTAATGTCAGTACAAGATCAGTGTTTTAATACGAGGAGTATTATAATATTTTATTGCAAAAATAACAAGAGTAAAACATATTCATGATTATTAAAATTTATTTAAAATGTCAGTTGTACACACATGCTCAATATACAAGCGTGGAATCTATATCGTATTAATATTAATTTACATAATATCTTGCATATTGGTGTTGTAATAAGAAAAGCTTACTATAAAATCATATGACACATATTTTCTTTTATATCGTGTTGGAAACGGGCAGATTATTATTATTATTGATTAGAGAGAAAAGCCAACATTAAAATTTATAACCTCGAATTAAAAACATCGAATTAAATATATACAACTAAAGATTACAATAACGAATGTATTAAGAAAGGAGCGTTATTATCAATCACAAGTATCCAAAGAACAGGACCACTGAATTAACAGTTTTATGATAGAAAATCACATCAGCAGTTGAAGAAGGATGGACGGATAAGAATTTTACATACAGAGTACTCAAAATTAATACACAGTTTGCGATACATCTTGGCGGATGGTCTAGACCGTATTCTTGTCAATTCCAGCTATAGTTGCTTGTACTCCACAGATTATTATAAGATGTATTGCAAATACTAAGGACAGCCAAACTACCAAAGAAGAAACTACCACACGACGTATTCCTTGTACTGAAACATTTAAGGGAAAATGCAAACATTATTATACCACCAGCCGATAAAGGAAATGCAACTGTAGCAAAATCGACTACGGCGCTAAAATAAAACCCCTCTCGGAGGATCCGGTATACCAACCATTCTCCACAGATCCAACAACATACTTGGCGAAAACAACTAAAACTAAAATCAAGGAGAAACTCATCGACAAGAAAACCCAGATAATAATCATTCCAAGGGAGAAGGCATTAAGATGCCCCAAATTCTATGGCTTACCTAAAGTCCATAAGGAAGGTGCACCCCTAAGACTCATATTCAGATCTATTGGATCACCTCATCAACTGTTGGCAAGATACCTAGCTCAAGAACTACAACCTCATGTCGAAGAAGCCGAGCCTTACGTCAAGAATGCAAGCCACTTCAACGAGCTATTGAGAAAAGAGAAAGTAGAACCAGATTGGCTATTAGTAGGCTCCAACGTAGTATCACTATTTACCAATATACCAGTTGCCGAAGCTTTGGAGACCATCGAAGAAATACACCAACCACAACTAGACATAATGAACCTGGTGAAACACTGTCTGACAGACACTTACTATATCTACGAAAATCAACGTTATAGACAAATAGAAGGCGATGGGCTTCCCACTGTCACCAGTAATAGCGAACCTCTTCATGAAAAACAGCACTAATGACGATCACCCACAAACCCAAACTATGGCTACGCCCTTTTTTTCATATTCATTACTTTTTGTTCACTTGAACCGTTTCTTTAGCAGTAGTTTCAACATAACGGCAGATGCAGTGTCAGTGTGCCTACAGTGCAATTTGAGTAGTGACAAACAAAATGCAAAAAGAATTAAATGTTATGGTACATGTAAGAAATACATTCATCACTCATGTAGTATGTTTAAGCCGGCCGAACTAAGGAATTTTCTAGGTATATGAAAATAATGTGAAGTGGTTCTGTGGATCGTGTGAAGTAGGTAACATAAAAAAAATGTTTGAATTTGAAAACAAATTTGAAAAACACATGACTACTTTGCAGAGGCAAACTGATAACATTGAGCAGCAAACTAAATTAATTAGAAATTTACAGACTAAGAAAATACCGCAAACAATAATAGAGCAGGAAACTGTACACGGACCAAAGATAAGGTCCAAGAGTACCATGGCAGATGGCAGCATCGGGTAGGAAAAAGAAGATACAAAATACGCAGTCCTAAATACAAAAATAAAGAGCGGCAAAAACTGTCAACAACATACAAAAATATTCCGGGGCAAGTGAACATACAAAAAGATGAGAAAGAAGTACAAATAGATTCTCCAATACAAAAACCAATAACACAATGGGACACGTTAAATAATAATGACATAACTGTGCGTGGACATAGAAATTATGCCACGATTAAAGCAGCTGAAAATAGAAAGTGGTTGTGTATTTCTGAATTAATAAACACAACAACAGAAGAGGACACTAAAGCATACTTACTTAGTGGAAAACAATATTTATGTAATCTATTGCAACAAACTACAAACAAGAAATACGGATATTACGGCCATTCAGAAATAGAAATTTTTACAGAAGGCAACCGGCTGTGTTGAGGACATAGGAGAAAGTAACCAACTGAATATAGGTAAATTATAAAAGAAACAAATTTAGTATTCTCCATCAAAACATGCATGGTATAAAGAATAAAGTGGATCACTTAGAAATATTTATTGATAGCTTGAATGACGAGGTAGAAGCAGATGGTTATGTAATGGCGTCATGTTTCTATAGAGCGTTACATCTTCATGGAGGATCCTGTATATTGCTTCTTAAAAATGTCGATTCCCTGAGGCAAAAAAGTAAAAAATTGGTTCTTGAATGTAGTGCTATAAAATTAAAAAAAGAAAATATAATTCTTTTAATATATATCGAATTCCTACAGGCGATATAAATGAATTTCTGATGATATTGGATTCGATTTTACATGAAATCCCTCTGTCACGCACGACCGTATTGGGGGGTGACCTCAACATAGATTTAGGCAAAAATGAAACAAACGCAAGAAAGTTTTTAGATTTACTGACAAGGTATAATTTGATACAAACTATAACACAGGCAACAAGGATCACACACACGTCGGAAAGCACAATAGATAATATATTTATAAATATGGACGAATGTGATAGTGAAGTGATTGTTTTAGCACTATCTGCTCACACAGCGCAAAAAGTATCCTTTCAGACACATAGACCTACAAATGCGAAACCAAGAAGTTGAAAGAAGGTCATTAACACCAAGACCATCTTTAATAAATGAGGAATTAAATGTAATCGATTGGTCTCCGGTTATTAGCTTACATGAAATAAATTCGTGTTGTCAACAGTTTATTGATATGTTAATGGAAGTCGTAAACAAATATTCTCTGAAAAGAATGATTACAATTACGGGTAAACCGGATAAGCGTTGTATAACACCAGAAATAAAAATCATGTCGGCCATCAAATGTCAGTTATATGAGGGTTTTATAAAAGGTAGGATTAAGAAGGGCAATTATAAATTATTTTGCGAAAGAATGCAGAAAGAAACTGAAAAATCAAAACAGAGGAGCTACAAAAATCAAATACAGAGCTCTTAGTAATAAATCCAAAGCCATGTGAGACAAGTACAAGTCAGGACAAAAAGAGCAGGTTTAACTTAAAAGACTGTGACCGCAACAGAAATGATATGAACGAGTATTTCATAAACGCTTGTAGCATAAGATCTGGTGACACATTACCTACAGAACATGTTAGACATGTGACAGAAACATGCTGTTTATATTTACCTGACGAAGTGGAAGTGTGGCATGTGGTTTTAAGTTTTTGGTATGTGAAAATTTCGGCAAGTAGGCTTTAAAAAAACAAAGTTCCTTGAAGTATTGTAGAGTGCAAATTACACCAAATGAGACACAATTTTCTTCTTACAAGCACCACCAAAGTTAATGTTTTTACTTTTAAAAACAATGAAAAAATGTTTTTTTTCTGCAGTTTCCGTTTTGGTCAAAAATTTCCAAAAAAAATTAATAACTCAAAAACTATGGGCTCAAAATTGAAAGGAAAAACAGTTGGATAGACAATTTAAAACAGTACTAGGAAATCCAAAAATATATAGAGTGAACAGGAAGTGCGTCAGAGCTTAAACTATTTTTAGAATATGTGCGCCAAGCAACCATGAATCTTCCACAAATTGTTTTTTCTTTTATTAAAAACACAAGATAGTAATCGAAGAAGCGACTATTAATGACTCACCCTGGACAATCCAGATAACATATTTATTTTAATGGAGGTTATGCTCTTAGTCGAAATGGATAATTATAACATATATCTATGCCTAAGATAGTTCATGAAATAGAGTGTAATTTTGTAAATTTGAATCTGTGTACTGTAAGCTCATGTATTTATAAAGAAAGTTACACAATATATGTCTTTACATTTTTTATGCTAATATTTAGTTATATTTGTTTTAGTTCATTTTCAGTACAATATACAAAAAAGCAAAAAACAATTTACCATTTCCTGAGATATCTCCAACTAAGTGAATTAAAAAATAAAGGAACGTATATTTATAGTTCTCCTACATATGTTCAGAAGAGGTGCCTTGGACGATTATAAACGGATTTACTTAATCTCTAGGTTGTAAAAGCATTTTGAATGCGTTGTTGGTGACGGCGCACTATAATATTTAAAAAAAAATATTATGGTGTCTTTGGATCCTAGAATTTAAGAAGGTGGGCAGAACCTACAGCGCTTTTGAGCTATTTACATATAAATGGGATTGGATAGCAGTAGATTAGTTATACTAGATTGTGACCAATGGAGTATAACTTCTTATCTATTGCGAGACAACTCTCGTATATTTTAAAAAAGCAATTCATTGCAGTGACCATGAAATTGTATTAAACAAGCTTGGGCCTTATGGTATTAAGAAAATGTTTGTTGTTGTATACTATGTTTCAGATGAACATAATAATTGCTTATGAGAAAGATACTAATGTGCTAATATCAGATTTCAGCTATGACAGCTTGTTGGCGAAGTTGTAGTTGTTACTTAAAGAATTTTCGTAATGGGCATTATTAAATAAATAAGATACTGGTTACAACAAAATGATCACAATTCCTTTTTGCAAATAGAATTATATTAGCGACCTCAATTTTGAGTTTTAAATCACTACCAATGTCTTCCTGAAAGCAAATGATAAAAATTTTACTCCACACGTATTAGTAATATACGCTAACAGTTGACTTGAGTAATACCTTATTTTAATACAACAGATCCTTAAATATTATGACTGCAAAGTATCTTAAGCTTACCTTTTTCTTGCTTTTACCTATGGTAATTTAATAAATACATATCTGGGGGTATCGTTCCTTAAAAATAAAGAGTGAAAGTTTTTATTGTCTAACTCGGTCTTGACTTAAACTTCTATTTTTTTTTTCATAATAATATAATTTTGCTTTTAGTATTGCTACTTTCTATTCACCATATACGCCTATATTATTTTCGTTAATAAAAACAACTATTATTAAACGCTTTAGTGAATCTTATCCATTTATCCTTAAACATAATATCTCCTTCCTTTGCCTTTTCATAACATGGATTTTACCGCTTTGTGGGTACACATACATATACATTATTCTATTGTAAAACGTATAATTATACAGATCTCTACCTGTAGGATTGTATTCCGCTTTATACAACAAACACTTCAATGCCTTCCTTACCTTTTCAGGAATACCTTTGTGAGACATGCATTATACTTCTCGAATATGCAAAAACAGCCATGTTTATGTGGATGTTTATCGAGGGTCTTTACTTACACAATGTCATCACTGTCACCGTTTTCCAGGAGTATTCTCATGTCAAATTCTATTTCTACATCGGGTGGGGAGTGCCATTAGTAATGGTTATGATATGGGTATTTGTTATGATCTTCGCAGTAGTTACATCTGGGTAAGTAATATATAATACTTGCTTAATTGAATTATTTTCTGTACTAATTCGTTAAGTATTGTGTGTAGTATTATATGGACAGTTGTTTTAGTGTTAAGTAATTTATAATGATAAAATAACAAATTAGTAAAAACATTTAGAAATGTAATTCATATGCAAAAAAGAAAATGTCTTTTAATATACACTGTGTTCTATATAGTGTAGGTTACCCTACATATTGCTGTGATATGTACGATGTTTAATAACCGATCATGAAATTGTACTTTGACGCTTAATTTTTTTATTTATTCTCAGGGTTCCAGATTGTTTTTCTTAATTTAGATAGTTAATCGTGATACAGCATTTCTTTATGTTCGGGTTCTAACTATGTTGCTTGATGTTTACTTTCCTTGCCTTTTTCTCTCTCAGTTATTCTAATGTCTTTATTTATCTTTTAGGACGGGTATAAATGAATACAGGACGAATATCAATAATACTTAAGGTTTTATTTTATTATACTAAGTCTATAAAAACATGTTGTTATTTAAATTTATATATATACGAGCCCGTGATCATGTACATGATCACGGGCTCGTAGTTAAGATCATATACTATGAGTATAATAGCAACGTTTTAGTGAATAAGATATCGAATGCAATGTACATGTTAATATGTAATAACGAAATATCATTTACTTTTCTTATTTTATGTATGTAAAAAGATTACAAAGCTTTGAAAAAGTTCGTTGATTAAATGAACGAAACGTCAGCAGTGTAATTAAGTTGTTTTTATTTTTATCCTAATACCGACGACTGGATACTTTATTAATTAAGTTGAGGATACGACAGTTGTTTTTCTATATACAGCAAGAGCGCGCGAGGTATTATCACCCGATGGTATACGTAAACTCGCATCTAAACGTGGTCCGATAATACATATAATAGAGTTACGGCACAACATACTAGCATTGCCTGCTCATATTCGAACTCATAGTGATCTGATTATTTTTTCGCAGATTGACAAAAAGAACAAATTAAATTTTCTCTTTAAGTGATGACGATTGCTTAGATAACTAAGTCGATAATAACGCGAAGATTGTAATACTTATGTAACGTAATTATGATTATCCTTATGAAATTAAATAATAATGTAGTTGTGTAAAAAGTTATAGCAGTACAACTGGGTTTTAGAATGAAATAAAAACAACCCGCCTGAAACATCTGCAGAATAAACTAAGATGTCTAGAGAAAAATAAATAAATAGAAATTTCATGGTAAAAAACAACTATAAATAAGTATAACAGAAATACCATAAAATAACAAAAAACGACCCTTGAAATAGCAAACAAACTTTCGTTCTTCGATGGATAAAATGTCCATACTTAAATTTATAAAATGAGCAACCACTAAGAAAAATAATATTATGAAATATTATACGCAAACAGTGCCAAGTATAAACCTACGTGCATTCCTCTTTGCAGCCAGCACGCAACTGATTAAATATCTATATCTGGCGAAGATCATTTTTCCGAATATACGTCCGAAGAATATCGACTGGCATATATATATAATATGTACTTAATATGCATTAAACACATATATCAAATTCTTAGCCGTATCTGTTAATACACATGAACTACACACACGTATATCTATATACATGCGAGCAGATTTTTTGAAATTAGCGGCTTATATGAAATTGAAAAATTACTTGCTTTCTTTTAACTTAATTAATGAACTTATGGAAAAGAGTAATTTCATTATCGAAGAATAACATGTTAGTTTCGCCCAGGCTCATATAAGCCGCTAATTTCAAGAAATTTCCTCGCATGTATATAGATATACGTGTAGTTCATGTGTATTAACAGATACGGCTAAGAATTTGATATATGTGTTTAATGCATATTAAGTACATATTAAATTAATACAATTATCCTGAATGAAGTAAGGATTTTTCATGAATACCGACGTTAAGTACACAATATGTGTTTCAAGTCGGTAGGCGGCAAAACATATAAATATGTTTTCTTCTGTATCATAGAGTGAATAAAGAAATTAATTCTCTCATGCTTGCAAAGATCACTTCGGTTTGTACAAATACACAAATCGAAAAATTATATGGTAGTTCGATGTCATTATCGGACTGATGCCCAGGCTCATCAGTCCGATAATGACACCTTTATACAGGCTGTTCCTAAATATCATGTACATAAGGAAGAGGGGGTAACTACTTGGTTTATTTTGTGCCTAAAATTTCATATAAACATAGGTCTGCAAACGCTTCGTTACCAATATGCAGGGTGTTGAAATTTCAAGAATTTTTCACTTTTTACTGTATAGCTCCTGCAGTTTTTGAGATATTTTGTTCAAATTTGGAAGCTAGGTTACGCTATAAGGCCTGCATCATTAGCCATGCCAAATGATTATGTAAATCTACAGGGTAATAATTTTTTCGGGGTCATGCCCTCTTTTCTCACCTTGAACTTTTTTGCGATGCGCCACTGCTAGATTCTAAAATACGCAATAAATTTTCTGTCTTGTTTAGAAACTTTTTGATCTCTTATATTTTTTTCTTATCTCTGACCGTTATCGAGAAAAAAAATAGAAAACAATTTTCTGTAATTCGCCAGAGAAAATTAAATTTTTTAAAATGGTCTAGCAGGCTCTGGCTTTATTCAGATAATCACTTGAGTTTATTAATTTGACAATTGACATTAGAAATCGTAACTTGTGTCTGTATAAGTAAAGTTTTAAATTGCAAACTGTAAGGTGTAAAAGTGTTTTAAATACTCGTTATAATTTTGTAAATATGCCAAATTTCACGAATGGAAATGCAAGAGAAGCCAGGCGTCTGTACATGGAGCACTATCCCAATAGAATGATACCCGATCATCGAATATTTTCAAATATTCATAGGCGTCTTGGAGAAACTGGAACTTTTAAAAAGAATTACTAATGATGCAGGTAAACCACGTACTGTTAGAACACCACAGATCGAAGAGGCTGTTCTGAATGAAATAGACAGACATCCTCGCACCAGCACCAGAAAAATCAGTGAACATTTAAATATTAGTCATCAAGTGGTTTGGCGTATTCTACGTGTTTCCCTGCTATACCCTTACCACATTCAGAGAGTGCAGGCTCTTCTTCCCCGAAACTTCCCTTTAAGGTTTGATTTCTGCCAATGGTACCTTAATAACCTAGCAGTAGACCGCATTTTTGATTGTAAAATCCTTTTTACCGATGAAGCGAATTTTTCAAGGACTTCAATTATGAATTTCCACAACAACCACACGTGGGCAGATGAAAATTCACATGAAATTGTAGAAACGCATTTTCAAGAACAGTTCTCATTAAATGTATGGGGTGGTATAATTGGAGATAATTTGATTGGTCCTTGTTTTTTGCCTGGTCGACTTACTGGTCAGTCATACAGGCTGTTTTTGCAGAATGAATTGCCTTTATTACTTGAAGACTTGCCCCTTTTACTTAGAAATCAAATGTGGTATATGCACGATGGCGCACCATCACATTTTTCTATTTTGTAAGTATATGAGAATAGGTGGATAGGACGAGGTGGACCTCAGCCATGGCCCCCTAGGTCCCCTGACCTAAATAGTCTAGATTTTTTTTGTGGGGACATCTCAAATCTCTAGTGTATACAACACCTGTGAATACTGTTGATGACTTACGAAATCGAATAATCGATGGATTTGAAACGATAAGAAATACTCCAGGAGTATTTGAGAGAGTGCGAGCATCAATGAGAAGAAGAGCGGACGCCTGTATAAGGGTTGAAGGAGGACACTTTCAACAATTGTTGTAGCATAGTTTCATTGTCATTGTTATTACTTAGGGTTTTTATTGTTATTAGTTATGTTACTTTGTATTGTAATAAAACAATGCTACGAAAACCGGATCATCCTATTTTTTAACAGGTAGTAGCACCTTAACTCTTAAAATTAATAAACTCAAGTGATTATCTGAATAAAGCCAGAGCCTACTAGACCATTTTAAAAAATTTAATTTTCTCTGGCGAATTACAGAAAATTGTTTCCTATTTTTTTTTCTCGATAACGGTCAGAGATAAGAAAAAAATACAAGAGATCAAAAAGTTTCTAAACAAGACAGAAAATTTATTGCGTATTTTTGAATCTAGCAGTGGCGCATCGCAAAAAAGTTCAGGGTGAGAAAATAGGGCATGACCCCGAAAAAATTATAACCCTGTAGATTTACATAATCATTTGGCACGGCTAATGATGCAGGCCTTATAGCGTAACCTACCTTCCAAATTTGAACAAAATATCTCAAAAACTGCAGGAGCTATACAGTAAAAAGTGAAAAATTCTTGAAATTTCAACACCCTGCATATTGGTAACGAAGCGTTTGCAGACCTATGTTTATATGAAATTTTAGGCACAAAATAAACCAAATAGTTACCCCCTTCCTTATGTACATGATATTTAGGAACACCCTGTATGTGTTCAAAGCCTATCCTCTTGTTTTCAAAGTTTTCCTATAAGCCTAGTTGATTGGTATCCTATATTGAATCACCCAATCCAGGATTTGCACGTCGGACTTCGGTTAAACAATAATGGAATTCATTAAATGTTTGAATAATAATTTATTTTTGTTATAATTGAGGCTGAAAATATTTATATCCTTTATTGAATCACCTAATCCAAGATTTGCACGTCGGACTTCGGTTAAACAATTATGGAATTCATTAAAAGTTTAAATAATAATTTATTTTTATTATAATATTTTTGAACACACATAAATGAATGTATTTATTCATTGGTTGTTAGATTGCAAGTGAACTTTATTATCATGCTTGTACTTACGCCTCTTCGGATGGATTCGAAAGGATGTATAGTCATCCTTTCGAATTCCTCTTAAAAACTCTTAGATTCTATTTCTCTTGAAATTTAGTACAGCGGTTTTTATTAAATAAATAATAACAGTCTTGCTGCGCTCCACTTTCTCTTGGCGCGAACTTATGGTTTGAATGTACTATCCGTGTATCCCCACTACACTGTATCCAATGTATCTGTTTTAATTATTATTACGCGTGTAAAAATCTTAAGGGGGGGGGGGGGTTACTTGATCGGCGTATGCCACAAAATGGTCAATTTCAACGCAAAAAATCGCAAAAATCAAGGCACTTGAAAAAGTTGCCGCTACATGAACGAAATAACGAATATTTGTTCTAGCGACTGACGATTAAAATTTACAATTATATTAAAAATAGTTAAACTACAGCACTTTGAATTTTTTTCGTTTTATAGCGATATAAAGCTTACTGTGTTTAAAAAGTACTTTTTTGAATCGTGAGTACCTAGATATTTTTATTCTAAACACGACAATGTATTTACTTTACTTTCAAAATAACCCTGGTCTACAAAAAATTACTTTGAAACCAATGAGAATGATCACATATTCTGCACTCATAAATGGCAAATAGGCAACACACAATTCAAACTTTTTTTTTGTTTAAGACCAGCGATATCGAAGATATACCTGGTGAACTGTATTAAGCCGAACGTCAAATAAACAGAGAGTATATTCAACCCTTTTTTATTACCTTAGGTAAACGAATGCTTCATTCAGATATCGGCGTTAATGAATATTTGCGAGACTGTATTAGATATTAATTCTTCGTCTGAAATAAATATATGTTGTTATTATTATTATGAATTGTTTTTTAATAAAATGTAAATATATATATTTTATAATAAGCAGATGTTTTGGATTGTTGAATATTATATTCTTCCCAATCGGCATTGATGGAGTTGATTAGCAAAATTAAATTATAAAACATTTTGTCCCAGGTAAGATTCGAACTAAATTTTATCACCACATAAAGTTGTATTCATTTTTTCATACATAAGTTTGAGTATACATTAAACATATTTGTAAAAGAAAATACGTGCGGTTGGTATATACAAGCAAATTTTAATATATTTCAGATATTTGTCGGTGTTCATTGATGTGTCTACTTTATTAGACTCTTTTTCTGTTTCTTAATATTCTCGCTTTCAAAATGTATTTTATTTTTCAAGGAGAAGGTTTCGGTTTTATGGAATTTCAAAAATGCAGTTTTCTTCGGCAATAAATATACATTATTATTATTAATTATGAAGTTGCACGACTTATTGTTATTTTTAACCTTACATGTTGAAGCTTTTTAATAATATGAACAATGTTTGTAGAAAACTAAAATCTGACAACAACAACTTTATGTCATTGTAAGATACGAACTTGGAGATTTTCCGCACTCTTCAAACTAAGATGCATTGGTTTTAGGCAGCAAGTTACACAAATTTCAGTTTTCTAGATGGTAAAAGCATTTATTTAAATATCTGAGTTTGTTGTGCCTTCATGTTTTTGTTTTATTTATACTTTGTATTTTGACCACATGACAGTTTTTAGATTTTTTTTTGTATATGTGAATAAGTAAAAGAGCATGGGCCAAACGAGCGCATAAGTCTAATTACAGCAGTTTATCAGGAGTGACAGCAATTGTTGGATGGCGAGCGAAAAAAATGTTGTATGTAGGCGTAAAAATCAAATTTTGTTTAATTTGTGCAAAATTTGGTGAATCTAAAGATCACGTATGCTACAAAAATTGGTCTTCGTCGTCAACAGCCATGGAGTCGACAATTATTCCGGAAGGTTTTCGACATTCTGGTGAAATGCACGATGTAATTTATGGTAGATTAATAGGGGATGGTGATAGCAGCGTTCTTAGAAAATTACGTGAGACGGCTCCTTACGGTCCCCAAAAAATTATTGAAAAAATTGAGTGCCGAAATCATATATTATGTAATTATATAAATAAAATTAGCGACTGTTTGAAAAAACCTAAATTCAATTCGGACATAGGAAAATTAATAACAAAAAATTTACTTAGATTCAGAGCGGCCTTGACAAAAGCAATTGAACATTACAAAAGTTCGAACTTAACAATTTGGCCAAAATGTCAGTGTTATCCCACTGGTGATTTGGTGAAGAGCATATCTTCTAAGGTTACACCTTAGCCAAAAATACCACGTTTAACACTCTTTTTTGTTTTATACAGATATCTACTGAAGATGGCAACTTAGTTGCCGAAATACGTATTTAGATTTTTTGATATATATTTTTTGTGGTAAGAGATTTTCCTTTTGCATTTTATTTCTAATAGTAGATCTTTAATAGGAAACGTAGATGCTAACATTGTAGAATCTTTTAATTCAGTCATTGCAAAATTTGTAGGAGGTAAAAGATTGTATTATATTCAACGTAATTCTTACAATGCACGTTGCAAAGCGGCAGCAGTTTCATTTAATTGTAAGGGCAAATATCACTCAAAGCTTCAGACCAAATATGTATGTATACGACATTGTCTGAAAAAAAACGGTATGAGAAGAAAATTTTTTTAAAGGAAACAAAAAACACATTCAGAAACTACAGACGATCGCGACTATGGGCCGGAGGTAAATGCATATTTTATTGAAGATATAGATAATCAAAAGTACGAAGGAAAAAAAGATACATTTTTGCAGAATTAACAGCAACAATTTTGGCAAGATAATGAAATTGAGGAGAACCACATTTACGGCCAATACTGTGAAGCCTTTATTATACCAGGAATTTATAGGAACGAATGCGACACTGCACGGTAATGAAAAAGAAGAGCAAGCTGTAAAAGCTTTTGAATGTTTGGCAGATCTAAAAATCGAGTCTTGTGGTCTTTTTATTCATCCTGTATATAGATTTTTAGCGGCATCTTCGAACGGAATAATTTCTAATCAAAACGCGCATTTGAAAGTACGGAAAAAAAATAATTACATTTTTAGAAATTTGGAACAGCGAATTACATTTAAAATCTAGACACCAACATGTACCAAATATAGGGACAATTAAACATAGCTCAGAAAGATGTATGTTACTTCATAATCTGGATTCCGAAGAATAGGTAATTGGTATAAGACAATACACAGAGATGAAGAATTCTGGCCAGAAATGGTAATTAAGTTAGAGTAATTTTATTTTCTCGCTTTATTACATGAAATTATTGATCCTCGTATTTTGAGAAATCGAGAAATTAGAGACTTCAAATTGGAAAATACCTACCTACTGATTGTGACACGTTTAGACAAAACGCTACTTGGCCATTCTTGTTTATTTTCTACACAGTCTATACCTTTGTAAACATTTTTTTTTGTAAAAACATGAATTAGGCCTACTGGGAATACCATGAGAAAAAAAACGCGCTTTGCACTCTACCTCTAAGGTAGTGCGGAAAGGAGTGCGTTTGACGTTTTGTCTGCCATATACCGTTATTTAAAAAATTTATCGAAGCGTTACTGAAAAAAAATTAAAGAATGTAAGGTATAAATAAAAAAAATGATAATATCAATAACAATCGATTGTAAGTTGTGGTATTAACATTGACTTCTTATAAATGATTAGTTCGGAGTCAGCAAAGTTCGTATCTTACCCACGCGCCACGGTGAAATTTTTATAATTTGATTTCGCTAACTAACAATACCAGTGTCGGCTGTGAAGAATATAATTTTCAATAATTTAAAACATGTGCTACTTAGAGAATATAAATTTTTATATTTTGTAAGAAACACCGGCACTGTTTTTTTTATCAGATTTTAGTTTTCTCTAAAACATTACTCATATTATTACAAAGCCTCAACATGTAAAGTAAATAGGTACAAATCATGGTGAGAAATAATAAGAAGTACAACTTAAATAATTGATAATCATAAATAATAATAATAAACTTATATATTTATTGCAGAATAAAACTTAATCATTTAATCAAATAGATTAAATGATCCGACTACCAAATTGTTTTTACAATTTTTAGATTTTATATTGCCCATTTTCAATAATTTGAACCGCGAGATGCAAGCTGAAAAACCAAAACTTCATTTATTGTACCGAAATATTTGTAACATCGTGAGAACCATTTTTGATTGTTTTATTAAACGCTCATATTTGTTAACTACACCTCTTGAAAATGTAGAATATAATAATCCAAGAAACTATTTGCCACTTGAAGAAGTCTACTTCGGGGGGGCTGTCTTGAAAACTATTTCAGAAACAAATTTAAGTCAGGAGCAATTACATTTCTTTAGATTACGTTGCTTAGATTTTTACATTGAGGGCTGTGCACAAATAATCCGAAGATTTTCCTTAAAAAACAATCATTTGAAAAAATTTAATTTTCGAGACCCCCTGAAGTAAAGTCTGGATCAATTGCATCTCTATCAAATGTAGCTATTTCTCCTCCGAATCTAATTGATAAAAGTAAGTTACAAATTATGGATAACGAATGGCGTCTTCTGCGCAATACTGCGGAAATTGCAACATTTCCGGATGATGTTTTCTTATTTTGGGATAAAGTTAATAAAATTGAGAGCGGTGATGGAACTTTGAGGTTTCAGACTTTAACAAATTTTGTTTTTAATATTTTAATTTTTCCTCACTCATCCGCAAATGTCGAAAGAATGTTCTCTCAAATAAATTTTATGAAAACTAAACAGAGGAACAAATTAGACACTGATACTATATCGGCATTACTGTATACTAAAAGTTATATCGGTGATAATAATTGTTATGATTTTGTTGTAGAGAAAAAACTGGTACAAAGTATGACTTCCCTTAATTTATATAAAAGTAAAGAGTAGATAAGCTATGTCTAGTATTATACTTTGTACCTAATGTGTTTATTCGTTTTGTTTAATAAACGTTATAATATAGCTTAGTTTTGTTTGTAAATATTTTTGGCCCCTGAAAAATTTGATTTTTTGTGGAAATGGAATAAAATTTTAAATCTACCGAGTTTTGATGGAATCTACCGAAAAGTCACGAGCTGATCTACCGAAAATCATTCCGACGCATCTGGCAACACTGGTTCGAGGTGACGCCTGAGTACACAGTACGATAGAGACAGTATAAGATAGTGGAGTGAAATGTAGTAGTATAATATTGCAATTAAGTATTATTAGTTCTCAAAAACAGTGCCTATTCATCATATCATAATCATATCATATCAAATCAAAACTTAACACATATCAAGACATCTTGCTTTTGTAGATTTATCACTTTTCCCTGGAGAACTTTTTAGGTATTCAAGAGCTGCCGAAGAACTGCCGTTTTTGCCTGTGTTGTTCCTTTTTATAAGTAAGAAAAATTGAATAACACTAATTTTTGTTTATATTGAAATTGTATTTCGTATTCTTGTTTGAATTTTCTTAACTGCTCCCTCTGTGATGGATTTCTTAACCATTTTTTCCAGTCTTTGTTCCCATTGGTCGATCACTGCCATCTTGGAATTTCATCATTGTTTACATTCCTATACACCCGCATTCTAATCAATATCGATCGATTTTATTTGCTTGGTAAGTACCTTTTTGATTTATTCCTATCTCTAGATTATCGTGTAGTTTTATTATCTTTATTTTTATCGCCAGTTGGCGTTGTATTTATGTATATATTTTCATTGCTTTTGTTATTGTTTTTAATATACATTCTTTCACCGCCAATTAGTTTAATTCTGATGTTTTTCTTTTTTATTTTTTCTAGGTACGGGTAATATTGGGAATACATTTCATATTACCCTTATCCGTTTGGTTTTCTTTGGATCGTTCTTTTCCTTAGGGTGTTTCTGCCCTTTTACTTCGTTGAAGTCATTGAACCATTCCTTCGTGTTTGGTGAATTCTGCAGATCTGTCAACCTTTAATCGAGAATTATTGGTGTGAGTTCTTTTAATTTATGTTGTGTTATATTTTGACTGATATCGTATTTGTTTTTTCAGCTTGGACTTTCAAAGAATGTATTTGTGCGAAGAAGAAATATACAAATCGTATATCTTGACGTACATTTAATAATACTTTATTCAAAAGATACAAGTGAAACGTGCATATTGACACATAACGTTTTATTTTTAATAGTGATAGCGACTACAATATTAATATTTTGGGTGATTAATTCCTATTTTTTTAATTATTATCGCTGCTAAAGAATGTGTTGTTGAACTTGACCTACATTTCTGCTAATTGCTAATAATACTGTTTTAAAGTCATTATATATCCTTTTTTAAACTGAGGTCAGTATTTGAACATTGTTTTATGCAATATGTAATTCTTATGTTCTAATTTATTAGAAAAATTTTAAATATACTTAATCCTTGAATCTGCTTATGATTTACCATAAATAGGGTGTATGCAACCCACGTTTCATGAATGTCTATAGCGTTGCATGTTCGCATCAATATCAGGGGTCAACCATTTTTGGTGGAATATAAAATTACAAATTAGTGTACTATTTATATATTTGATTATTTACAAATAAATTGTCCTTAAAATACGTTTGTCTTATTTATTAATGTTTATATATCTGAATATTGTTTGAATATCTATTTATATCTAGTTTTGTTATTTTTAGTTCTTTTTCCTTATTTTTATTATTTTTAAAATTTAAAAATACCACAGCAATATGTTTCTTACCTTTAAATCGTTGACATTGTTTGGATTAGAAAAGTTGTGCGGTTTTTATGACTAATGCTCAAAATTATGTTGAAAATACTGTGAAACTCCTACCCATGTAAATACACATCAGTATTTCAAATAAATACTTCTAATTTTAAATATTACAGGTTTAGCCAGTTAAATAAAGTTTATATAATGTATCACAATCTCTCTCTAAAAGATAAATTGGTAAATTATCAAGTGTCATACTGATAGAAAAAAAATCATGTACACAATTATGGTAAATATTAAAGATGCCGGCTAATATAAATAGGATTTGCAAGCTTTCTATAGAAGATCCTCAATCTCTTGAGGACAAGAACTACCTTCACTACGTGGTAAACTGTGCCAGCCTATGCGTTAGGCGACCCATTGATGACAAGATAAAAAAATGCGGAAATGTGTAAATATAAAACTAATAATGATAGCTTTTGCTGTAGTGTAACCGTATATAATAAACTAAGAACAAAAATAGAAAAACAGACTCCAATTTGTAGCTTGTGTTCGAAGTGCTCAAATTGTTGGTGACAACAACCAACTTCACTACATGGTAGACAGTGTCAACCTACGCAGTAGTTAAAATCAATTGCTATTGTTATAAAATTATATTACTTTAGTATTACAGTTGTAATAGAAATATTATATAAGATGAGTATAGACCAGGGGTCTCCAAACTACGGCCCGAGGGCCACATCCGGCCCGCGGACAGATTTTGTCCGGCCCGCGGAGGCTAGCATACTTGAAAACTCCTTTTAGAGAACATATTTTTTATAGCAAATTAAATTTAGTTTACTGAAGTATTCTAATTTTATGTTGAATAATTATTAATATGACATCTACATTGATATGGTCATGGGCTAACTACTCATAACATTGTTGTAGGCTTATTGTTATTGTTTTTGTGATAAGTTGGATAAAGAAACACAGAATTGTAATGAGTAAAGACATGTATAATATGCAGAAAATTTTACTTCAGTATATAATAACTAGCAAATTATTGAAATGAATCCAACTAACATTTTATACATTTTAAATAAAAACATAACTTATAACAAGCATAATGACATATGAAATACTAATGAGATTTGTGTAATTGAGATTTTCCACTGACAATAGTTTGTAGTTGTGGACTAATTTTACTTGTACCAATTATTAAAAGAGATTTAAGATGCTCATCAGTTAATTTAGATCTGTAAACATTTTTTGTGTAGGTACTTCATTTTGGAGAAGGTCTTCTCACACAAATAAGTAGCACCAAAAACAGAAAACAGCCCACGAGCAAATTTATGCAAATTATCAAATTGTGTCAGTGGAAGACTCTTATAAAATTCCAACAAAGATGAGTTTTGATATTTGTTCTTAATTATATCACTGCACTGTAGATCAATTATTTCCATTTGAAGTTCCGGGGCTAGGGTTTCAATGTCAGTATCAAAAGGATTCTGAAAAATCTTAATTTGATTCGCAATGGCATCAAAGTCCGAGAAACGAGTATCAAAATTTATTTTCAAAGCACTCAAAGTTTCGATTGCAAAATCGATAGGAAACTCAGTCTCAGTAGTGTGGCTGAATATTTCACATGTTTTAAAATGTGAAAAACATTTACTTCGTAGTTGTGATTGAAACAGTATCAATTTCTTCCGGAATGATTTGATATTAGTGTATAAATCAGGAAGATGCTGGTTTTCTCCTTGCAATCTCAAATTCAGTTCGTTCACATGTTTTGTCAAATCAACATAGAATGCTAACTTCCACAGCCATGCGTTGTTTTGTAATTCAGTAAGAGGGCGATGCTTTTCATTCAAAAAAATTTCGATCACTGCTCGAAGTTCAAAAAAGCGCTGAAGGACTTTCCCACAACTAAGCCAACGTACGGCAGTATGATAAGGTAAGTCATTTTCTCCAATCTCTTCAATAAATTGTCGGAATTGTCGGTGATTCAGCCCAAAAGATCTGATAAAATTAACAGTTGATATGACTGGTTTCAGAACTTCAGACATATCCAAACATTTTCCGCACAAAGACTGTTGATGAATGATACAATGTAAGACTAATGGTTTTAAACCACCATCATTTTCTACAGCCTTTGACACAAGAGCGACCACTCCTTTATCTTTCCCACTCATGTTTTTGCATCCATCAGTTGTAATACATTTCAAGTTTTTCCATCGAAGGTTCTTTTGATTAATGGCCATTTCAACTCCTTTAAAAATATCTGTACCAGTAGTTGTGCCATGAATACTATTCATATCAAGAAGTTCTTCATGCACTTCATAGCTTTTATCTACTCCTCGAATATAAATCAACACCTGAGCAGTATCTGACACATCCGTTGACTCATCCAAGGCCAAAGAAAACCACTCAACATGTCCATTTTTGTCGAACAGTTGAGAGGATATATTTTCAGCGATGTTTTCTACCCTTCGAACCACAGTGTTTGCTGACATACTGACACTTTTTAATAAATTTACCTTTTCAGGGCACATTTCTTCGGCTACTGCAATTATGCATTCTTTGATCATTTCTCCATCGGTGAATGGTTTTCCACGATTTGCAATTTCAAGAGCCACACGAAAGCTGGCACGCGTTGCAGCCTCTTGTTCAGTTTTGAGTTTTGTAAATGAAGATTGCTGCGATTTCAATCCGCGCTTCATAGCTTCGAATTTTTCTGTCCGCAAACTTCCTGTATATTTTGAGTAATTTTGAAACTGTTTTGTTTCATAATGACGTTTAATGTTATATTCTTTGAGAACGGCTATGCTTTCATTGCAAATCAAACATAGCGCCCTCTTACTGGACTCAATTACGAAATACTGAATGTTCCACTGATCTTTGAATTTTCTGCATTCACTATCAATTTTTCGCTTCTTTTCCATACTACTAAATCACACACAAAAGCAACAATTCAAATCAAAATACTGTTACAAAAATGTCTTAAACTTAAACACGCACAAACACGTTTTAAGGAGGTACGCACTATTTCATTTCACAACAGTGTCATAGGAACTGACTTGTGGTTGCGCCACTAGCCTTCTTATATATTCCAATTACTGCCATCTAGAAGTGAGTGGAAGACACCAGAACTTTCTCGAACCAACGAGATTATTCTGTACGTGCTATTAGCGCCATCTGTTAGCGATAGAAGGTACTACCTATTTCCGCTTGTGTCCACCAGATGTCGTGTCACGTTACTCCTCATGGCTCGTACTCTACGACTAATCTAGAAATTACAGATAATGACAGGAAAATTAATAATATGCAGTGTTGCCGTTTTGCAGCCTTTTTTAAACGTTGCGTACTTTTTCGGACTTTTTTTCATCAGTGGAGTATTTCACTTTTTACCACCGGCAACAATGATAATATGGTTTTGGCCCTCGGAACTTACTGGAGTAATCAGTATGGCCCTAAGCCTGGAAAGTTTGAAGACCCCTGGTATAGACCAATAACAAAAATTTATTGGAAAACATACATATTCCAGATAGAATTTCAATATAGCCTTTTTAATTATAAAACATAGGGTATCGGTTATATTACAGGTATTGTTAATAAGTATGAGAGCATAAAATAGAAAGATTTAGTAGTTTTTCTTAAATCTAAAGAATTCTTTATACTTTAGGAGAAGTAGCAAAAATTAATCAAAATTACTTTTTATAATAACTCTTTGTGGTGATAACTAAATCACTTTTAATTAACATATATTTTATGTTTCTTCCTTCATTTTCAATTGAGTTTCAATTTCTCAAATTTAATTTATATATAATTCCTAGTCTTTATAATGCTATAGATTATGCAATATTTTAAACAAATAAACGTAGGTTTATAGATAGATAGATTAATTTTCCTAGAGAGTATGAAATTCAAGAATAATGTATAAGAGAGGCGATTTCTATTCTGATTTTACACGCGAATATATAGTCCTCGCAATATATCTTGACGCAGATAAAGGAAGGCTAGGTTGCGTTTCATTCGCTCGTAAATATAACGCTCTCGTGTTCCCAGTAGCGTACCTAAAAGTTCTTATTTAAATTTATATTTAAAAAGCTAACTTACGTTTTGAGTACGACACTGGTAACTGCTATGCAGTAACTGGATTCAGTATGTCTGATTGGGCAGGTGGGTGATACGTTTCCTAAATACGTTTACGGCGCATGTCCAACGCTCGCCAACGTATATTGCGCGAGCTGTACCTAACAGAATAATTAGTCTTGTATTGCGTATATACGAAACTATAATCCAAACATGTATTCATTTGAATTATATATGAACGTACATTATTGTGTATACTTTGCTTTGTGCAGCTTTTCTAAACCTATAGCTGTATAACCGCTTTCGATTGGTGTCTTTCCTATTTACCTCCAATTTCTTCCTTCATCTTAATACAAAATTGTTTAATGTCGAATATCCAATTAAAGGAAAGATTTGCAGTGATCAGCGATAGTCTATCAATCATGCGATTTTGAAGTACTAGCGAATAAAAAGGTTTTAATAACACCCAAATTAAATATATACATATACATATACAGGGTGAGTCATTAGTAGCCGCTTCTTCGATTGCTCTTTTGTGTTTTAAATAAAAGAAAAAAACAATTAGTGGAAGATCCATGGTTGCTTGTGGCGCATACTTTAAAAATACTTTAAGCTCTGGCGCACTTAAACGGAACTTTTTTAAATGACTCACCCTATATATTTTTGGATTTTCTTGTACTGCTTTAAATTGTCTGTTCGGCTGTTTTTTCTTTTTCAAAATTGAGCCAATAGTTTTTGAGTTATTAATTTTTTTTGAAAATATTTGACCAAAACACGTGTTCAGAAAAACATCATTTTCACATTGTTTTTAAAAGCAAAAACATTACGTTTGGTGGTTCTTGTAGCCAAGAAAATTCTACATCATTTGGTAAAGTTGCACTCGACAATACCTCAAAAAACTTTGTTTTTCAAAGCCTACTTCCTGAAATTTTCACGTACCAAAACCTTATTTTTTTTAAACGGAACACCCAGTATTTTATTGAGTCATTTTGTTCCTTTTTTTATTCTCTTTCATTTTTGTTAACAATGTCCTATACCTATCTTTTGTAATTTTTGAGATAATCACTATAGGAGCAATTAGCGGTCAATTAAAGAACTACGGGTGCTGTTCTATGCACCCAAATATTCGTCCAATAAAGGCTGGAATGCGGCTGACTGCCTGAGTCAACTGTTGAAGAACGTCGGTATACATTTATTTCAAACTTATAAAAGCATCGCTATTAGTTACCATCCAAATGAATTATTCTTATGAAGAGTGAATAGATATGATTGTCGTTTTGGGTGAATCTGAAAAAACTCTTTGCTAGCATCCAGACTTTTTGCACAGTGATCCCTTATAGAAGTCAACCAAAGCCAGAAACCTTCGAAAATATAAAGTGGACGGTTTGAGTGAAAGAAAGCATTGAATATGAAAGAAAGAGCGAAAAAAGCATTAACTGGTGAGGATAAGACGTTTATGGTACTTGCGAGTGTAGTCGAACACCCCCCATACTAGTACTACGAAAATAAGTCGTCAGTTAGATGTAAGTCAAATTTGAGAATCCAGAATAATTGGGAAATATGAAATTCACCCGTACCATATTCATACACAAGGTTAGATGAAAGAAATTTTCAGAATCGCTTACATTGTTGTCAATTGGCAGCAGATAAATTATCCTGGCTTTCTCAATTTTTTGTTGTTTACCAACGAGGCCACCTTCTATTAAAGTGAATACGTTCATCGTCACAATTTCCGTTATAATAACACATAAAGCCCTCCACTTTATCGCACATGTAAACTTTCAAAATCGTTGATCATTAAAGCTGTGGGGAAGAATAGTGGGTAGTTACATAATTGGACCTTATTTCTTTGATGAAAATGTTAAGCTATAAACGGACGGATTTTCAAAACTTTTTGAAGATATCTTCAAATATGTCAGTAAACTTAACCTTTATTTTATTTCGATGTTAGCCAACACAGTCAAAAATTAAATACTGCAACTGGACATTGCCGGAATTAAAAAAGTGAAATGCGATGCTCTTCATTCTGTAAAATTATTATTTTTGGGATAGTTGGATTTAACATTTACTTTGTTTGACAGTTGACTAAGGAAGTCAAGCGCCATTCTTACCTTTCATTGGTTGAACGAGTATTTTGGTGCATAGAACAATAGCGCTCGTAGTTCTTTAATTAGTCGCTAATTGCTCCTATAGCGATTATCTCAGAAATTACAAAAGATAGGTATAGGACATTGTTAACAAAAATGAAAATTAGTCGTCAGTTAGATGTAAGTCAAATTTGAGAATCCAGAATAATTAGGAAATATGTAATTCACCCGTAGCATATTTATACACAGGGTTAGATGAAAGAAATTTTCAGAATCGCTTACATTTTTGTCAAGTGGCAGCAGATAAATTATCCTGGCTTTCTCAATTTTTTGTTGTTTACCAACGAAGCCACCTTTTATTAAAGTGAATACGTTCATCGTCACAATTTCCGTTATTATAACACATTAAATCACCCACTTTATCACACCTGTAAACTTTCAAAATCGTTGGTCATTAAAACTATGGGGAGGAATAGTCGGTAGTTACATAATTGGACCTTATTTCTTTGATGAAAATGTTAATGGAGAAGAGTATCGTCGCTATCTACGGATGGATTTTCAAAACCTTTTGAAGACATCTTCAAATATGTCAGTAAACATAACCCTTATTTTATTTCGATGTTAACCAACAGTGTCAAAAATGAAATATTGCAACTGGACATTGCCGGAATTAAAAAAATGAGATGTGGCCACCACACGACTTTCTTATACGTATGAGCGTTTCAAACTATACAATTTTATGAATTTTTTTATACAAAACTTATTCAAAATCCTATTCTAAGTACTTTCATTCTCGTAATAAATCGCTATAGAATACATACTTTGCAAGATATTCGAAAAAAAGTGCTACTCGCTAAGAATAAAAGTGCTACTTCCGGTCCGAATTTTGAAATTTCATGTATACAAAAAATATTGCAAATCCAACTCTAAATACTTTTGTACTCTCAATAAATATATATAGAATGCATAATTTACGACATATTTACAAAAAATCGTTATTCGGTAAGAGTAAAAGTGATACTTCCGGTTCGAATTTTGAAATTTTTTTATACAAAAGATATTGGAAATTAAGTTCTAAATACTTTTATATTCGTAGCGTACCTGTCTAAAAAGCATGACTTGCAAAATATTTGCAAAAAAATGATTTTCGATAAGAGTAAAAGACCTGCTTCCGGTAGTAATTTCGAAAAACTTCGTTAACAAAAATGAAAGAGAATAAAAAAAGGAACAAAATACCTCAATAAAATACTGGGTGTTCCATTTAAAAAAAAATAGTTTTTGGTATGTGAAAATTTCAGAAAGAAGGCTTTGAAAAAACAAAGTTTTTTGAGGTATTGTCGAGTGCAACTTTACCAAATGATGCAGAATTTTCTTGGCTACAAGCACTACCAAAGTTAATGTTTTTACTTTTAAAAAGAATGTGAAAATGATTTTTTTCTGAACACTTGTTTTGGTCAAATATTTTCAAAAAAAATTAATAACTCAAAAACTATTGGCTCAATTTTGAAAAAGAAAAACAGTCGAACAGATAATTTAAAGCAGTACAAGAAAATCCAAAAATATATACGGTGAGTCACTTAAAAAAATTAAACTCAGTGCGCTTCCGGTAAAACCGGAAGTGCGCCAGAGCTTAAAGTATTTTTATAATATGCGCCACAAGCAACCATGGATCTTCCACTAATTGTTTTTTCTTTTATTTAAAACACAAAAGAGCAATCGAAGAAGCGGCTGCTAATGACTCACCCTGTATATGTATTTCTTTCTTTCTTAACCACAATTTTATATAAACTTGTTTTATTTCTGGGGTTTGTGGTTCGTTTTAATTAAAACTAATACATTTTTCTAACGTTTCGATGTATTTAACATCTTTTTCAAAGTGTATACAATAGATTACTATAAAAAATTACAAAATAACAGTTTACTGTACAACAAAATTTATACTAACAATAATTAAAATTCTTTTTATGTATGGCAACGGGCAACTTACCTTAAAATTCGTTTTATCAATCATTAATATTTTACAGGCTACTTTCTCATGTATTCATTGCTAATTTTGTAATATCGAATAGTATAAATTTGAAAGATTTGCAATGTCAGGTCTGTCATTTATTGAGTATTTTTGTTTTTTAATATGAATCATTTGTAAAATATCTCTTGCTTTTTGGTAATGTCCTTTATCTAGAATTTTTACCCGATTGAAATCAAATTCATGCCCAGTATTAATAGTATGTTTTTTCAATGCGGTGTTGTTTTGAGTACCTTTTAAATTTATTTTATATTATATAGAGGCTTCCATAACTTGATGACTGACCATAATAATAGTTTTTTAAAAGTATATAAAGTCGAAAACTTTTTAATTTAAGCCTATACTATCTTGTAACTTTTTGTCTAAGAATTATACGAAGAATACAAAAATGTAATGATATACAGGATGTTTCATTTAATAAACTATAGTTATGGTCAACCAAGTTATATGTATAATACAAGATATATTTTATGTCCTAGTGTGACAATTGTAAGATAATTTATAGTTTACTTAACAGTTGTCCCTAATTATATATTTTGTAGATCTGATGAAGGAATAAATATATTTCCGAAACGTTATTTAGCCAACGATTGTGTTTTAAATCAAATATCCAGCCCAAAATTCTACTATTATTAAAGTAGTAACTATTTCATATTATATAATACAAGATATATCATACTTAAAAGGTATTCCTAATAAGTGACTATCATAGGGGAAAAAAGGGCTTCCAAATATCTTTTCTCATAAGTCACAGTCTGACTTCCCCGCGAAGATGACTCACCCTATACAGGTACCCATTTTATGGGTAACTTTCTTAATAATGAAGACATAGGATTGGCTAAATTAGCGATGAAATTTGAGGCGTAGTTGATAGCATTTATATTTTATTGTTAACTTTAGAAGATATGTATTACTAAAAAATTGAAAATTTCCGAAATTTTCAATTACACATACTTATCTTCGTTAATATTAAAGATTACTATCTAATATAAGAATGGTATGTGGTAGTTTTTACGTAGAATTTAATAATCTATGCTAGAAATTCATGGGACACTTTATTATCAAGATATAACATAAACTTTTGTTTTTTTTTTTTTTTGGCATCATTGTTTGCCATGACTTCACAAAAATGCTCATTTTTTTCTGACAGATATATAGTTAGTTTGGTATGGTAATCTTTTTGAAATTTTTATTATAGCGAGAGTAATTCAATTACTGTTAATTTTTGAATTATAAGATAGTATACGTCTAAAATTTAAGATTTTCAATTTATTGCCATTCTTTTGAAATGTTCAATGTTTTTTATAAAATTATATTTCTCGAAAACGAGGTATTAGATGGACACAATTTTTGGTAGCGCCGTTCATAGTAAAATGTTCTAACACAAACATATTTTATTTTTTCGCAATTACTAATTGAATTTGCAGAAAACTGGATTAAAGTTACATAATTTTTTTTGTCTGAAAGTGTTTTTTTTAATGGAACATTCTGTATATCGGTTCATTTTTGAATTGTTTACTAAATTTCGTAACAAAAACATGTAAGACGTTCTTATTTTAAAACTGACCATTACTAAGCTATTGTCTTTTTTGATATAATTTTGCCAACTTTATGTTTTTTATTGTAATACGGTCTTTTTGTACTGAAGGAATGTCAAAGACATTATTTATTAGCCGAAAGAGTTTACCAGCAGCGTTATCCTCACAGAAGTTGCCCCAAAATAGATGCCTTTAGAAGAATAATGAATGCCTTTATTTTATAAACCATCGTTGCAAGGACCTTAAAATGAAATATATACATTTAAATATTGAATTACGCACCCATCATTCTAAAGCTAGAAGAATGTTCTGCCAATGGGCAGTAATTAAAATGAATGCCCCGGCAGTTCCTTTTGATTGTGTGTTATTTGCGGATGAAGCTGGTTACCATAGTAACAAAATAGTTAACAAAGGTAATTTTCATTACTGTTCAAAGCAAAACTCTTACTTCACTAATAAATAGAACATCAACATAGGTGGAGCATAAATGTATGGGGTGGCATTTTTGTTGATTCGATGATAGGCCTGCATTTATTTGAAGGTAGTATTAACGCAGAGGCTTATGAGTAATTTCTATCAAGCAGTTTGGTGGAATTTTTTGGAAGATGTTCCGTTAAATTTACGAAGACATGTAGATAGAACAGGACGGTGAATTTCTCATATTCTGTGCTACAGATACGAAAAATTCTATAATGAAATGTTTTCAATGGCTGCGTGGGTCTTCAGACATCCCAAAATTAGTTTCTTTTTACAGGGATCCGTAAAAAAAGCAAATATAAAGTATACTTGTAACCAAAAAAGAAGTTATGAAGGAAGATATTCGAGAAATATTTATAAATATAAGTACCTACTCAATGCCTTCTTAATGTCGATTTATTATTTTGGAGGCATGTTAAAAAACTTTTAAAAGTTGGTATTTTATAATTTCTGTCCCACTAAACTCATCCATTCACATAACATTTCCTGTTTCTATACCTACTAAAATCAAGTTATTAATTTGTTTGGTTATAAATTTGTTTATTGTACCATATTCTACATATTCTTTGAATTATATTGCTGTATTGTAAATAAGATATATCCATTTTTTATCATTATCCCAATACATAAAAATCTTATCTCTAAGCTCATTTTTAGGAAAATTCATTATAAAATCACACTCGGCAACTGAAAAGCAACTTATTAAATGTCATTCATTCAAATAAAAAACCACAATAGCTCAGTAATGGTCACTTTTCAAATAATAACGTCTTAGATTTCTTGCCCCATTTTAGAAATCTTATCTATATTTTGAGCAACGCACTTGTCTTTTTGATAATTTAGAAAAATATTATCGTACGACAAATTTGACGCACGCAAATTGATATATTTTTTACCAAATAGAGCAAACCTTAAAAAATTCTTAATCATATTTATGCATAATACGTAGTATATTATTACCTTTGTTGCACGATATTCTTTATCTGAAACCTTACATAAAAATTGTCGCTTGATAACCGTCAGTTCTTCTTCTTAAAAATGCACCTAACTTGGGATATATTCCAATATTAATATTGTTGTAAATGCCCAGAGTAGATCTTGCCATAAAATATTAAGACCATGATGTAAATGATCTGTATTTCTCTGTTGATCTGGCCAAATACCCCAGGAGAACAGTTTCGGAGAATGAATTCGTGTTCTTTGTGCTGCGCTAATCCATGAAGGTTTTGTAACATAGCTCGTATTTTTTTCTCGACTTTTGTGTCAAGAAGTGTTGTAATTCAGCAGCTTTGGGGGGGGGTACATTTATATATACATATCATCCTAATTTTCCATTTTTTATTGATATTCTGTGCAGATAGAGCAAACACAGATTTGATGACAAGTGTCCATTAATTTTTGAAGAAACAGTAGACAACTTAATAGTCATTGTAGCGACAAATACTACCAGTAGTGGACCCAGTGGGGGACCCAGCAACTTTCTCAATTAGAAATGTATTAGAAATGAACAATTTCTTTGATATGAATGATAAATAAAAACATCATTTTCTGTATATTTTATTACTGTGTTCTATTGGGGTCTACATATTTAATTAATATCATTACTACAATATGAGCAACAAATATGTAAATCTCAAACAAATTCAATTTTGTTGATGAAACTGATTTCATATAATTATAATTATCAAGAAGAAATCCAATTGGTACATTCTTTGAACTACGTACTTTCAAATATATCTCTGTATATGAAACAGTACTCGAAATGCACGCTTTTATTGAAAAAGTTTTCTCTTCTTTGTTTTCAGTTGTTGGTTTTTGTATAGCAGATTGCCGCATTATTGGATATTAGAAGGACCTCGCTACACAGTCATAATAGTAAGTTTTGAATACATTTTATTCATACATGACCGAAATATACTTTCAGGCATATTGTTCATAATAGTACGCGCGTTTATTTTTACCTACAGAAATATTTCGTTGATGATATTCAAATGTTCTTTCAGGTGAATAAAATATTCCTATTGAACATAATACGTGTTCTAGTCGTGAAATTACGTCAGAGCAAAACTAGTGAGATTGAACAAGTCAGGTAATCAACCTGGATGTATGTATGTGTATATGTCTGTATATCGTACCGTTCTATGTTAATATTAGTTAAAAAACTTGAGCCTATAAAATCAAAGATAATTCATCTATTAAGTTTTCATTTTACACTGATTCTATTTTCTAACTTTGAAAGTAGTGTGTACTTTATTAATTTTCCGTCGCGTGGGAATTTTAGCGAATTTTACGTTTCTGAAATTATATTATCTATGTTCATCACCGCAACCACTGTAAAGCATTTAGAGAAGTTTTGTCAGAACACACAAATAATGAAGGTGCAAAATTAGAAAAAAACTAACTAAAAACTATAAAAATGTTAGTTTAAATTACTAAATTGATAATTAATAAATAATTTATTATATCAATGAAGTACGACAAAGTATACAGTTTTCTTCGTTAACATCGTAATTCATAATTTTTCTACCATTCATTATAAATTTAATGACGAAAATAATTACAAACTTATTTATCAACATGTACTTTTTGTTTATAAAAGCAACTGTAATAAAATATCAAGTATGTTGCAATATTTATTTTAATCAACAAATAAGCTGCAAACCACGAGTTTTACATATCTGGACTTGTAAAAATATCTTTAACAAGTGAGCCTGTTATTCAGTCTGAAGCAGAAGAGTCAAGTTCTGCAGTATAACTCCTTAGACTGCCTTAATGGCTGCCATAAGCCTGCCATACACGTTACGGTCCACCGGAGCGGTCTACCTGTGCAGGTACGCCCGCGCAGGTAGACCTGAGATGAACCTGAGCGTGTGTGGGACATTTTTTGAACCTGAATTATTATAATAACAAGAGGTAGTTTGGAATTGTACTCCCTTTACTGTAATTAATATTCCGAACTCCCTGTTATAAAGTAACTTTAATAAGAGAAAAATACAAATATAAGAATTAACTGAAGTAGGACATGTAATGAAGACTTTTGTTGCATGTATGTACTCTCTCGTTGATTATTCACTAATGAATGGGTGTTACCAGAGTGTTACCCCAGTGTTCTCATAGAGTGTCCTTATTGAAAAAACGTTTTCAACATCTAATCCTACAGCTTTTGTACGCACTGTCAAGATTAGAAATGCTTTCTCCGTGTGTAATGCTTTGCCTTCCTTTAGGATAATATCTCTGATATGTTCGGCTGAGACCTATGTCACTGCGACATTGTTGAAGGTTGACACATTTGTTGCACCATTTGCCACCAAGTCAGTTAACTGGGATAAAGCCTTATGATGATAGGTTCTGGGATTTGTGTAAACGGTGCAAAAATCATAAACGAGCAGGATTTAATGGCGCAATATCAGTAAGATCGTCATAAATTGGTGTAATGAGCCTGGAGTTAACACGACTTTCTATGACTATTAATAAGGTGTACATTTCGGTCAACTTGCTGCCCAACCACTTGTTTATTGTGATATTTAACGCTTTTAGTTCTTCTTTCCCACAAGCTACCAAAATTAGAAGCATTTGGATGAATGAAATGCCATTGAACTAATTCAGGTGCTAAATTAGTAATAGTACGAGGCCTACTATTTATATTTCGGGAATAACATTTTTAAATGAAAATGGCTTTATTGTTTGTCGAAATATTCCCCTTGATGATCAATACACTTTTGTATTCGTTCAAACCATTTGTCATAGCAGTTTTTCCATTCCTCTTGAGACACCTTTAAAACATGGTTTTTGAACGCTTCAACTGCTTCTTCGGCGCTCGTAAATCGTTGACCACCCAGTTTACCTTTGATATTCGGGAACAAGAAGAAGTCATTGGGTGCCAAGTCAGGACTGTACGGAGGATGAGTCATCAATTCGATGTTTTGACTCCTCAAAAATTCACTTGTTTGACGAAATGTGTGAGAGCTCGCATTGTCATGATGTAGAATGATTCGTCTTCGGGGGTTAGTTTTACGAATTTCTCCGAAGACTTCCGGCAAACAAATGGTCGTGTACCACTCGGAATTGACAATTCTACGTTGCTCAAGCGGAACAGTGGCCACATGACCCATTCGGCCGAAGAAACAGGCGACCATTTGCTTCACTGTGCTTCTTCCACGAACAACTTTTGTTGGATTTAACTCGTCTTGGAATACCCACACGGTCGATTGCTGTTTTGTTTCTGGCTCATAAGCATATATCCATGATTCGTCACCTGTCACGATTTTATATACGTTTGTTGAAGCACCACGGTTGAACTTTTTCATCATTCCCTTACACCACTTGACGCGTGCCTTTTTTTGAGCGATTGATAAATTATGGGGTATCCAACGAGAACAATTTTTTTTTACAACTGAGTGTTCATGCAAAATCGAATGTATTGAATGTATTGAAGTGGAACTAATGTGCAAGGATGCCTCTATCTCACAATATGTCACATGACGATCTTGCATTATCAGTTCACGTACTGCATCGATGTTTTATGGCACAACCGATTTTGGACGACCTTCACGGAATTCGTCGGCGACGGAACTACGGCCACGATTGAATTCACTATACCAGCGATATACTGTGGTTTTTGATGGTGCTTTAGCGCCATACAAAGAACTGAGTTCATCGACACATTCTTGTTGAGATAATCCACGTCGAAAGTTGTGAAAAATAATCCAACGAAAACCTTCTCTTGAAATTTCCATTATTTTGTCAAATCGATTTTCTGAACTCACTGTAAACAAAACAAATAGCACTAGTACATCAAAACGTTGTGAGTACTTTTATGCTAAAAAATGACAAACTTTATTATGGTGTTGTCAGTTTTTAGCTATTGACATTAGTGTTGCCAAATCCCGAAATGTAAATAGTTCCCCTCGTAATTTGCCCATATTTCTTTTTCAATATTTCTGTTAGAATCGAAATTTTTAATGGCTCATTGGAAATTACTTACATTATCACTGCATATGTTTGCTAGTCTGTGAAGCCACCGGTTGATAGGAAATAACTCAAGGTGAATCGTGTAAATGAAAACTGAAATACTCAAGTATGCATACACGAAAAATTTCGTATATGAATAAATGTATACACGAAAAAAATTGTTCACGTATGTATACCTACTAGAGTTATTTAATAGTGTGAGAGCTCCAAGAATTAGTTTGTTACATTGTACTGAAATATATTATTTCAATAATGATACCTTTCGTTGTTTACATGATCGAACAAGTAAGGGACCACCGTAATCAATTCCAATACTGATAAAAGGACATATTGCCTCAAAACTATATTTTAGCAAGTCATTAGGTAATTGATTTGGTTGAGTGTTTGCAATTTTAAATTTAAAGCATTTATGACAGTTATATATGATATGTTTAATCATATTGCAACCGTTTATTAACAAGAAAGAATTCTAATATGATTGAGGAATGCTTGAATGAATAGTGCTAACATGTGCATGTTGTATGACTAATATTGTGAGAGTGTGGGTTACAGCTAAAATAAGTTTGTGTTTCTTATCATAGCCAAAGTTTATATTTTGCATTTGTCTACCAACTCGCAAAAGGCTCCTCTTGTTCGTAAAAAGGAGTAAGTGTTTTTTTAGCAGCAATCTCTTCCTTCTTGGTCAAGCAGTGTATTTTTCGGTTAGTCTTCCAATTAACGGACCTAATTCATAGTTTACTTCTCTGACTGTCAATGGTCCTTTTTGTGAAATCTGTTTTGTAACTTAAAAAATCTCAAGCATATTGCTGTGACAAGTTTTAACCTTATCAAACCTCAATATCTTGAGTAAATGTCAGTAACAAGAAATGTTGTATTGGTAGGTTTATACTACTTTATAACACCTTTCTTGGTACATCGAGTACAAAGTCCTCATTAGGTCACTCTTTTTGTCTTGAATTGTCCAATGCTGACCCTGCCATAATTGTTCATGCTAATGTTATAGTAGATCGCTCCACAATACTATCTTCCCGATGTGAAGGTCAAGTGTTTCTGTTGATCTCTAAAACAGAACAAGTAACATATCTCCACACAATTCCAGTCTTGCCAAAGGAATTCGTTTCGAGGGTGTCATCTTGACCTTGGAACATAAGAAAAACATTTTACAATTAGTGTCTTTATTCGATGGTGGATTACATATTTCTAAATCCATTCATGTTGGTAACTCAATAGTAATTTTATCTTCCGAAGAAAATCGAGCGCACCAATATGACTAACTCCAGAGCGCCGAATATACAGGTGAGTCATTTCCGGGGGGAAGGCCAATAAATTTGAATTCAACCACGATTTAAACATATTTAAAACAAGAATATTTACATATACATTTTCAAATTTGTAAAAGCCTAGGTTGGAGATGGCATAATTAAGTTGTAATTCGTAACAAATGAAAATTCTATATCTGCATTATTTTCGATAACAAAATTTAGATTTTCTGGACATCACGCACTTTTATCTCATTTAACTATAACTTCCTACTTCTTACTGCTTACGAAATACCAAGTGATGAGAACACTGCTGCGTTTATATCTTCCACAATTCGTATTTGTAACTAATAATCTTTCTAAAATAAATCTTGGTCTATATCAATGCACTAATTTCCTTCTTCAATAAATATATTATTTTCCGACAAAATATATCACTAAGTATCGGGTATGTAAAATTAAAATAATGAGCACACATAAATGCACAGCACAAAGCAGCAGATTTGAAACGTAAGCAGCTTTAATACACATGGCTCTAAGTTCATAATTAATTACGACTTTTTCTTCTTAATACTCACACCATATTTCCGAGTTCGTGGGTCATAAAACTTAACGCGGCTTCATCTACATTTCTGCATTATTTCATATCGTGCATATGAATATAAATGAGTTAATTTGAAACTAAAGGACTTGAATAGCTAATACGAAACAGGACGTTTCATTCCTAATATTTATAGATATCTATACGTATATTTTATATGCTATATGTTTTAAAAGTGGGTTGATTTTTAATTCTGTACATTGACCGGTCAGTTGTCAGTTGTTCGTCTGCAAAGTTTAATATACATAATACACCTAATATACAGTGTAATTTATAAGTCCCTCTAGTTAGCACAAAAATAAAGACAGGAATGTTAAAAAAAATAATGTATTTACAATGTAGAGAATCTTAAAAAGTTTCGGCCATGCATTTCATATGTAGAATAAAGCAAAAAAATTCGAGACTAACTTCAAATTTCTACCATATACGTTCCAACAATATCCAACATCTGCAACCGAAAATATAATCTTCTTCTACATTTACTTTAATTTATTTTACATACAATAAGTACATTAAGTACATAAGATAAAATTGGGTAATGTTATTAGTCTGGTGATCATGCAGAACACGAAAAAAGTGAAAATTCATTATTCCAAGCAAGCCTAATCCAACTATTGTCTGGATGACCATTGATATAATCGCCAATAGATGTGTGAAAGTATAGTGGATGTAAGTAGGGTACTTACGCCGATTCTGGGACCTCCTCCCCCTCTCACCCTACTACCCCTCACCCCCCTCGCCCTAGTGGCGCCCTCTGCCAACCCAACTGATGTGGCGCCCCCTCGCGGTCGCCAACCCAACTAAAAATTGCAGATTTCATCATTACCAACCCAACTAAAATTGCAGATTTCATCATTACCAACCCAACTAAAAATTGCAGATTTCATCATTACCAACCCAACTAAAAATTGCAGATTTCATCATTACCAACCCAACTAAAAATTGCAGATTTCATCATTACCAACCCAATGTGGCGCCCTCTGACGGCCACTAACCAAACTAAGAAATGGCAGATTTCATCATTACCAACCCAATGTGACGCCCTCTCACAGCCACTAACCAAGAAATGGCATCTCTCATGATTACCATAATGCCGCATCCTCTTACAGTCACTAGCCAAACTAAGGTGACGTCAGACAAAATGGCTGACCATCAAGATGGTCTTTGCTTCTAGAGAATTCCTGAATAAATTACCCGGCTTGCTATCGCGCTTCTCAATGTACTTCAAACAGGTCTAAACATGTTTCCAGCGGAAACCGCAACGGCTGTCTGCTTCTGTGATAGCCGCACGCTTGAAATGCATATCTTACTTATAAAATAAAATAAAACAAACAATATTTTTAAGAAAAAACAATGTATTTATTATTATTAATTAACAATATGACCAAGTTTCATACCCTCAAGATGGTCGATAAAAATATAAACTTTATATCTAAGATCGGCATACCATTTCAAAATTATAAAATAAATATACAGTATGCTACTGGACGAGATAGCAACCAAGTATGAATATACAGGACGTTTCAAAGGTAGGGATTTTTAGAAAAGCAAGATGGCGAATCCAAGATGGCCGCCAAAAATCTAATAAACTAATGTCACGTCAAGCATCCAATCTATCAAAACCATGCACTCGAACTCCTATGAAACATCATCTGAAAACCATCGCTAGAATCAGCTCACGTCATGAAGCGGTTCTGAAACCCCTATATTAAAACCACACATTCAAACCAATATCAAATCCCTCTTTTCTCAAAAAGCCATCCAACCATCCATCAATCCATCCATCCATCCATCCATCCATACATCCATACATCCATCCATCCAACCATCAATCCATCCATCAATCCATCCATCAATCCATCCATCCATCCATCCATCCATACATCCATCCAACCATCCATCCAACCATCCATCCATCCAACCATCCATTAATCCATCCATATGGACGAGATAGCAACCAAGTATGAATATACAGGACGTTTCAAAGGTAGGGATTTTTAGAAAAGCAAGATGGCGAATCCAAGATGGCCGCCAAAAATCTAATAAACTAAGGTGACGTCAGGCATCCAATCTATCAAAACCATGCACTCAAACTCCTATGAAACATCATTTCAAAACCATCGCTAGAATCAGCTCACAACCGGATCATGAAGCGGTTCTGAAACCCCTATATTAAAACCACACATTCAAACCACTATCAAATCCCTCTTTTCTCAAAAAGCCATCCAACCATCCATCAATCCATCCATACATCCATACATCCATCCATCCATCCATCCAACAATCAATCCATCCATCCATCCATCCATACATCCATCCATCCATCCATCTATCCAACCATCCATCAATCCATCCATACATCTGGATAACATAGCAACCAAATATTAATATACAGAACATTTCAAAGGTAGGGATTTTTAGAAAAGTAAGATAGCGAATCCAAGATGGCCGCCAAAAATCTAATAAACTAAGGTGACGTCAGGCGAAATGGCCGACTATCAATATGATCGATCAAAATATAAACTCAACTTCTAGAAAATACCCAACTCCATATCACGCATCACAACAACAACCACCACCACAACCACCCAACATAGTTTCAAACGCCACAACACCAGACCAACTTAGGAAGATACATCTAGGTCAAACCCCAACACAACATACTTTCAAACGCCACCACCGCGGATTTACATCTAAGATCGGCATACTTTGTCAAAATCATAAAATAAATATATAGTATGGTACTGGATAACATAGCAACCAAACATGAATATACAGGACATTTCAAAAGTAAGACTTTTAGAAAAGTAAAATAATGAGCCCATATTTTTAAGAAAACAATTTATTAAAAATAAAACAACTACACACATCAAACAAACCTCAACCATACTTTCAATTTCACAAATATCAAAATTTAAACAAAACAATCAAATGCAAAGGCAAGGAATGTTCTCGAGATGACCCATATAGTGCAATATAACAATGCAGTAAAACGATAGAGGTGAGATACATGGTCTATCAAAAATTTTTATTACCCACTTTTTTCAGCAATCAAAACTTTTTTGACAAAACACTATACATATGAAAATAGACATAACATTAAATATTTCCATTTTAGAGATACCCCAGTTTAATCTCAATTTTAAATAACATAAATTCTTAAATTGATTTAGTTAACTTTCTTATAATATTTAAAAAAAGGTTGAAAAAGAAAACATACTAAGTCCCACAACAGATAAAATATGTACTATCTTTTTACACTTCATGTTTAGTACCATCATTAGAAGAAATATGCTTGAGGTACAGCTTTTAATATGAAATTTAGAGGTTTTTATGCAAAATACATAGTTTATCACTAATAAAACTAATTTTGAAACACATTGTCCACATAGCAAATACCACTTCCTGTACATTTTAAAAAATAACAATTTTTATATATCATAAAAGAACCAAACAAAAAACTAATATAAAGACAGCATTAACGTTCTAGCCAAAAGATTTACAAAAATATTAAATATATACTTGTTCTAAAAATGCTTCTATCTCTCTTTTACAGTTTATGTTTGTACAGCAGCGAATGTATTACATTCCCTTTGAAATTACATAAAAATCCATGCAATACACTTAAAACATTTGAAAAATCATGTTTGGTAAGTCCACTATATATCAATATTTAAGACAAAAAATTATTATTAATTTTCCATCTACAGATACCCCTGCTTAATATCAATTTGAATTAACATAAATTCATAAAATGAGTCTATCTTTTACAGTTCGTGGGTTGTACCATCATTAGAAGAAATATGCTTGAGGTACAGCTTTTAATATGAAATTTAGAGGTTTTTATGCAAAATACATAGTTTATCACTAATAAAACTAATTTTGAAACACATTGTCCACATAGCAAATACCACTTCCTGTACATTTTAAAAAATAACAATTTTTATATATCATAAAAGAACCAAACAAAAAACTAATATAAAGACAGCATTAACGTTCTAGCCAAAAGATTTACAAAAATATTAAATATATACTTGTTCTAAAAATGCTTCTATCTCTCTTTTACAGTTTATGTTTGTACAGCAGCGAATGTATTACATTCCCTTTGAAATTACATAAAAATCCATGCAATACACTTAAAACATTTGAAAAATCATGTTTGGTAAGCCCACTATATATCAATATTTAAGACAAAAAATTATTATTAATTTCCCATCTACAGATACCCCTGCTTAATATCAATTTGAATTAACATAAATTCATAAAATGAGTCTATCTTTTACAGTTCGTGGGTTGTACCATCATTAGAAGAAATATGCTTGAGGTACAGCTTTTAATATGAAATTTAGAGGTTTTTATGCAAAATACATAGTTTATCACTAATAAAACTAATTTTGAAACACATTGTCCACATAGCAAGTACCACTTCCTGTACATTTTAAAAAATAACAATTTTTATATATCATAAAAGAACCAAACAAAAAACTAATATAAAGACAGCATTAACGTTCTAGCCAAAAGATTTACAAAAATATTAAATATATACTTGTTCTAAAAATGCTTCTATCTCTCTTTTACAGTTTATGTTTGTACAGCAGCGAATGTATTACATTCCCTTTGAAATTACATAAAAATCCATGCAATACACTTAAAACATTTGAAAAATCATGTTTGGTAAGCCCACTATATATCAATATTTAAGACAAAAAATTATTATTAATTTTCCATCTACAGATACCCCTGCTTAATATCAATTTGAATTAACATAAATTCATAAAATGAGTCTATCTTTTACAGTTCGTGGGTTGTACTATCATTAGAAGAAATATGATTGACGAGCGGCTTTTAATATGAAATTTAGAGGTTTTTACACAAAAACATAGTTTATGCCTAATAAAAACGAATTTTGAAACACATTGTACACATAGCAAATACCACTTCCTATACATTTAAAAAATAACAATGTTTATACATCATAAAAGAACGAAACAAAAAAACTAATATAAAGACAGCATTAACGTTCTAACCGAATTCGAGCCATACTTTCCCATGTTTTGTGAGCTGTTGCATTGTCCTGTTGGAAATACCCATGTAAAAGGTCGTCATCATGAAGATTTTGTAAAAACGGTTCAAGTAAATTATTTCGATATCTCTCGGCATTTATCGATCCTTCAAAAAACACAGGTCCAAATATACGCCTTCTAGAAACCGCTAGCCAAACACCAATTTTCCGCGGATGGAGAGGCGATTGAATAAACTCATGAGGATTCTCCGAAGACCAAATACGCATATTTTGTTTGTTTATATAGCCGGATAGGTGAAACCATTCTTTTTGTATATATTTGTAGAGTAAAAGCAGCATTCGATCGACTAAGAAATAGTAGCACTTAAAACATTTGAAAAATCATGTTTGGTAACCCTACTATTTAAGACAAAAATTATTATTTATTTCCATTTACAACAGATAGCCCACTATTTATCAATATTTAAGGGCAAAAAATTATTATTAATTTCCCCATTTACAACAGATTTCCGTGTTTAATCTCAATTTTTAAATAACATAAATTCTTAAATTGATTTAGTTAACTTTCTTATAATATTTAAAAAAGGGCGAGAAAGAAAACATACTAAGTCTCACAACGGATAAAATATATGCTATCTTTTTACAGTTCATGTTTTTGTACTATCATTACAAGAAATAAGCCTCGCGATTAGCTTTTAATCTGAAATTTAGATGCTTCATAAAACCACCTCAGAGACACTAAAAAATTATGATTTTCAGCTCAACCAACCATTCAAAAAGTTGATACATCAAATTCATGAATATTAATATCACTCTACACTCTTAATAAAAAATTTAGCAGAAGTCTCACATTAAATGAATACAAAATTTATATATGCACTACATTAAATGAAGATTGAATTTTATACACTGCTTATATCACCAGAAATTTTGTTACAAGATTATATGATTAGATAGACTCATGACTAAGCCTAAACGGACACCAGGCTTTCAATATGTAGTAAAGTTTTTTTCTTCATACATTTAATATAAACTAATGATCTATCTTTAGAAAGCATCCACAGGTCCATTAGAACTTGTGGGTGGGGCAACATCTACTTTAACCCTCTTCTTAGGCGGTCCGGCAACATGCTCACATGTATCCACACCCTCCCTACAAATACCGCAAACAAAATTGCGGTGGAGGGTATTCACATGTCGCTTCATGTTATCACGCCGGGTGAAGGATTTTCCGCAAATGATGTAATTCATTCTATGAAAAACAAATTAAAAATAATTAATATAATAAATTTAAGAGAATAAAAAGCTATTGAAACCTAATTTTTAATATATCGAAATTGCTAATTTATTTGACTGATCAGCGTATATTTAACTAAAAATACCTGTATTATTCAGAATTTATTTAAATTATTAAAAAAAATCTCTTTAAAGAACCATATAAAATAATTAACTTAATTATATAAATTCACATACTTATACATTAAAAAAAATTTAAAGAAAGCACTAAATGCAAAAAATACTTGTATTATACAAAATTTATTTAAATTATTGAAAAAATCTTTTTAAAGAACCGTATAAAATAATCAACTTAATTATATAAATTTACACGCTTAAACGTTAAAAACAATATAAAGAAGCTACTAAATGCATATAAAATACTTTGAGGCACCCTGGATTAATTGTATATAAAAATAATATTCAATAAAATATTCAATAAAATTTGCACCATTAAATTATTAAGAATAGCCTTATAATTGAAAAACAATTTTTAAAAAGTCCTATAAAATTTTAGAGCGGTAGAAAAACTAATGGAAACTATGATCCGCGTATATTTAACTAAAAATACCTGTATTATTGAGAATTTATTGATAAAACCTTATAAAATAATCAATTTAATAATATAAATTTACGCACTTAAGCATTAAAAACAATTTAAAGAAAACACTAAATGCATATAAAATACTTGAAACATATTCTGGATTAATTGTATATAAAAATAATATTCAATAAAATATTAATAAAATTTACGCCATTAAATTATTAAAAATAGTCTAATTGAAAAAACAATTTTTAAAAAGTCCTATGAAATTTTAGAGTGGTAGAAAAACTAATGAAAAATATTGCAAGTTAATATTATATAAATTAGGGTTTCTAAATACCTTATAGTAAACACAAACAACCACTAAAAACGATGTTGACTGTTTAAAGACACTGGTTATAATAAAATTAAATATGCCGATCTACGTATATATAGATACACATATGTTTTTTCCCGCGCATACATATATATACATATATACGTATGCGACCAGAGGTAATTTAACGCTGTAAAATTCCTTTCTCACGGTGGTCCGGCTACAATAGGCCCTTTTTCCCACACACACACATATATATATATATGTATATGTATGTATGTGAACGGAGATAATTAGCAGCGGCCACATTCCATTCTCACGGGTGACTGTGTGTTCTAAAGCATCTGTTTAATTTTTAGCGTCGCATACCTGCATCTAATGAGGGTTTCGAGTCCGGGATTTTCGTCTCTCTACCTGTACAGATAGATCTGTCTTTATATAAAATTCGTATATATTAACTATGATTTTAGTTTTAAAATAAAAAATAATAAGAAGGTTAAAATAATTCGTTATTTTGTAGATAGTTGCATAGAGCTAAAACATTATTCTGCATGCATATACATTCTCCATTAGTTTTATTATTATGATAAAAACAATGATTGACATTTTTAATAAGCTTTGGTACATCATTAAAATATTCCAGTAAATTAAATGCTAATGATGTAATAATACCTAAAAATATTTCGTAAAACAAGAGTATTTTAGTTAAATATACGGAGATCCATATGAAAAACTACGAAAGTTATATTAATGTTAAATATTAAATAATTTAATTAAATGAAAACACATCGTTTCACAAAAATTATGTTTTATTAAACACTAGATATACATTTCATTTACCATAACAGTACATTATAAACCTTTCTTAATATTGATGATACAGGATCAGTTAAATTAGTATGGTTGTTAAGAAATTGGAGGAGTATTTGATAGTATTTTCTTCATAAAAGTAGTATGTATTGTAATATAAGATAGTGTTATAAACTATACAATAAATATTATTCAGTATTGGAATACACAATGAATAACACAAATTTGAGTAGAGAAAGATAAATATTTCTAATTGCACATGTGTGAATTTGAATCTATCGGGAATATACAGAGTAATTATTTACATCTGATGGTGAAACATGGTCGCGTATTTTATATCATTCAGTAATTTAATTTGCTCTATAGCTAGACAATGAGGTGGATGCTAAGCATTAATGTGTACACACGTAATGTTATGATCGTCAGTGTAACATATATATTCAAGTCTAACACAAACTTTTTGA